>CM053580.1:158363404-158471782 GCA_028627135.1 Pseudochirops cupreus
TCTTTGGGTCACAGATCAAGTAGTGGTACTTCTGGGTCAAAGGGTAAGCACAGGTTTATAGCTCTTTGGGTATAATTCCAAATTGCTCTCCAGAATGGTTGGATCAGTTCAAAACTCCATCAACAGTACATCAGAGTCCGAATTTTCCCACATCCCTTCCTTCAAAAATCAGACATATCTAATCAATACCCAAACCACAGGGGGATAAAGCAATAAAAGAGAACTTTACACCAATATTATCGATAAATAGTGATTTAAGAGTTTTATATAGAATCTTGGCAAAAACACTACAGCAATTTATCCAAAAAAATCATTTAATATGATCAAGTTGCATTTATACCACAGATGCATCAAAATTAGGAATTATTGATATAATTAATCATATTAAAAACAAAAAACATCCTAGATCACATGATTATCTCTATAGAGGTAGAAAAGTACTTTGAAAAGTATAATACTTATTTATATTAAAATCCCTACAAAGAATAGGTATAGAGTGATTCTTTTTAAAATAAATACCTAAAAAAAAAGCTAAAATTATATGCAATGAAGAAACTCTATAAGCTTTCCCAATATATATAGGGGCAAAATAAGGATGCTTCCTTTCCCATGTTTAATTTGGTTCCAGAAATGCTAGCAAAAGCAATAAAACAAAAGAAAGGAATAAAGATAGGCAAAATGGAGACAAAAGCATTCCTTTTTACTGATAGCGTGATGGTTTACTTAGAAAATATTAGACAATATGCAAAATATCCCTCCTAAAATCCACAAGTAATTGAAACAATAACTTTACTAAAATTGCTGGCTACAGAATTAATTCACAACAATCAACAGCATTTATAGATGATAAATAAGATCCAGGAAGGAATAATAGAAAGGGAAGTCCTATTCAAACTAACTATAAAATGAATAAAATATCTGGGAGTCAATATCCCAAAGCAGTCAGTCAGTCTACTAGCATTTATGAAATGCCTACTCCATACCAGTCACTGGACTGAAGGCCAGGAATACAGAGAAAGGGAAAAACCAGTCCCTGCTGATGAGTGAAGACAACACGTAACTAACAATATGCCAAAAAGATATGTGCAGGGTAAATTAGGGAGAAGCTACAGAAGGAAGCTACTAAGATTAAGTAAGACTGAGAACTTCTGAAGGAAGCCCAGGAAGTTAGGTGGAAAAGATGAGGAGAGTTCCAGACATGAGGGACCTCCCAGTGAAAATGCCTCCAGTCAGGAGATGGAGTATGGTGTGAAAGAAACAGTAAGAAAGCCAATGTCACTGAATTGCATAGTCCAGGGGTGAGGAACTTGCAGCCTCAAGGCCTTCTAGGTCCTTGAGTGAGGCCTTTTGACTGAGTCCAAGTTTTACAGAACAAATCTTTTTATTTAGGGGATTTCTTCTGTGTTTAGATTCAGTCAAAGGGCTGCACTTGAGGGCCAAGAGGGCCACCTGTAGCCTCGAGGTCACAGGTTCCCTACCCCTGGCACAGTACATGGAGGGGAGTAAGGTATAAAAAGACTAGAAAGGTAGGTAGGGACCAGGCAGTTGGAGACTAGAGACCTGAGATCAGGAAAGAGGGCTGGCCAAGTAGACTCGAGAGTCATTTTCATTGAAACGATCATTGGCCCTGAAAGCTGATGAAATCACAAAATGAAAAAGTATTGAGAGTGAAGAAAGGAGGCCCAGGACAGAACCTTAGGGAACACTTATGATTAACGGGAGTGACCAGGAGATAGAGAAGGATTGGTCAGACATATAGGAGGAGAACCAAGAGAGAATATTGTCATAAGAACCTAGAGAGAAGAGAATATCGGGGAGAAGGGGGTGGCTGTTAGTAGTGTCAAAGATTGCAGAGAAGTCAAGAAGGATTGGGATCGATAAAAAGCTTCTAAGAGTTGGCAGTTAAGCACATTTAATACACACACACAGACACACAGATACACAAACACACAGACACACAGAGTTCTAAAATATTCCAGAAAGAACAACTTAAATAGCTGAATGAATATTCAGTGGTCATTGCTGGACCTTACCAATATAATAAAAATGATAATTCTACCAAAATTAATTTACAGATTAAGTACTGGAACTATCAAATTACCAAGGAAATATTTTTACAGACAAACAACAACAAAATTTATTTAGAGGGATGACAGATTTAGTATACCAAGGGAAATAATGAAAAGGTAGGAACAAAGGAGGAATAACACTTACAGATTATATGACAAAGAATATTTTTAAAGGTAAAAGGGTCTTTTTGAAAAGAAGAAAAGTGATCAGCAAAGCTTCAATTCATCAAAGCAAAATCTGAAAATATATTCACTATACCATACCTTTAGCTGAAAAGTGAAGTAAGCAGAACCAGAAAAACAACATAGACAATGGTTATTATAATTTAAATTTAAAAAAAACCCCAACACAAAGCAATTGAAATAGAATGCTGAAAAATGACAACGATCAAGCTAGGACCCAAAGAAGAGATATGAGAAGGTACCTCCCCCACTTCTTTGCAGAGGTGAGGACTGTAAGTATGGAACAGCACATATAAAGTTAGACTTTTTTTTTTTTGATATATTGGTTAATTTTGCTGAACTTTTTCCTGTCTTTTAAATTTTCTGTCATAAGTGATTACTGAAGGGAGGGGGAGTGGGAAGGAACACATTGAGAAACATAAATGATATAAAAACAAAAGTTAAAAATAAAATTTTATTTTGAAAAAACTGAACTACATTATTATGACTAAGCAGTAAGGTATGTGAATTCATTCACTGAGTATCAGGCTGACTGTATTCTGGGGGGCATGGGAAGGGTTGATGCTTTATCCTCAACCAACTTATCAATGATGTTAATCATTGGTTCTTTGGTCCCAACACTGAAATGGAACAAAGAAAGTTGATGGCATTTAAGTTGCCTCCAACAGTCTCTTTCTCTGTCCTCCCTCCATTCGCCATCCTCTGTTCTCTGGTTGAATTAAATTCAACCTTAGACATGTTGGGGACAATCCCATGACTATTTTGGGGAGAGGCAAAGGGAATGAAGGAAGGGTCAGCGGAGGAAGTCTGAGCCAGCGGGATTTGTATGGTATGAAACTTTCTGTCACCCTTATTTGAAATCAGTGACTCTGAGAACTTCAAATTACATTAGGCTCCAGCTGTCACTGATTTGATAGCTATGTTATATTTGCCATTTCTGTTTAGATAGTTGTGCCCAGCAGCCTGTGACAAACCATTGGTGCCCTTGAGGCAACACCACTTTTCCTCTCCCCCTCCTCCCCATTAGGTTGCACCTCTAGACTTCGGCTGCTTTCTGTCAGCCCTTGACTTCAGTTTCTGGGCTCTTTTCCCACTATAGCTGACAGACCCTTTCAGGAAGGTGGAGGTGGGGATGGGGCAGAGTGTTGGGGGTGGTGATGGCAAACAATCCTTCCCGTGCTTCCTCTAACCCAGCCAGCTAGGCAATGGCATTTAGGGCAAGAAAAGACTATTAACCCCCTTATAATAACTTCTTAATCTTGTTGTAAAGGTTTATAAAATCCTTACCACCTGACATTATGAGTTTTTTTGTTTTTGTTTTTGTCCAAATCTGTGATTTCATCAGCAAAGGAAGCTCCAGGGAGTATATGGTCATTCATTTTTACCAATGCAGATCAGTGATTACTCTGCAACTTAAAGTCATGTAAGGTGAGGCACTGAAAAGCAAATTGGTTTGTCTGTGTTCACCCAACATAGACAGGACCTGAATGTGGGTCTTTGTGACGCTGAACACCCTTTCTTTACGGAATATTGCTGCTTTGGGATTCTGTGTAAGAAGCTTGTGGGAAAAGGAATGGGAAATGAGAGAACTTGAGCCAAATAAAGAGAAGGAAATTGTGCTGGCAACTTGGAGGGATTTCAACCGGGGAAGTTAAGTCGAGTTAAGTCTGTAAGCGCTTATTAAGCATCTCCTATGCACCAGGCAGAATGCAAAGTCCTGGGGATACAAAGAAAGGCAAACATGGTCCCTGAGCTCAAGGAGCTCATAGTCTAATGGGGTATGTGCAAACAAGATATAGACAGGATTGACTAGAGATAATCCCAGAAGGAAAACACTAGAATTAAAGGAGATTAGGAAACTCTTATTGGAGAAGGTAGGATTTTAGCTGAGATTTGAAGGAAGTCAGAGAATCTAGGAGGCAGAGATGAGGAGGGAAAGCATTCCAGACACGGGGAAACAGTCAGTGAAAATACAGTCAGGATTTGGAGCGTCTTGCCTGACAGACAGCTGGAAGGCCAGTGTCACTGGATTGAAGAATGTATGAAGGGTAGAAATGTGTAAGAAGACTGGAAATGTAAGAAGAGGCAAAGGTCTGAAGGGCTTTAAAATCCAAATATAGGACTGTATATTTGATCCTGGAGGTAATAGGCAGCCAGTGGAGTTTATTGAATGAGGGGAAAGTGAGGTATGTGGGAAGACCTGGGCTTTAGGTAGGTCAACCTAATAACTGACTAGGCTGGAATGGGGAGAGGCTTACAGTAGTGAAAATCAGTGAGAATGCTATTGTAATAGTCCAGATGTGGAAACGAGGGACAACACTAGAGTGGACAATGACATACCTTGACACCATGTCAGAGAGGAGTGCATAAGAGATACTGCAAAGATAGAGTTGATAGAATTGACGGGCCTTCACATTAGGTTGGATATGAAAGGTGAGAGAGAGTGAGGAGTCAAGGATAACACCTAGGTTACAAGCCTGAGTGACTGGGAGAATAGTGAAATCCTTAACAGTAATATAAAAATTGGAAAGAGGGGAGAGTTTAAAGGGAAGATAATGAGTTCAGTTTTGGACATGTTGAATGTAAGATGTCTACAAGACATCTGGTTGGAGATGCAAGACTGGAAGTCAGGAATGGGGTTAGAACTGGATAAATAGATCTGGAATCATCTGTATAGAGATGATAATAGAATTCATGGGAACTGATGAAATAAAAAAGTAGAATAATATAGAAAGAGAAGAGGGTCCAGGATAGGGCCATGTATAATATTCAAGGTTAGCAGGAGTGATAAACAACCAGCAGAGGAGACTGAGAAGGAGTAATCAAACAGGTAGGAGAATCAGCAAATTGATAGATCAATGGTAGAGCAAATCAGTGAAAGATGGAAGAGAATGGTAAAAGGCCAAAAGGGAGTGTGAGTCTGATTGTGGCTATTCAGTTTTTTGAAAAGAAAGAACCAAGAGTCTGAGAACCAAGAGAAATATAAGGCACATAACAAAAACTGATTATAGTATTATATGTTATAGTATTATTACTTTTTATATATGTAAAATGTATGTCTGAGATTCTTATTAATAATTGGGTAGCTCATAAGAAAGATTGTGGTAAATCTGAATATGATATGAATTTAAAAAGTAAAACCATTTGGGAACAACTAAAAAGAGTAATTATTTTATACAAATGAAGTGCAAGAGGAAGAACTGATACAGAGGAATTAGATGCGGGAGGAGGGCTGGTAGTTTCGGTAACCTGTGTTCATGGGGAATGGGTTTAAGAGGGAATAATACATATACATTTAGAAGAGTATAAAAGTCTTCTAAATTCAGAAGAAATAAAACATTAGGGTCATAGGGAGGGAGGAAAGGACGAGGGAGGGATCTGTAGAGGGGAGGGTGAGGGAATAGTTAAACTAGAGGTATAGGAGGGTGTTTAGATTTATGGGGATGGGAGGATAGGGGAGGGTTCCTTGGAGGGTGGTGGCAAGTAATAGGAGGGCAAGGTAGTGGGTAGAACTGAAGTAGAGGAGTAGGAGAAGTAGGAGAGACAGGAAACAAGAGACATGTGCAAACACAAAAACAAAGATCAGGAGTAGAATATGTTTGGAAAAGTATATGTCTATATATGTATGTATGTATATATCTACAGTTATGGAGAAACATATCTAAACTTTACTGTAGCCTTCTGGGGGGGAGGGAAAAAACCAAAGTGAAAAAGTACACAGCAGAGAACAAAAGAAAACTCACAAGGAAGCCAAGAAAAGATGGACAATTCTCAGCAGAACATGTATTATTTATCATACAGGCTTTCTTGAAATGTAAATTTATTGTTACACATTTTGAATCCTCTCTTACGTTCTGCTTTGCACACGACATGCTTTTTTTTCTTTCTAACCTGGTATTTAAGTTCCAATATGTAAGTTTATGATATGATTTTGTTTCTTTTCTCTATTCTGTATTTGTGTTCTGACCCTTGAATCTAAAATAAAATTTAAAGAAAAGAAAAGAAAGGAATTCAAGTGAGGTAGTTGAGTTATTAAAAGAAGTGATAATTGGTTATAAGATTTTAAACCAGAGATTAAACACCTATTACTGGTTCAACAAAACCAGGCTGTAAGTCTCAACCATTTTGGAAAGTAGGGGAAATTGTGCAGCGGCTTGCATCAAGTGTGCGATATTTGTATTTCTGCCACAGCCAAGTAACTGTCATCTGTGCTCCAAGTGTAGGCTGATCTTCTTCCTGGAGGAGACAGTGAAGGGACTTGAAGAATGCCTTCCCACACTCCAGTTGTAAGGGAGAATGTTTCCTAAAGGGAACAGAAAAGAGACTTCAATAGGAGAAAAAAAAGTGAGGGCAGGGGAGAAATCTGAGGTGGAAGAGGGAAGACTTGACTCTTTCAGAATGATAGACAATGATAGGGTATAACATACAGTCTTGCGCAATAGGCTGAAGACCATGGTGGTATAGCTTGTTTTCCTTACCGTTGCTCATTGAAAGAAAGGTGTGGAAGGAAAAAAAATAATTTGGAAATGAATAGCTGGTTAAGAAGATGTTATTTGACAGTGGAATTTGGATGTCTGGATGATGGCTTATAACACAGGGATGCCAGAATCCTGGCCAGAGAAGGAGTGTGGTTGCCAAATGTTGGTAAGAATGCATTTATCACATGTTGCAAATATGATCTGCAGGACTTTAAGTTAAAAAAAGAGTGGAGGAGGGAAAAGGTTTCTTATGTATAGCTCCAAAGTTTTAAAGATTAGCAGCAGAGAAGAAAGAGGAAAGAAGAGGAAATTCACAGGAGACAAAATTCAAAAGATACAGTAGGTAAAAACTCATGGCCTAATAGGTCTATACACAAAAGCTCAGAGGTTAGGCAACAAGCAAGAGGAAGCAGGGGTCCTAACGCTGAGATTTGGTTGTATAATACTCAGGGCTGGACAATGACTCTGGACTGGTATACCTTATTCAAAATAAACAGAGTAGGCAAAAGGGGAGGTTGTGTAGCATTGTTATTAAGAAGGGATCCAGGAACCAGAGACTAAGAAGCATAATAGAGAGTATTTGGGTGAAGGTCAAATTGTTTACTCATTTCAGTCATGTCTGATTCTTGGGGACCCCATTTGGGGGTCTTGGCAAAGATACTGGAGGGGTTTGTCATTTTCTTCTTGAGCTCTTTTACAGATAGGGGAAGTAAGGCAAATAGACCGAGATGCCGAGGGTCAGACAGCTAGTGTCTGAGGCCAGATCTGAACTCAGGTCTTCCTGACCTCAGGCCTGGCACTCTATCCATTGCCCTACCTAGCTGCCCATGAAGGTCAAAGGACATAGAAATAGAAGTGATGTTGTTCCTGGAGTAAAGTATAAACCACTTGGGCATAAAGGAGTAATAGAGGAATCTGGAACAGATCACAAGCCTGGCACAGAAGCATGATATACTAGTAATGGAGGAAGTCAGTTATCCAATCATCTTTACTCTTTGACCATTTTCTCAACAACTATCTTGCTGCTTTGGAGAAACTTCTGCCTTGGGACTCTGGTGTCCTGGTCCATGGCTATCTCTCCTAGACCATTCTTTCAGAAAAACCCCAACCACTGAATTTCATTTCACAGCCTATATTCTGGCTAAGTCCTACTCACCAACTGCCTTGCTGCCACTTGTACATTTTCTTTCCTCTCCCTCCATTTTCTGTTCTCCCTTTGTACCCCCCACCTACCCAATTTTGGTACCATGAATCATAATGGAAACACTCTTTCACTGTTCCTAGATGGAGTATGTTCATCTATTTCCATGTTGCTCCATGTACCATCCCTGCAACTTTCTGGACTAAAATGCCCTTCCTTAGCTATTATTCTCCTTTGTGTCTTGTTTTGCTTGTTAGACTATGAGTTCCTTGACGGCAGAGACAATCTTGACTTTAGTACTTTATATCCCCAGTTCTTAGCACTGTGCTTCTGTGATTTTTCACTCACCCATCTCCTAGAGCTCTCTCTCTCTCTCTCATTCTCTCTCTCTCTCTTATTCTCTCTCTCTCTCTCTCATTCTCTCTCTTTCTCTCTCATTCTCTCTCTCTCTCTCATTCTCTCTTTCTCTCTCATTCTCTCTCTCTTTTTCTCTCTCTCATTCTCTCTCTCTCTCATTCTTTCTCTCTCTCATTCTCTCTCTCTCATTCTCTCTCTCATTCTCTCTCTCATTCTCTCTCTCTCTCATTCTCTCTTTCTCTCTCTCTCATTCTCTCTCTCTCATTCTCTCTCTCTCTCTCTCTCTTTCTCTCTCTCTCATTCTCTCTCTCTCTCTCCCAAAAGTAGAGCACCTAAAAACTTCTTTACTTGTTCTAACGATCACTTCATCCTCCAAAAGGTAAAACAACCAACAAAGGAAAGTTCTATTCAGAAAATGATTACCACTAATGGAAGAACTGGTGGTTGGAGGAAGAATTTCTAGGAACTCTGGGGGAAGTGACTCTTTCATTTTAGATTTTCTGATAGAGAAGGAGAAGTCATCCAGGCATAGTATGATCTGCAGTCTAAATTTTAGGAAAGCAGATTTCAAAAGGTTCAAAGAGAAGATATGGAGTAAAATCCTTCAGGAGAATTTAGCTCAGAAGGTGTGGGAGGTATGAATGAAATTCTGAAGACACAAATGGAAATAAGTCTGACAAGGAGGAAAAGTGAGATTTACCTGATGACAGAGTATTGCACTGAATGTCAAAGGTTTGTACCTGGGTACAAAAATAAACTTCCCAAATATAAGATGGTAGAAGCACAGTTATAAAGTAATTGTTCTGCAAAAGACATAGGGGAGTGAAAGCTCAATGTGATTCAGCACTGTGATGTAGCAGCCAAAAATGCTAATGTAAACTTGGACTTCCTTAAGAGGGGCAGAGCTTCCAGGAATAAGGACATGATGGTTCTACTGTACTCTGCCCTCCTCACCCCTCATATGGAGTATTAGGTTCAGTTCTGGGCACCATGATATACGAAGGATGTTGATAGGTCGGAGAGTATACAGAGGAGGGCAAACTGGATGGTAAGGAACCTTGAATCCATGTCACATGAAGATTGTTTGAACGAACTGGGCATGTTTAGCCTAGAGAAGAGAAAATTCAAGGCAGGGCTTGATAGCTGTCTTTGAGTATTTTAAGAGCTGTCAAATGGAGAAAGGATCAACTTGTTCTGTTTGACCCCAGAGGGCAGAAGTAGGAAAAGTATGGAAGTTGCAAAGAAGCAAATTTCAGCTTGATTTCTGGAAAAAAACTTCATAACAATTAGAGTGGTCTAAAGTTGGAATGGGATGGCTTGAGAGATGGTGAGTTTCCTTAGCTTGAGGGTCTTTGAGAAGAGGTCATATGTGTCAGGTATGTTATAATGGTTCAGAACATGAAATTCTTGCAAAATTCCTTTTGAATTTGGGTTGTACTAGATGTCCTCTGAAGTCCCTTCTGACTGAAATACCACGTTTTTCTTATCTTCATTTTGCAGGTGAGAAATCTTAGGCTTAGAGAAATTTAATTAATTTGTCCAATGTCAGTCTGCTAGTAAATCCCAGGTATTTGAATCCTGGTGTCCAGTTCCCAAGTCAAGAGCTCTTTTCATTATACCATGTTAGAGTCAGACTTTTACTGGACTCAAGTAACCCTGAGTTCCAGAGGATTGAGCATCCCAGTGACCATTATTGATTTGTAAAAGATGGTTTCTTTGCCTTACCCAAAGAAGGCAAAACTGGGCCTGGAGAGCAGAGTAGAGCATTCTCTATCATTAGTCTCTTTAGTATTCAGAATTATTAAGGGGAATTGTGTGAGTGGTTCTAAACATCATTGCTCTGTTTACACTTAAAGGACTAGAGGAAGTAGCTACGAATAGCAGCATGAAAAAATTAGGTGGACCACTGGAAGAATTCCCTGACAGTAAAGGTTATGAGATGCTGGAGTGTATTTGATTTCCTGTCTTGGATGTTTTTAGGAAAAGCTCAATGTAGTGGGAAGTGTCAGAGAGAAAATCCAGTCAGAACAGAACATGAAATTCCTGTAACATTCTTAAAAACTAATTTTTGTATGGATGTTTCATGCAGTAAAAACTGGAACTCCATTCTGAGAACACGCTATTTCAGTTACTGGGGAAATTCATAGGAAGCAAAACTAAACAAGTATGTTTCTTTGGTTCAGCTGAGGTCTTTTTTTTTTTTTAGTTGATTATTATGTAGTTACTCTACATTTGCCAGACTCTTTCTTCTAAGAGAGAAACAATTTTATGACTGGCTTTATTTTTGAAAAAACTTGATTAAATAGGTTTATCCTTATATCACCTATTAAATTTTAGATTTTATGTATGAGGAAAATATTCCGTTGATCTCAGGTCCCTTCTAGGCAAGGTGCAGTTAGCACTCATAGCACAATCAATTTGGATTTTCACTTTTACTTTTATACCTTCCCTTTCCTCTTCCCTTTTTCCTTCTCTTCCTCCTACCTTCTCCCTCCCTTTTCTTAATTTCTTTCCTTCTCGTCTTTATCAGAGATGAAGATGCCATTTGACAAGCTATAGACCTTGACCACTTGTTTGCTGGAGTTCTTAAGCATACCCTTCTTCAACTTCCTGCCCTATGTATTTTCCACATTCCATCTGATTTGGCTGATACACTGAACTGCTGCATGCCCTGGATGATGTGATGAACAGAATCTTAGATGTGGTGGGACAGTCCTCAAGATGGAGATACCTTGGTCCAACTAACAATAAGCTAGCCAGTGGAGCACCTTCTAATGGCTGCTCTTTGGCTTGCTGTCAACGACTATCCCATGCTGAGTGGTCAGATTATGGTGCCAGTTCACTCCATTCCAGGGCTTTGAATCCACTCATTTAGAGTTTTATGCTGATAAAGGCCACATCTCCATTGACCACTATTATCATCTTATTGTGTTCCTATCAGATAGAGAGGCTGATGTCATTTCCAGTTTCTTCATTCAATAACAGCATGTTACTAAGGCCATTTCACTTCTACAGATGGTGTTGGGCTGGGAAACATATCTTTCCTTTTCCCATTCTCATGTACTACTGGGAGAAATTAAGGTTGATGCAAGTGGCTTATATGGTGAATTCAAAGGATTGCCTTCATCTTGAGGGGGCTCGTAAACCTGTTACTTAGAGGAAGGAGGTCAAAGTCAGAATTGTCCTTTTTGTCTAAGAAGTTTGCCAGACCCTCAGGACAATGCTGTTTCAGGAATAATAGGCAGATAGAGTATAGCTCATCATCGTGGTCAAAATGGCATCAGGGACAAACACAACATTCCTCTAAGGGTACTTTGTTTTATTCGTTTGTTTTTCTGTTTTTTGTGTCAGTTTTTGGTTAATGGAGTCATTGGTAGCATAACTTTACAGATAATGTACTTGATGCTCTGCAGGAACTTCTCATCCTTTTGGCTGGAGATTTTGTTCTGGAATTCTAGGGCCCCACAACATTTAATGTCCTATGACTTGTACATCCCGGGGCCCAGGTTGCCCCCTCTCAGAGGTAGCTCTGAGCTGACATACTTCACTGACTCCATCCAGGCTGGGAGTGTATGAATCCCAAATAATAGTGGTTTCTGTGACTTTGGTTCTGCTCCTACCCTGAAGTATCTCCAGGGAAATCTCTAAAATAAAACTTAGACCTTATATCTAAAGTTTATGGGTAACAGGTTTACACACACACACACACACACACACACACACACACACACACACACGCACCCCACATACACACATGCAATATGTATAATATTGGTATAAAAATTGCACAAGGTATTCAAGAGAAAAGAACAAATACAGGAGATATAACTCATCTCAAATAGTCCATTAGACTCAGTATGTGTCAAAGTAAATTTTATTTGATTACAACACTGAACACTTATACTCAGTCTTCCATTATTCATATAGTATGTCTTTTGTTTAAAAAAAAATTAGAGGAATCATTTCCTGGGCAGGTTGTGTGGGTAGAATAAAGAAGCAGATTTGTGGAAGGACTGAGGATCCTGCTAGTCCTAGAAGTTGACCTCTACCCCATCCAATGGCAGAGATATCCAAATCTATTTAGAAGTCTGATTATATTTGATTGGCATCCATCCAGATAGAGTGGAGTAAGAAGGAGCCAGGGATCAATTGTCTCTGAACTGGACCAACTGATTTCATTTTGTGGTTCAACTTGAATTATTTGGCCCAGCAAAAATCCAGTTTGGGGCTTTGTTTTGCTGTTTCTTACTATACACACATGTATGTATGCATACATATGTACATATATGACATATACATACAATATACGTTGTTAATATGTATATATGTGTGTCTGTATTTATGTCACTATAAACCAAATTGGGGGATCAACTGACTAGTAGAGACCAGTTCTCATGCCAGTAGAAGAGACTAGCTCCATAGCTGGGGCAGATAAGGTGTGGGAAACCAGATGAGTCAGAGAGACGCCAACTGTCAACTTCAGTTTCTCTCTGGGCCAAACCAACCAGAATGAATGGGCTCCTCCCTCTTTCCCACACTGACAAGTGGAACAGTTAGTCTGTGACTCCCTTTTCAGGGCACATTAAATCCTAACCCTCATAGGGTTATGTGACATTTGACACTTATCAAACCTCCTTGAGTAATCCAAATAACAGTCTCATCTTGATAGAAATCAGGGAGCTAACTAAGCCAGAGTCACCATCTTCTCTGTGATGTCATTTCTCTCCCTTTTGATTTGATTTAACTCTTTTGTGACTGTCTCCTATACCTACTTTATAAAACAAGGCAGGTGAGAGTACTCTGGAAAGATGATATCAGAAGATTTCAAGCTCCCAAGATTTTTCCCAACAAAAAAGATAAAATAGCACCTCAGGCTGAACACAGAGCAGTAAAAATAAATAAGAGTAGGAGCACAACAGGGTTCTTCCTGGGACAATAGAAGAATATCTAAAGAAAAATCCCAGAAAGTGGTTTTGTCCCTGTGAAGAGCAAACACCTTCAGGCTAGGTCTTAGTCTCCTTAAACAACAAACAGCAAGCCCTGGGGTTAGCTGGGTTGGGAAGCTGCCTTAGCTCCAGCCACAGGAACTTTTACCTTCAGCATAGTAAGGGGAATTGGGTGTCTGAGCTGGGGAAGATTGAGGAAACGTCTGCTGCCAAGGAATGCCAGACATAGCTGAGACTCCAAGGGGTGAGAAGGAACCAGCACACACCCCACAAGTGCAGAAGCAATGGGGTGGGGTTGCGGCTGTCTGTGGGCATTTATAGGAGGCTGGAGGTCTTGGTTCCAGTTCCAGTCCTGAGAGGAAAACTGAAGATCTGAGGTCAGAGGCACCATCCCCCAACCCCCAGGACTAGAGGTGGTTACAAAATTCAGCTACTGCTACTACAAAAAAATGCACAGGCAAAGGAGAAAGAATCTAACCATAGAGGGTTACTGTGGGAATAGAGAAGACTGGGGTTCATTTTCGGAGGAGGATACATACTGAAGCAAAGAAACCCTCTTCTACTCCAAAGAGTAATGTCAAAAGAAACTTTAAAAAAGACTTTAAAAATCAAATGAGAGAGATTAAGGAAAAACTAAAAAAAAAGCAATACAAGAAAAACAAAAAAATTATGAAAAGAAAGTTGACCAATTAGAAAAGGAGATCCAGTATCTTAAGGAAGAAAACAACTCCTTGAAAATTAGAATTGGGGAAGGGGAAGCCAGTGAAGTTATAAGAGATCAAGAAATAATGGAACAAAATATAAAAATAAAAAAATAGAAGAGAAAGTGAAGCATCTTATAAGAAAAACAACTGATCTGGAGAACAGACCAAGAAGAGAAAACATATGAATAATCAGACTACCTGAAAGCTATGATCAAAAAGGAATTGATACAAGAATACAAGAAATAATTTTTAAAATTGTCTTGAAGAATTAGAACAAGAGGTCAAAGTAGAAATAGAGAAAAATCCATTGATCACCACCTGAAAGAGAGCCTACAAGGAAAAACCACAGGAATATTATGGTCAAATTCTGAAACCCCCAGCTCAAAGATAAAATATTATGAGCAACAAAAACAAAACAATTTAAATACGGTGCTGTCACAATTGGAATCACACAAGACCTAGCAGTGGCAACACTGAAAGACCACAGGTCTTAGAACACTATATATCAAAGAGCAAAAGAATTGAGGTTTCAGCTGAAAATATCACCCCCCCCCCCAAATGGACAATCAGTGAACTGTAAGACTTTCAGGACTTTGTTAAAAATAAAAACCAAACTTAAAAGAAAATTTGACATACGAGAGCCAAGAGAAACACAAGGTACATACCAAAGACTAATTACAAGGGGCTCACTAAGGACACTGTTTACCTTTTATACATCTAAAATGTAAAATGTACATCTAAGATTGTTATTAGTAACTGGGTTGTTCATAAAGAAGATTGGGGTTGACCTGAGTGTGTTACTTTAAAAAGTAAAGTCATTTCGGAATAGCTAAAAAGAGTACAAATGAAGTGTAAGAGGAAGAACTGACATAGAGAAATTAGATGGGGGAGGAGGGCTGGTAGTTCTGGAAACCTACTTTCACTGGGAATGGGTTCAAGAAGGAATAATAAATATAAATTGAGAAGAGTATAAAAGTCTTCTAAATTCAAAAAGAAATAAAATGCTAAGGGAATAAGGAAGGGGGAGAGGATAAAGGAGGGATCTCTAGAGTGGAGGGTGAGGGAATAGATTAAAAGAGGGGGTGTAGAAGAGTGTTTAGATTTATGGGAATGGGAGGATAAAGGAGGGATCCTGGGGGGGGTAGGTTAAGTAATAAGAGGGCAAAGTAGGGAGTAGAAGTAAAGTAGAGGAGTCAGGAGGGACAAGAAATGAGGGATACATGGAAGCATAAAAATGAAGATCAGGAGTAGAATTTGTGAGGGAAAACATGTCTATATATGTATGTATGTATATGTAACTCTATATAAACATATCCAAGTTTAATTGTAGCTTCGGGGGGTGGAGGGAAAGGAAGGAGGGAAAAAGAACAGAGTGCACGGCAGAGAGCAGAAGAAAACTTACAAGGAAGCATAGAAAAGATGGACAGCTCTCGATACAACGCATAGTATTTATTATATAGACTTTCTTGAAATGGGAATTTATTGCTGTATACTTTGAATCCTCTTATATTTTCTGCTGTGCACGTGACATACTTTTTTCTTCTTTTGTATTTCTTTCAATATTTAAGTTTATAATATTTTTTTCTTTTCTCTATTGTCTATTAAGTTTTAGTACTTAAGTCTAAAATAAAAGAAAAAAATAAAGAGGGAAAAAAAGGCAGGCAGTCCAGAATCACACTCTGGTAGGAAGGTTTAGTTCATTTTTAGCTTTTCTCATTTTCATTTATAAAATTATTGCTTATGTGTCTTTGTAACACTAACAGTGTCTTTTAAAATCAACTAGAAGTCCCTGCGGTGGATGATTGTGTTGTATGTGTGTCTTGAAAAGAGACAGATGAACTCTTCTCCCCTCTTCCCCCAAGAACCTGACATTGCACTTTCCCTGAACCTGTCTGATGCATTTATCATGTATACTTACTGTTTGTTTTCTTTTATTTGGGCATGTGTTGTGTCCCCTTACTAGACTGTAAGGTCTCTTAGAGCAAGATCTCTATCTCAAATAAATTTTGCATCTACTCCAAGAGTAAGTACTTTGTATTTAAATATTTAATTGAATTTAGATCTGGAGAAGATTGCATGTATTACATTTTCTTGGGTGTTCTGTGGTGTAGGGTGATATAAGAAGAGAATGAAAACTTTTTTATGATTTATGATTTTTTATGATTCTTAAAAAAAATTCTTTGGTTATCTTTGAAGAGAGGCAAATTCTTTGGTTATCTTATGGTAAAGTAGAGAGAGAATTTGTCTTGGAGCCAGGAAGATGCAAGTTCAAGTTATGCTTCTTACATATATTAGCTATGTAGCCCTGGGCAAGTTATTAACCTCTTAGTACTCCAGACCAGAGGTGTTGCACTCAGGCTAGCATACCCTCCTGAGTGGAACCAATCCCATTAAAATGTAATTTGGAAATAATTAACAAAACAAAAATTCAGTTTGCACTTTTCTAAGTCAACATGCAACCAGCAGGGATGCTGTTTCTATGACACCTCAGTTCTAGACAACTTTCTGACTCTTTAGTTGTAGAGAAGGTGCTGAAATGCATTGGTAAGAGGGTTTTTCCTCATTTAGATATTTCCTACGTCAATGACATCACAGGTCTGGTTCCAATCCCTTATTAGTTCATTTTAAATACCCCCTTGCTCCTCCCCTACCCAGAGATCCTTTGTAACAAAAACTAAAAAAAGAAGGGGGGAGGGAAAAAAGTTCATCAAACCAACCAACATACCAACTGACCCTCATAGTATATCCAATATTACACACCCATAAGAGAAAGGAGGGAGATACATTATTTCAACTTTCCTTCTATGGCCAAGCTTCTTGGTCATAATTACAACAGCATTTTCAGTTTTTTTGTCCATTTACACTATACACATACACACATATGTATATATAAAATATAGATATAGATATTATGCATGTATATTGTTTTCATTATTTTAATTCATTATATATTTCACGTATCTTCCCACACTTATTTGATTTCAGCAATATTCCTGTGTTCTCTTTCCCAGAGGTATTACTATGGAAATTTGAGTCATTAACAAATGACTATTCACGGACGGACAGACATTAGCTCAGGTTTCCCTAGATGTCTGACTTTAAATCTAATATGCTGAAGAACACAGGTGAGGTGAGGGAGTTTGGATGGATTCCTGGCCCGCACTTGTTTGAGCAGGAAGCTGAGTCATGACCAGTGGCCGTCACCTAGCAGACATTATTGAATGGAGGTTACGGAACCCAAGGTACAGACAAGAATAAAAGGGGGGCAAGATGCATACCCAGCAATAAGTGGGGCCAGAAACTGTAGAGGGGATGGTAAGATGAACAAATCTGCTTACAAAGTCTTTCTCTTTTCAACATTTCTTTTCTTAGAATGGCGATGCACCCTCTATTTACTAGTCTAAACTAAATTTCTGTCACTACCACCTGTCTCCAACAGTGAGGGGAGAGAGGAAAAAGAAGAGAAGGAAAAAAGGCCAACTTGGTTCCTCATAGTTTAGATCTCTATGCAAACAGAAATCTGTTGAATTGTTTTCCTGGTTGCTGATATTTGCTCTTTATTTTATGGGAAGTTGCTAACTATTCACTTGCAATTGCTTGGGTTTTGAATGCATGTAGTCTGAGAGTGGGAAGGGGAAATTGATTCCTTAAAAGGTGAGTAGAATCTTTCCTCCTCTGTGAAAGCTGAGTTTTCTGGGCCATAGCCAAAGAGACAAAGTGAATCTGACACTTTAATAACCTTTCAGGATGTATATGAATTCTGGTGATACCAAACATAGCGAAAGAACTAAAAGGAAAACTAGCTGAAAAAAGGCCCATGCAGTGTATATGAGGGCAGGGTTGGAGTCACCACTTAATCCTTAGTACACTGAAACTACCACCTTGAGGATATAAGTGGCTGAGGTATCAGGGCTGCTGCTGATCCTACTTGGTGTCTGATGACTTATAGCTTGAACTCCAACCCTAACACAAGAGCAAGAAGCTTATATTCCGCTATAGTCATGTACTGTAATCTGTTCAACCATTTCTTAATTGAGAGACATTTACTTTATTTCCAATTCTTTGCTACCACAAAAGTTGTATTTGATGGAATGTTAAATTTTTTTGATGAATGTTTTTCTGCATTTAAGATGTTTTTGTGCTCTAATATGCAGCCAATTTTTGCAAAAGTGTCATATGTAACTGAAAAATATGTATATTCATTCCTATTTCCATTTATTAGTTGCTAGAGCTTTCATATCTAACTACTCTAAAATTCTTTTTCGGTCCTTAACTTATTTATTGTTAATCTCTTTTGTCAGGTGTATTTGTTTGACAGGGGTACATTTAGGTCCCCAAATATTATAGTTTGATTATTGATTTTTCTCTGCAATTCAATTTTCATTGAAATACTTAGATATTATACCACTTGGGTAATATATTAAATCTAGATATGATTTCATTGTCTACAATGCTTTGAATCATAATGAGGCTTTTCCTTTTAATCTCTTTTAACCATATCTCTTTTTACTGTTGCTTTGTCTAAGTACAGAGCAGCTTGGTGGCATTGTGAATAGAGTACCAGATAGGGAGTCAGGAAGAGTTATCTTTGTGAGTTCAAAGCCAGCCTCAGACACTTACTGACCACTCATATCATCCTTTTTGCCTCAGTTTCCTCATCTGTAAAATGATCTGCAGAAGAAAATGGCAAACCGCTCCAGTATCTTAGTTAAGAAAACCCCACACAGAAGTCATGAAGAGTCAGATGTGACTAAACAATGCCGGCAACACTAGCAATGAAAATGCTAGTCATGTTTGGTTTCCCTCTTTCCAGGATTTTTTGTTGATCAGATTTGTTGATTTTGTTGTAATACCATGTGGTAAGTTCCTCGTTGTTTTCTTTTGTTTTTTTACACCTTTGAATACCTGGCATGGAAGCACACAGTACGTGTTTCATCAGAGTTTACTGAGTTGGATTACCCAGAGGCTGAGCATCTGATGTTTCTTTCCGTTGGGTACAAGTTTGAATGACATGTCTAGCATTATATCCTGCTATAAACACCAATAAGGCAAAGGTCCTTGGCTGTCCTTTGAGATTTTCCATAAAAGGATCTCACCTGTGTTTGGTTAGTGAGAAATTCACCTACAAGTCTCAGACTTTGTCCACAACTCAGAGCCCAGGAGATTCTCCTATTCCAGGCATTACTTCTCCTCTTGTAGGATATTAAAGGCTAGTCAGACTAACCTTTACTGTATTTCCAAATGGGTTTCTCTATGACTTCAGCTGAAATCCCCCAAGTCCAGCAAGTAAGATCAACAAAATCTAAATACATTTTTAAGAGAGCTGACCTCAGGTGTTTGATTTTCTTGTATTCAAGGGTTGTGTCAAATACTCAAAAATGGCTAGATGATAAAGCACACGGCATGATCACTCTATAGTGACAGAAGGTCTAGTTGGAGTTTGTACCCCTCCTCCCTAAGGAAGTTCTTTCTGCCAACATTTCTCTCATGAACCCCTTGTTTCATGTATTTATACTATGACACTTGGGATTAAGATTCAGGGTATGAAACCTCAGTCTAAGAATCATTGCTTCCTCCCTTTTCCTGAACAGTGTAAGAAAATATATTTTGCCTTCTTAAAGTCATAAAATGGAAATCAGGAATACTAATGAGTTCCAGATGCTTTTTTTTATTTCTATACTTGGAAAAAAAATAAAACACAGTCCAGGTTTTAAATTCAGAATCACTGGGGGGAGCTAGCAGGCCTATGCTCCTGTACAAGGTAGACATACTTTAAAAGCCACACACAGAGCTAGGGAATCACATTATATTTTTTATATTATGCAAAAGTTATAGTTTCCTTTAACCTGCTCTTATTAGTACTGTCAGGGCTAACAACTCATATTTATACAATGTTCTAAAAGTCCTAGTACATTTTAAAGATTTAATAGCTTAAATAATAGCTTTAAGCTTATTTAATAGCTTAACAACTACATTAAAACTCTGGAGCTGACCTGCACAACTTGGCAGTAGCCATGAGCCAAAATAAAAATAGGCTAAACTTCTTTGGGCTGGAGATAGGTTTTTAGTGGTTAATTTTCCAGTATAATTAGAGTGTAATTAATGATTAAACTATTTCTCAAAAACAGTTTTCCAAAATTGGTACATAATTCAGAAACAGCAATCAGCAAACACTTTTTTATGAAGTCACCTTCAGTAAAAGACTTCCCAGCAGCAGCAATTTCTTTGGAAATCTGAAAACTAATCTCAGTAGCCACCTCATTTTCTGAGTTTACTTTCTTTTAAAAAACTGTTGTTCCCCACTGGAATTTTTCAACAATTTGGGCACTTTAATCTGTTTTTCATTGGTGTCCAATTTGCTGAAGTCAGGATGTTTTGATCTGAAAAGGTGACAAAGATTGTATTCCTTCAGAAGGGCTATTACTTCTCAACAAACAAAGCACAATATTTTGTCTCTCATGTAAGTAAACAAGCATCTATTTGTCTACTCAGGATTAAATACTCTATGTTCTGATTTGATTTTCTGTTTCTTTTTATCACCCATTTTACAAAGTCACCACAAAGCCTTTAATGTTAGGACCAAAAAGTCTCCACAGCAACTGCCCACACACAAAGAAATTCTGGACTGAGTGTCTGACCTTGGAGAGAGCACCAGATACTCATGTAACTTGGAGGATGGCTGCCCAGCAAGGGAGGGGAAGAAGCCCTTGCATAGTTGCCACTCGTTGCACAGAGGGCGTCATCTGCCGTGGGGCATGGCTGCACTCCCTTTGTCCCTGTTCAATGCCAGTAACAATCACAAACACTGTGAAAAGATATGACTCTCGCTCCTTTCAGATTAGAGACAGACTAATGATGGTTGGTTGCCATGGGCCATGTGACAGACAAGAGAGAGAGGGCAGTGGCAACCCACCGGCCAAGTTGTATGATGGGCACAACCGTGACCAGTGGAAGGAGGGTTAAGTGGGACGTGGCCAAAGCACTCGTCGCATCTTTAATTTCTTTTATGTACTCTACATTCTTCGCAAGGCACTCCAAATCCTTTGGGGAGCCACTGGCTTGCAGGCTGTATGTTGTACAGACCTGCTGTAGGAACATTCTATATGATATTTTCCTGATGACACCTTTACCAGGCAGCTGGTTCAAGCACTGCTATCCCCATTTCAAATTAGAGATTCAGATCACAGATGCTAGAAGGGATTTATAGCTCAATTAGTCCAACTCTTTTCATTCTGTAGATAATGAAGAAACTAAAGCTTATCCCGGTTAAATGAGGTCACACAACTGAGTAAGTGGTAAAGATAGGATTTGAACCCTGATCTCCTGACTGCCAGGCTACCAGTCTCTACTGTGTCACAACGTTACTTTCCTTTTATAGATGAGGAACTTAAGACTTGATTAAAAACTGAGGCTCAGAGAGCTTGCATGAAATAAATGGAGGAGTCAGCACTCAAATTCAATGAGTGTGTCCCATTTTTAGACAATTCAAGGTACAGAACCATAGAAATTTAGACCAGGAAGATGCCTTTTCAGTCTTCTAATGAAGCTCCTCCTTAGTAAGAGATCTGGGAATAGAACCCAAGTGACTGGCTTTCCAGGCTAATAATGCCTCTTTCCCTGACTGATTTTCACTCAGAAATCTGTATTAACATTGTTCTAAATTGAGATGGCATTCTTCAGTTTTTTGCTAGTTATAATTGTTAGCATTACTAATACCAATATTGATAATTTCTGCCTCCCTCCCCATTATAATCTCTTTGTGACATCATCATCATCACCATCACCATCATCATCATCATCACCACCACCACCATCATCATCATCGTCATCGTCGTCATCATCATTATCATCATCATCATCACCACCATCATCATCACCACCATCATCATCATCACCATCATCATCATCATCACCATCATCATCATCATCATCATCATTATCATCATCACCATCATCATCATTGTCATCATCATCACCATCATCATCATCATCATCACCATCACCATCATTGTCATCGTCATCATCATCATCATCACCATCATCATTATCATCATCATCATCATCACTATCACCATCATCATCATCATCACCATCATCATTATCATCATCATCATCATCACTATCACCATCATCATCATCATCATCATCATCATCATCATCTGGTTAAATAAAACCAGTTGACACTGTGACTCTTCTGACCATCTGTGCCATATTTGTACCTATGCTACCTTTCCAAGACTATGGAGGTATATTTCTCCACTTGTTCCCCAGGACCAAAATATGTCATTATGATTACTTAGAATTTTGCTGTATTTTAGCGTTATTTTTATTAACATTATTAGTCATAGCCATTGGGAATATTATTTCTTTGATTCTGCTTACTTCCAAATCTTCCCATATTTCTCTGATTCATTATATTCCCAATATTCATTATTTCTTATAGCACAGAAATTTTCCAAGTCATTTGGATACCATGATTTGTTCGACCACTCCCCACTTTGTTTCCAGATTTTTTTCTACCACAAAAAGCATTATTATAAATATATAACAGAATGTGGGGATTTTTTGTGTGAGTTCCTAAGGGTGTATGCCCAGTAGGGAGGTTTCCAGGTCAAAGGATAAAAATAGTTTAGTGATTTTTCTTGCACAATTCCAAATTGCTTTCTATCATGGGGAGATGAATTCACAATTCCACCAAAGGGTGCAAACCTTCAAATACTGTGTTATGGGAGAAACATCTCCTTTGAGTTCATGTGGTGGGTAATTACCACCAAATACATATTTACCAGAATGCAGAAATTATGGAGGGAAAAACATACCAGGTTTTATTATTATGCTCAAGCATAGGTTCAGGGATCTGTGGGGATTAAAATTGTCCAACCTACGAGACAAACCACGGAGGCAGAGCTCCAAGCCAATAGCACTTTATTAAATGGTCCATGGTCCCCTCTAATGAAGTGGATCTCAGATCTTTCTCATGATCTGAGATGCCCCCTTTTCCAGTGCTTTCTTTTTATAAGCTTGATGCCAGATTTGATGCTTGAACATTCTAGAGAGGCTATGCAAAGTACAGAATCCCGTTGGTTGATAGATCTTGCTTCACAGACTGAAAAAAGGTGCATATGCTAGAAATGGTATGTCAGCAGGGCGGGGAGGAAGGAGGGGTGTCTCTATTTGGTCAAAGCATTGGGCATCTCCATTGACCAAGTGATCATAATATGGTCACCTGCTAGTGTTGGACAAGAAAGAATGGTTCAGAGGTATAAAAATAAGTTGGGGGACTTTCCAAAGCACCAAGGCATCCCACCCGTGCTGCATTTGGATGTGGGATTTGAGCAAAACAGGATGGAGATAGCTTTGTTAGTATTCTTGTGGTTGTGCAAGTGAGACTCACAACTTGATAAACAAATAGTGAACATTACATTAAAGTTTGAGACCCAGCATAAGAACCTATTCCTATATGATTTATGTAAAATATTAAATTGATTAATATTAATTCAAATAGAGTAGGGGTCCAAATGAATTATTTCTCATACTTCGGAGACAATCTGAACAATTATGAGGATTTTCACATGTTGTCAAGGAGTCTGAGACAGTTGAGATTTGTCCTCAGGTATATCTAAGGAATGCTTGAGGTCCTAAATAAATTTTCTTATCCCATGGGACTGGTTTTAGTCAGGTGAGGATAGACTTTCAGTCAATCAAAATTTGTAGGAGGAATGGCCCTGAGTCTCAAATAATAAAAGAAAATAAAAAATTCTCTTAATAACTGAGTATTTCCATCTTCTATTATCTTTGCTATTTATATTCCTCTTGCCATTAGTGATTTAGAGCATTCTTTTATGATTATTGATAGTTTGTAATTTTTTTTGAAAACTGTTTATATCCTTTGACCTTTTGTCTATTGGGGAATGTCTCTTGGTTTTATATATTTGTGCTTGTTCCCCATATGTTTTGAATAGGGATAAGGATTGGCTCTGTGATTTCACAATTCTCAGATGAGGAAATCTCTTTACTGAGGCAGATTGGCACCTTCTCTCTCCTTTAGCCTAAGAAAGACATTTTGGATATTAGATCTTTGATAAATATATTTGACACGATCTAGCTAGTGTTTTCATTCCTTGTTCTGGTCAAATCAGTTTTGTTCATCCAAAAGATTTTTAATTTTATATAAATGAAGTTATTTATTTCATCTTATTATGATAATCCTTATTTTGTTTGGCTATTAATTTCCCCCTAACCATAGCTGTGAAAGATACTTTTATTCTTCTCTTATCCAATCCAATCCACTAAACACAATTTATCAACTACTTGCTATGTTCAAGGCATTGTGTTAGGCACTGGATACACAAAGCCAAAGTGAAAAACAATCCTTGTCCTTACAGAATTTACATATAACATGGCATCAGATGAATATATACATGATAATTGAAGGGGAAAAAAAGAGAATACTAACAACTAGGGAGTCAAAGAAAATTTTGCAGCAAGAGCTCTGAACATTTAAGAAAATGTGGCACTTTTTTCCTCCTAGATTAAAAAATTTTGGGGTAGGAGAGAAGACATGTGCTGCTCATGTGGTTTTATATATGTTAATACTTTGACAAAAAAGGAAAATGTTAGATGTTGGAGGGGATATGGGAAAAGCAGGACACTACAACATTGTTGGTAGAATTGTGAACTGATCCAACCATTCTAGAAAGCAATTAGGAATCATACCCAAAGACCTATAAAACTGTACATACCCTTTGACTCAGTAATACTACTGCTAGGTCTGTATCCCAAGGAAATCAAAAAAAGGGAAAAGGACCTATAAAACGTCCCCCAACTGGGACTCTGGGGACCCTACTCTAAACGTCCCCCAACTCGGACTCTGGGGACCCTACTCTATAAATGTCCCCCCAACTCAGACTCTGGGGACCCTGTTCTATTGCTTACCTCTTCCAGGTGCTTCCCTCCTTTCAGGCTTCGGTCATCACAGGCTTCAAGACCAGCTTGAAGAACTGCCCCCCCACAGAGCATCCAGGACTCGGGCAAACGGTAAAGATGTTTATTGCAGCATATACAGGAACAGAGAGAGCTACACGCACGAGGTTCCCCTTTTTATACCCTAGCTTTTGATTCCCGCCTCAGAGTGCCGTCATCGCCCGGTGAGCCACTCACGTACAGCCCTGAAGATAAGGAGACATCTCGCGTGATCATGCCTTTTTCATTGAGACATGCGCGGGCCTCTACCCCGTCCCCAGGCTGTCGTGGTGCGCCCCCAGTGGCTGATGGCATCAAACACCCTTACAGGACCTATCTATACAAAAATTTTTATAAACAGCTCTTTTGGGGGTGTCTGAGAATTAGAAATCAAAGGGATGCCCATTAATTGGGGAAAAGCTAAACAAGTTTCAGTATATCATTGTAATGGAATATTATTAAACTATAAGAAATGACAAGTAGTATGATGTCAGGAAAAACCTGTAAAGACTTACATGAACTGATGTATAGTGAAGTGAACAGAACCAGGAGAATTAAGGGGGTTAGTACTGAAGACTCCAGGAGTCCAGAAAATTATGGTACTGTGTTTGGTTTTAGTTTAGAGGAAGACCTCAAGTTTAGAATTAGCCCAGGCCTCCCTAATCTGCCAAAAAGTAATCTCCTTGATTTGATCACTCAAGGGCTTGCTAAGTAGCTGCTAAAAAATCTGGTTAAAATTAGATTGGTTTGGTCCTTTTAGTAGAGCTTTTTGTTTTTTCTTGATTCTCAACCCTCCTATATGCCTGGTTTGTGACCGGCTGGTAGATGCCACTCATATATGAAGGGGAACACTTAGTCACCCATAAAGACTGTAGAGTGCCCTCTTGACCTAGTTTTTCTTGAGTTGCCATATTTTCCAGAAACCTGGATTCAAATTATGCAGAAGGCCAGGCATGAGGATGTAACCCTCCCGGTTTTGACATAGTTTGCTATTTTTAATCCTAACAGAATTTTCAGTATGCCCTTGAGGGTGAGTGAGCTTCAAACCTGGTTCTAGTCATACTAGCTCAGACTGATAAAATTGTTTGTGCTGCTGAGACCCTATTAGATGAGCAGAACATCCTCCTTCCATGGTCTGGAAGTTCCCCTCCTGCTCCCTCTCAATCCACCCCCTATTGCTCCATTTCCCCTCTCATGCCACTCCCATTTGGGAGTGGATTACCTTCCCCTTTCTGCTGTAACCCTTAAGTAGCCAAGGCCTTGCCTGCATTATTGGCCTCTTTTGTACTCTGTACAAAAGGAGACCCAGCATGCATGTCTTCTGCTTTCTCTTGTAATAAAATGAGTTACTACTGAAGTCTGTTGGAGATGTGACTATTGGTTGACAAGACTTAATTAAGTAAGTGCAGAAAAGGAGTTTAGGATGATGGGGAAAATTAATAAAATCTCCATACCTAAAATTAAGTGGGGTCTTAACTTTCATTGACCTATTGATTAGAATTTCAGTGGGAGATGAGGAAAATTGAGAGATGTTTTTTCTTTTTCTCTGCTTTAGCAACCCTGGCCAGATTGGAGATTGCAGAGATAATCCTACCCCCAAACCTCCTTAAATCCACTAAAATGTTTTAGCAGTTACAAAAATGTCTTAGCTATGATTTGGAAATTTACAGTAAATATGTTACATTTCAGTTACAATTTTTGTCTCATTACTTTATAATGCCAAATTTCTACAAACCAGGAAAAACATTTCCTTTCTTTTTTTTTTTCTGTCTTTATCTCTGCAGTCTCCAATCTTATTTTGGTTGGAAGTTTGCCTTGTAATTAAATTGTAATATGGTCTCATTTAAGTGAGATATATTCTATTAGTATAATTGTGATAATTGATATAATTGTATATTGATATATTTGTGCTAAATCAGAACTTAATTGCAAAATATACTTGATATTTGGCATTAAGGCAGTATGCTTGGAAACTGCATGAATTAGGAAAACCTGGGATCAAATCCTGACCCAGATGATTACTAGGGACCTTAAGCAAATCACTTTAGCCTTGTCTTCCTCATTTCTTCATCTATAAAATGGGGATAATTATAGCACCTACCTTCCTCCCAGAGTTGTGAGGATCAAATAGGATAGATTGTAAGGTGTACCCAGCACATGATAAATGCTATATAAGTGTTAGTCATTCTTAATTTTTACTAAGTGTAATTATCCTGTGCTGGTTTTTGAATGTGATTAATACAGAACGCCAAATTGATAGATGGATGTGTTGATTTTCTATACAAGAGGATTTGGAAATGCACTCAACTAAATTAATATTACTTGACTAGCAAAAAGTTTTTCATTGTGTTTAAAAAAACAAACCAATGCTGTATTAGGGTTCTAATTTTTCTTATATTATGATTTTTGGGAAATTGTATAATGAAATGCTGCTAATTTAAAAAATGATATCCAGAGGGTGTTGTAAATTTATCATTAGGAAAGTAATTTCTCCTTTAATCTGGATGCTGTAAGATTATTAATTGAAGAAATAAAGGATGTGGTCACAATGTTTGGAAACTGTTAAATATTTAATTGGGCATATTTTGCTTTAAAGTAGATAAAAGTTTTATCAGCCTTGTTGACAATAGGTTGTGAAACTCTAAAGTAAATCTGAAATTAGGATCTGTAATGTAAAATAATTTATAATTTTGCTTATGGTAAAGAATGATTTTATCTGATAGATTGTTTGGTCATAATTTATGGAAATTATGAAATTGTGCCTGGAATTGTATGTACTAAAGTTACATCTTTGAGCCAATTTAGTAACAATGAACCTTAATTTTAAAGATTTTATTTTGCCTTAAGGGTTGGAAGCAGGGGTGGGGAACCTGTGGCCTTCTAGTTCCTTGGGTGTGGCTTTTTGATGGAGTCCTAGTTTTACAGAATAATTTTTTTTATTAAGAAGATTTGTTCTGTGAGGTTTGGATTCAGTCAAAGGGCCACCTGTGACCTGAAGGCAGCAGGGGCCCTCCTCCTGGACTCTGGAGGCTTATATAACCAATGTTTTTCTAGGTTTTTGAATGAATTATCATGTATTCACTGTAGGTATGCAACTCCAAAATGTGGTTATTAATAATTTCTAATCATTTTCTGCTCCAGGATGAATTTAAACTATAGAGGATAAAAAAGATAAGACCTTTTTTTGTGCTTAAATTTTCATATGTGCTTATTGTTAACTGTTACTAAAACAGCACAAGAAAAATGATAATAACTCAGCTCTAAGCTATGATTAGTAAAATTTTGCTATTTGAGGTAATATCTTTTAGGACTGTAATTTGATAATTGTTCTGATCAGGTATGATTGTCTGAATTGTCATTAAGCCAATAATCCACCATGGAAGGGAAATGTCATGTGCTGTCCAAGCGGAATTGTGGTCTGAGAACTACTATGGGTGAATGTCTGTGCCTAGAAAAGTTGAGGGGATGACCTTGCTTAGGTGAAGATAGTATCCTTTTGATTCAATTTTCACATTGTCCTATTTCTTTTTTGAACAGGAAATTTTCCCATCTGGTTAATTCTGAGAGTGGTTACCCTGTGAATAAAGTAGAACTTTTCTGTATAATTGGCTGTTACCTATGATTCTTACCTGGAATCACATAGAGGTAAGGGAGTTTTCCCCTGTTATATTTATGTCAGTTCAGTTCATGACTTCAAAGGGACAGTCTTGATATTTTCATAACCATGTTCTTCCTTTTCCTTTCAAAGCAAATTTCTATAATCAGGGCAGGTGAAATGTAGGTTTTATTATTGCAATACTAAAACATTTCTGAGTTACTATGTTAGGGTGCAAGTAAAAATGCTTTTACAATTTTTAATCTGAATTTGTGGTCAACTCCATATCTTAATTAACTAGGGCAAATGGATTTACAGGTTTGCAATCCTCTTAATAATAAGTAGGTCTTTAAAGAATCATTTTTCAGTATAGTATGATAATAGATAATATATATCCCCCAAAGTAAGAGATAGAATAAAGATGTGACAGTTTTATTTATGTATTTATTTTTGCTTTTTGGAGAGGGGTGGGGCAGGGCAATTGGGGTTAAGTGACTTGCCCAAGGTCACACAGCTAATAAGTGTTAAGTGCTGAGGCCACATTTGAACTCAGGTCCTCCTGACTCTAGGACTGGTGCTCTATTTACTCTGCCACCTAGCCACCCCAAAAGTTTTAAATTTTAATGGAGTAATGAATGCCACTTTAGAAAGCAACAAGGCTGGCTTTCATTTTTTTCAAATGGGATATACAGATTTTGAATATGCATTAATAATAAGTTCTCAAAATTAGATCAGGATTTTACATGTAAAATCACTTTCATAATTGTAAATAAATTTTTAAATCTAGTTTTGAAGTCTGTCTGATAATTAAGTCAGGTCCTCATGGATCTTTTTAAGATTCTTTCTTCAGCCTGTAGATGGATTTGCCCATATCAGGTATGGGATTCCATGAAAGATAGAAAGAACAAATGGTATGTAAAAAACAGAAATACTTTAAACTTTCTGATGAATTATGGGTTTCTAATTTGATGCTCTTCATTGTAGCTCTGTTAATAGGATTAGTTCCATAAGATTTGAACTGGTTTTTACCACATGAACTAATTACTGGAAAACCAAATTTAGGAGGATGCACTAAATTGTGCAACTGACAGAATTTGTAACTGACAGAATTTAACAACATTAAATAAGGGACCTGTACAAGTCGTTTGGAACCAGAGAAGCAGATTTGCTGGAGGAGCCCCAGAACTACCCTGAAAACCCAAGGCCTATTCCATAATTTCCAAGGGAAAGTGTTTCCAGAAACCAGACAGTTACATGGTACAGCTAACACTCAAAATAAAATATGCGGATTAAATAGACATTGGGAGTGGGTTGTCAGGAACAAGGAGATGATGTTATTTAACACTTAAGGTCATTATTGTATTAATTTGGCTGTTATGTTTCATGATGTTTATTTTTGCCTGAGAGGCAGGTATGCCCAGATTTTTGTTATTGTTTGGGATTGAGGGTCATTCTTTTTGGCTAACTAAAAACCTATTTTCTGTTTATACTAACCTCACCTGACCAAAATCTGACTTATAGAATAAAAGTTTGAGTTTCCTAAAGTGATTTAGATGTTTGTCAGCTCTCCTAGCTAACTGTGAGGGAGAATGTCTTTGACCCTGAGTTTTCTTGGTTACCTTGATGATTCTGTAAATCTCCTTTCTCAATGAGTCCACTATGAACTCTTTAAAGATAATGTAATCTATAACTTGACTTAGTTTACCCATGGGTTTGTCTTCTTAAGGAATTAATGTAAATTTGTTCAATTTATATGACATTGAAGGAAGCATGGGATTGTGATTTTTTGTGATATTCACGACAATAGTGTGCTTATTTCCTGCTGTAAATTGGAGTCCCCTGACTTACTCGGATTGATCTCTCTTACTATGAGATATTGAGAAGTTTGTTACCAATCTAGCTACTACCCCTTCTTAAAGGAACTCTATCAAGCTCTAAATGAGAAAGGCACTGAGGAGTCTGCCAGTGAGTTGGGTTATTCTAATGAACTCCCTTTGAAACCATAACCCAGTTTTCTGCATCTGTAATTATGCTTTCTGCTTATGAGAATGTTGGACTTTAATAAGGCCAAAAGGGGATTATAGAGAAATATTTTATATTTCTCTGGAAAACCTATCTTGATGTGGCTAGAAATTGGATGATTTCAGAGACTCAGTTCCTGGGGAAGTAGGCTGGCTTCAGGGAATGCTTGGGTGGATCTTTGAAATCCTATATAATGTAAACTTCTCAGACTGAGGAGGGAGCCTTCTTCTGGCTTTTTTCCTACCAAAACACCTAACAAATTTCTTTCTGCACTATTTCAGATTTTGAGGTTCATTCTCATAACTAACAGGAGAAAGGAAAAAAAGATTGGGTGTTCTTTCCTCCAGTCTCTCAGAGGAATATTGGATTAGAATTATACCTCTATCTCTCTCCCCCTAAATACTCCTACTCTATGGGCAAGTGGATAGAAAAGTTCTAGCTTTCACTTGCAGTTTGACTCTTGCACACCAAATTCTACTTACTCAAAAGACTCCCATTCAGCCTCACAAATAATAAAAAAGAAAGCCAGAAAATACATGAGTGAATGAGCTCTCCAACTGGGAGTGAGATCTCAGCCTTGTTTCGTCTTGTCCTTGACTTCAGAGTTCTTTCAGCTGATTTCTACTTCTTCTGGTGGGCTTTCACTCTGGATGATGATACCCAGCTCCCCTCATAGTTCATCAAAGCTGCAAGACTTGGATTGTTAATAGGCTTCTGACTTCTTAGAGCAGTGGTTCTCAACCTTCCTAATGCCGGGACCCTTTAATACTCATATGTAGGTGTATCTGCATGTGGGTGGACCCACCTGGAGACAGATAGAGGAGCGGTATCTTGGTTCCTAAGACCATTGGAAATATGTGTTTTCCGATGGTCTTAGGTGACCTCTGTGAAAGGGTTGTTCGACCCCCAAAGGGGTCGCAACCCACAGGTTGAGAACCACTGTCTTAGAGTGTCCTTGCTTAAAGTGAAGTCTCCCCACCCCCACTCCCCAACAAAACTTCCAGTCAGGGTACTGTATGCAGCTACTTTAAAAAAAAAGTTTTTATCGATGTTTTCTATTTCTTGCATGAACATAGTAGCCCATATATCCCTTCCCAATTCTCTCTCAAAGAGCCATCCCATAAGACAAATAGTATTTTTTAGAGAGGGGGAGAAAATCAGCACAACTGACTGATAGACTGAATAAGTCTCAAGACATGATCAATGTGTAACTCCTATGGACCTCCCATTTCTATGAAGGAGTGGGTTGAGAATGTCTTCCCATATCTCTTCATTTGAGTCCTACTGGATCTTTGTAATTTTGTCACATTCACTTTTGATTTTTTGTGTGTATAGTTTTTTCTCTTTACATTGTTGTGGTCACTGTGCGTACTGTTCACTTGGCGCCACTTACTCCACTCTATACCAGTTTAAGTAGATCTTTTCGTGCTTCTCTGTATTCACACACATTTCTTACAGCATAATATTATTTGCATTGTGGGCTTCTATCCCTGCTAGGGCATCTTCTGTCACAGTGCTATGGGTTCATGTACCACTGGACTCTTTTTGGTCAGAGCACTGCTTGATTTCAGGTCTATTTGCCTGAACATAAACTAATTTCCTTGATGTACTTCTCTCTGTGAACTGAAGTTGGTATTTTTCCAATTTCTTTCTGTCTCTCTCAGTCCTGCTTCTTTTCCATATCTGACTTGCTATGCAATCTTTCTTTTAAAGGTCAGTTCTAGGGGTGTAGCTCGGTTACTCTAAAACTATGAATTAATTGATTACTTTCAGATGTGATATTAATGAACAAAAGAATAAAGAGTGCAAGGCTGGTTCACACCCCACTGAGGAGATGTAGCACCAATGCAATATTCGCAGCACTGATGGTGACTGTAAATATGCTGGCATAGTTCTCAATCTCAAAATATAAGAGACTCTCCATATAGAAGACAGAAGTGAAACATTAATTCACACACCAGAAAGCCAAATCTCAACACTAGGAAACCAAATCTATCACAGCAACAAAGAGGTTAATAAATCATAACACAGCAGGGAGCCACACCATCCTTTAGCCTTCCCCCCAAAAATGTTCAGAAGCCTAGCTATCTCCTTGGCTACGTCCTCTCTCTCCCACTGTCTAGTTGCTCTGACTCTCAGTTTCCTATGGGCTCTGCTCTACCCTTCAGCAAATTCCTCCCACCACAGACTCCATGTAACTACATTCAGCCTATTAGGGGCAGAGTTTATTTTCACATCAGGGAAGGTCTTCAAATTCTCACAGGCTTATTAAGGGGAAGGAAAGATCTTTAAATTCCCTTAGGTCTATTAAGGGGCAGGGAAGATCTTCAAATTGCCATTACTATTACAGATGACATCATCAAAACTAGAATCAAGACCACTCTGTTTGCCTTGTTAACCTTGTTGATAAAGGGATCTTCCAGGAATTTTTTTTATCCATTTTTTATGGATAGAATATGCATAAAAACCATGTAAACTAAAGATCTTAATGTAAGAAAGTAAATATGGTCTGATATGTATCACTGAGAATTGAGAAATGAGGGGATACCTCATTCAAAACTGATTTAATTCATTTGGGTTTGTTTACAAGGTTGTGTGTACTACCTCTACTGATAAAGATAAAAAAGGCCTCAGTGACAATGACTTAGAGTGTCTGAGAGCATCTGTGGCTAGAGAGTCATCATTTTAGCCAACCTAGTGAATTTCTCTTGACTTTAGCTAAGGGGATTTCTGGTTAAGATGGTGACGTGATAGGACCCAGATGAGCCCAGGTCTCTCAATGCTCTCAAATAAAGTTCTAAATAGTTACCAGAAAGAAGATTGAAAAATAAAGCCAAAGAGAAAGTTATTAGCTTTTCCATTACATCCAAAAATTTGCAGATGCTCTAAGCAGACACAAGCCAAACAAAGTAGAAATAACAGGGCCCTGTGCCAGAGTCACATTAGGATATAGGGCTACTGTGACATTTAGGTTATGTAATGTACTCTAATCAAGTCAAAGGCTAACAATGAAGGGAAAATAGTCTCCTAGGAGAAGAGAGCCTATGGGAGAATGGTCAAGGAGGCAAAGAGAGGGATTGAAAAGGGGGAAAAGAAAGATGGAAAACTTGTTTATGTGGTGGGAGGAGGCATCAATTCTGAATGCTCCTCTGGGAGAGGAGAGATGTTCTATCAAAGGGATTGGGGACTTTATAATATATATTATCTGTAAGGATTTGATGCTTATAGAGACCACTTGTTTCAATCTCAATCAGAATCAGAGCTCCTGGACACAAGTGATATCCAGAAGAGTGTGAGGGCTTAGACCCAGGAGAGAGACAGAGAAAAAAAAGGCCAAGAGGAGGGCAAAGTTTAATAATGAACTGAATCATCATGAGTATAGGAAGAATCCTACCGTGGGGCATTTCATGTATACACACATATACATATACATATACATATACGTATACACACATATACATATATACATATATACACACACACACACACACACATATATATATATATATATATATATATATATATATACATATACATACATATTTCACAAGAACTGGTATTTCTCAGAGTGAGACATAACAGAAAAATGAGGGATGGGGGCAAAATATACAAGGTAATAACAGCTTAGAAGAGAAAACCTCAAAATTTTTAATTCCACAAGTAATACAGAGAACAAAGAATGACTAAGCATAATGGCCATGAGTCAAAGAAAAAAAGTCTGGAAGAGACAAAAGGGGAAGATAAATAATTAAGAGAATGAGGGAAAGAAATCCTTTCTAGGAAAAGGTGTGGAAAATAAAATTGAGAAGGGAAAAAAGAGTAAGAATTAAATAACCAGATAAAAGCAAGCACAAAAAAAAATCAAAACATTAAAACCAGGGAAATGGATAACAAACAGGGCTTGAGAATGAGAGGAAGAGAGCTAGTGGGAATAGGGCTGACTTCAAGATAAAGTTAAAATTCTGAATAGGTAAGTACTGTGTTTACGGCAACAGAAGAAAAAAACTCACAATGCTGAAAAAACAAACAAACTAACACTAGTGACAAATGGAGGAAAATGTCGTGAGAGAAATTTTAAGAGAAAAAGTTCCAAGCATGATTCATTTATTAGCAAGGCTAGCATTTTCCAATAACTGGGGTCAATGGCCTCTCAATGACCAAAGACGCCAAGTGAGGATTGACAGGGTCTTTTAATGAGGTGATAGAACACATTTTTGAGCAGCATAGGTATATCTTTTTCTGATGCACTAGAGGACTGAAATGTAAAAATCTTTTACATCTCCTTTATGTTACAATATTTGGATCTTCCCTTCTAAAACCCCCTTAACCACAAGCAAGACGTGTTGGGAAATTTGGGAGTTGCCACAACAGCTTAGGTGCAAGTCAGAAGACAAGGTTAAAGGTACAAGTCGTAAGACAAGGACAAAGATACAAGTCACAAGAATAAAATCATGACCTAAGTGACCTGAGGTTACCTCAATAAACAGCATGGGAAATATTAAATCTAGCTTGGTTAAGTCTTAACCAAAATAGAATTAAAAATAAAATTTCAGTTTCACAATTCCACCCTGTGATTCTTGGAAGGCCATGCCTCCCATGAATCACTGAGCCTGACTAAAGTTACAAATCAAGATACAGTAAAAAAATCATGTATGTCTATCACTCTATAATGTTTATAGTAAAGATGAAGTCATGATTACAGAAGCAAGAATGCTGTGACTAAAAAATTTGCATCATTGTGAGCCACTGTGGTTTTCTTAGGAACCAATTTATTAAAACCAAAAGACAATAATGAGACTTAGGGTTAGGAATGTCTTATGACATGGCACAAGCCCTTTGATGGACTCCTGTGTAGCTGGGGCTAGTATCTCTGCTTGTTCTAATGCTGTAACCCCAATATATGGTAATAGGGACTAAAGATATTTTATCACAGATATTCTACTTTAATGGGACTAATCTGAGAGGGATGATCTCAAAACCATCAGGCTTAATTTTGTAACAATTCACCTTTAGTTCTTTGAGCCAGATATATTGACAAATTCCATTTGGAGCAATACTCTTTGATAAGTAGGCCTTACAGAGATAGAGGCACATGGAGAAGGAAAGGAAGGGAAGGGCGAACATTAAGTTTCTTTCCTAGTAAACCATTCCCGATGTCTATTTCATCATCACATCATCTCTTAGGGCTGTTTGGGTTGTTTGGTTTCTGAAAGCATCTCTTCTTGGGCATTCTGGAATAGGCCTGTCCTTAGTGCATCTCTGAAGGGAGGGGCTTCTCTTAGAAGATCTGCTTCTCTGGGTCAGATTACTTGTGGAAATTTTTAGATTTTTCTTCCATAATATTTTGCAAAACAGACCTCAATGCAATTTAGCATACCCTCCTAAATTTGGCTTTCCAATAACTAGTTCAAACATCAGGAACCCATAATTCACCCAAAACTTCAGAGAATTTAAGGTTTTACATCTCACCTGTTGTTACTTAAACCTTATACCTTATGTAAATTTTGCTATCAACAGGCTAACGAGAGAATATTAAAAAGAAATCTGTGACGGCCTGACTTGTAAGATTATCCCTTCTGGGTAAAGATTAACATTTATCAAAGTAGACATCTAAGTTAGGGTGCATAAAAGAAAAACCTTCAGTTTTACTACTTATAATTGCCTGTGATATGTTAGCAATTGTTATGCTATTTAAAAAAAAAACCACAACTAACCAAACTAAACATTTTTTAAATTAATTAATTTTTTTTCCAACATTCACTTCCATAAGATTTTAACTTTTAAATTCCCCCGCCCCCCCAAGTCAGCACACAATCTGGTATAGGCTCTACATATACATTTATATTAAACACATTTTTTACCTTAGTCATGTTGTAAAGAAGAACTAGAACCAATGGGAGGAGAAAGAAGGAACAAAACAAAACAATGACAAAAAGAGAGCAAATAGTAAGCTTCGATCTGCATTCAGACTCCATAGCTTTTTCTCTGGATGTGGATAACATTTTCCATCATGAGTCTTTTGGAGTGGTCTTAGATCCTTGCATTGCTGAGAAGAGCTAAGTCTATCAAAGTTAGTCATCACACTATGTTGCCATTAGTGTGTACAATATTCTCCTGGTTCTGCTCACTTCACTCCGCATCAGTTCATGTAAGTCTTTCCAGGTTTTTCTGAAGTCCACCTGCTCATCATTTCTTATGGAATAATAGTATTCCTTTATATTCATATACCACAACTTATTTAGTCATTCCCAATTGATGGGCATCCCCTCAATTTACAATTCTTGGCCACCACAAAAAGAGGTGCTATGAATATTTTTGTATGTGTGGGTCCTTTTCCCATTTGTATGGTCTCTTTGGGATTTAGGCATAGAAGTGGTATTGTTGGGTCAGAGGGTATACACAGTTTTATGGCCCTTTGGGCATAGTTCCAAATTGTACTCCAGAATGGTTGGATCATTTCACAACTCCACCAACAATACATTTGTAGTCCAATTTTCCCACATCTTCTCCAACATTTATCATTTTCCTGTTTTGTCACATTAGCCAATCTGATAGGTGTGATGTGATACCTGAGTTGTTTCGATTTGCATTTCTCTAAGCAATAGCAATATAGAGCATTTTTTTCATATGACTTATCTATAGTCATATAGATTTAATTTCTTAATTTCTTTAATTTCTTCTTCTGAAAACTGCCTGTTCAAATCCTTTGACCATTTATCAATTGGAGAATGCCTTGTATTCTTATAAATTTGGCTCATTTCTCTACATATTTTAGAAATGAGGCCTTTATTAGAGACTGGCTGTAAAAATCGTTTCCCCAAAACTAAACATTTTAAAATATCACACAAGGTAGGGCTCTGAATCTCTTTAAGTTAAGCTTTAAAAAAATAAATCTTCCACTCCACTCAATTTTGGAAACCTTTATGTTTTATCTTTATCTAAATCTAACTAGTCCCCTAGGAGGATATTATCACTATATCAGCTTGAAAGAATGAGATATTTCTGAAACTTATTCTCATACATGAGTACACTATTCTTAAGGGGAGGTGTGTTGGAGGGGTGACAAACTCCCCAAATTTTTAAATTTAATTGGTTAAGATATGGGATTGATACCACCTACTAGCTGGCATCTTAGTGTTTTTAAGGTGAGCCCTCAGTAACTCAGATGTCTTAGTGTTCAGTGCTTAACAATAAAAGTTTACCCCAATTGACCAACTAATTTTAAGGACAATGAGTCTTAATTCTCCCAGTAAGAGGAACTTATCTCTATATTATCAAAAACAATGGGATACAGATAGTTCCAATTCGAGAAGTGTAAGCTAATTAGCCCCCATCACAGTTTGGAAGGCATGTTAGTTGAATACCTAATAGGTATTACCAGATGATAAAAACCCTGGGGAGGTGTGGGCTACCTGCAGGAATTCCCAGACCTCAGAGACATTGTAGACAAACTAAAGGGAGAACTAAGAAATCTCCATGGACAAAGAACCATCAGGGAAGCATGAAGTAGTGTTAAAATAACAGGAGATTTCGGCATGAAGAGAAAAAAGTGCTTTACTGAGAGGGGGTGAGCAGTGATCCTAGCAAGAGAATGGCAAGCAGAAGAACTCAAAATACTCAGAATTCAATTTTGATGAATATATCAATAGATTTGGCACTGATACAAATGGGTACTATGGGTCACCTGCCTTGAATATAGAAATTTGCTATGAAAGGAAAAAGGAGGGACATACTTTTGACAATATCAAGACTGTCCCCTCAGGGGCACAGACTGATGTGACATAAACCATAATGGGGAAGCCCTGTCAAGGGAAACCCCTAACTCTGATACCTAGGCATGAGTCATATTTTCTGCAATATTTTTTTGGGTCTCCTTTAGCAAGCTGTTGACTCATTTTCCATGATTTTCTTGCATCACTCTCATTTCTCTTCCTAATTTTTCCTCTACTTCTCTTTCTTCTAATTTTTCAATCTTTGTGTTTTGTTTGACTGACTCTTGCTGCATCATGGAGTCCTTAGCTTCAATTTGACTGATTCTAATTTTTAGTGAATTATTTTCCTCAATTAGTTTTTGAATCTCCTTTTCCATATGTTCAGTTTTCATTTTTAGGGAGGTATTTTCTCTAGTTAGATTTTGGACCTCCAATCCCAGTTCTCTAACTTTACTTTTTAAAGATTTGTTTTCTTTGGTGAGATTTTTTTTCCAATTTGGTCACTGTAGATTTAAATTTATCTCCTACCTCTCTAATTTCATTTTTAAAAATCCCTCTTGAGGTCCTCCAAGAATGCTTTTTGGGCTTGAGACCAATTCACATTTCCTTCTGTGGTCTCCAGTGTGAGTATAGAGTCTGTGTTGCCTTCTGAATTTGGTTGTTCTTGCTCACTATAAAAGGATTTGATGGTCCTAGATTTGGTAGGTTCCTTCTTTCCCATTTTGATTGCCTATGTCCTGGATTTTTAAAAGTGGTTATCTGCTTTTGGGGTGCAGAAGTATTGAGCTTCTCAGGTTGGGAGGTAGGGGTTTGGTAGTTCACTTTGTGAGCTGTAGACTCTGAGTGACTAGACTGAGGCCAAGGCCAGGACTCTCAGGGTCCTGAGTTATCCTGAGGCTTACAGAGTAACCTACGGGGGTGGGGTGGTCTGGCTCCTTCAGGTTTCCACCTCTGTGTCTCTGGGCTACAGCTCAGGCAAGCTCAGTAGCAGGAGGCCAGAAGGGCTGCTGTCAGCTGATTCCCTCCTGGTGGTGCTAAAGCTTGCACCTGGATTTGTGTAATTAGTGTTTGCTGGATCCACCCTCCAGGGCTTCCTCCTTCCTCAGTGCCTCCCAAGCCTAAGGCTATTCTACTAATTCAGGGTTTTACTCTGGGTGGGGCAATTATCTCCGGACTTTTCTGGGTCAGAGAGGGGAGAGGAGGTCAGAGCAACTAAGTTTTACTCCATCTTGGTTTCTGGAAGTTTGGGTATGTAATTTTTAAACATCCAGGCTGTGGGCTCGTAGCCCCAAGAAAAGGTGCTGACCCTGTTACGGCCCCCGTTTTCTCTTACTCAGCTCCAACAATCCTCTGTCCTGTGATGAGACGTCTGTATATTGTCCTCAGGTTGGGTGAGTCTGCTGGCTGGCTGGGGCTTCTTCTCAGTCTGCCATTCTCTGCTCTCAGATCTGAGCTGGTGCAGCTCCTGTGTGCTCCAAGTTCTCCCTGCCCTGACTTGAGTAGGCACTTTCCTGGGCTGGGAATCTGCCATGCTCTGTCTCCCAATGCGTTCTGTCACTCTTAAATCCATTCAAATTCACTTTTTAGCTTTTAGCGACAGAATTCTTGGAGGAGCTTGGAAAAGCTACAGCTTCCTTTCTACCATCTTAGCTCTGCCTATAGAATATCTCCTCTACTTCTCTTACTTGATTTTCAAAATCCTTCTTGAGCTCCTCCATGGCCTGTAACCAATTTATATTTTACTTGGAGGCTTTTGATCTAGGACTTTTGACTTTGTTGTCTTCCTTTGGTTCTATGTTTTGATCTTCTTTGTCACCAAAGAATGATTCTGTAGTCTGATTTCTCTTCCTCTCTTTGCTCATTTCCCCAGCCAATTACCTGATCTTTGAGCTCTTTGTCATGGCAGAACTCTGCTTGCAGAGTGGAGAGTGTTCTGTCCCAAATTTCTGGGGTTTTGCACAGCTATTGTCAAAGCTACAAGGTTCCTCCTCACTCCAGGACTGCCACCCAAGACTGTGACCCAGATCCAAGCAGGGCTAAGCAAGAGAATCCCACCTCAGAGCCAGCAAAGAGATTCCTGCAATTACCCTCCAGTCAGCTGCTTGGTCCTCCCACCATCTGTGGGCCTGGAGCTCAGGAAGCAGCCGCCATGCAACTGCAGTTGTAGCCACCTCCACTGCCCTGGGGGCAGGGGCCAGGCCACACCCTTCTCTTACCCAGGTCCAACAGAGTTCTGTCACTTATCTTTTACTTTCTCTTTGGCGTTTATGGGTTGAGAAGTCTGGAAACTGCCACAGCTGCCAGTGATTCAGTCCCCTGAGGTTTGCTCTGCCTGTTCTGTGCCAGCACAGCCCATGCAGGACTGCACTCTGCTCCCAGCCAGGTACAATAGACCCTTCCTGTTGGCCTGCCAGGCTGCCTTCAGTGGGAGATTTGTTTCACTCTGTCATTTTGTGGGTTCTGTAGCTTTAAAATTTGTTTAGAGTAATTTTTTATGGGTGTTGGAGGTAATTGAGGGATGAGCTCAAGTAAGTTCCTGCTTTTGCTCTGCCATCTTGGCTCTGTCTCCCCTAGGCATGAGTCATATTTAACAGTAGCAAAAGTTCCATGTTTGTTTACAGAGTATTGTAGCCACACTCAGGATTAACCATGTGGTAAAATTTCCTGTTTAGAAAGGAAATCACATAATATGGAAACTGCATCAAGAAGATCCTACCTTTGCTCATGCCATCAACTTTCCTCCGGGACAGATATCTAACGGTAGCATTTCACAGACCGCAGCACAGGATGTTTCCCTTGAATGGTAGGTTGTTGGTTTTATAATACTTCAGACAACCAAACTGGAACTCAAACTCAAAATAATATCAAACTATTATCCCAAGAGATTTTACCTCAAATAGCAAAATTTCACCAATCACAGCTTAGAATGAATATGTATATACACATATAGATATAGATATAGATATAGATATGCACATTCCATTTGTCCTTCATATACAAATTAAGAATAATCATATTTTGAACACATATAGGGAATACTTGATAGCTGACTCAAAACCCCAGGAAAATGCTGATTATTGTAGATCTTCAGATGGACAGATCCATGTTGACTATTAACTTCTAAGGAAAAATAAAATATCTGCATTTAAGCAATTACTTACCAAGTTGGTTCAAAATGTAATTTCAGTAATACTATTTTTATTAACATACAATTTAACAATTTTCATAAGTAATAACCAAATAATCTATTAGATAAAATGCACTCTTTACTATAAGGGAACCTAGCAAGTTTTTCCACTCTAACTAGATGTGGTCCTAGCTTTTCAAACTCCAGTACTTGGTCTGCAGGGCTGATAGGATTTTTTGGCCCAGTCCAAGCAAAAAGTCCCAAGGAACACACAAGATAAGGATAACTTAAAGAAGAATTTGTTACTTTTTTCTCCCAACAGTAATATTATTATGCATTTGAAAGTAAAATATATCTAATTAAATATTTAACAATTTTAAACATTTTGATCCCATTTTTTAACAGCTCAATTCATAAACTAACAACATCTAGATTAAAACAGCATTTATGATACAAAGATATACCAAATTTTACAAGAGAAAAGATTTTAGAAACACAACAACAACATAAACGACATCATGTATTTGTAACATGAAATCAAAGTAATTACTAGTCAGACAGCATCAACTCAATTGAATGCATTTCCACTCATCTCACACAGAAAATCATTCATGTTATCACTTTGGGTATTTTGTGTTTTTATTGCTGCTGTCATTTTAAAATTGTGTCCTACTGTCCATGACCCTGATTGGGAATTATCTTGGCAAAGATGCTAAAGCGGTTTTCCGTTTTCTTCTTGAGCTCATTTTATAGTTGAGGAACTGAGGTAAACAGGGGGCAAGTGACTTGCCTAGGGTCACACAGCTAGTAAGTGTCTGAGGCTAGATTTGAACTCACAAAGATGAGTTTTCTTTAATCCAGGCCCAGCACTTTATATACCGTGCTACCAATTGTCTATAGTAGTTATATCTAAAACCCAGCTTGGAGTAATTACATTCAATTAAAGAAATACTAATAATTATTATCATGGTAATAGTTAAAATTTTTATAGTACTTGCACTAAGATAAACACTTCACAATTATGTGATCCCCACAACAACACTGGGAGGTGAGTACTATTTTTATTATTATTCCCTTTACAGACTAGGAAACTGAAGTAAACAAAGGCCAAGCAAGTTGCTTAAAGTCACACGGCTAACAAATTTCTGAGACTGAATTTTAATTCAGGCTTTCTGATTCATGCAATTTCCAGCACAATGCTTTAATGTCCAATAGCAAATAGGATTTGCATTATATTCTGATTTACTACAATTACCCTAATAGGAAAACATATTTCAAAGTGAGTGAGACCACATTATGATTTCATTTCAGAACAAATTTCAACCAAATCAAAACTGGATTTGTGGCCAGTAATGGTAACATTTAAATCTTATTTTCCCCATGGGTCTACTGTTTTCAGCTAACTTAGGTTCAAAATTTTCGTGGTGGTGCATTTTTCCTTTTTTTAAAACCTACTAATGACTTTAAAATAATCTGAGGAGCCAAGTCAATTCCTTTCTTTTCCTTAACCACCCCCAAGATTTTTCAGCTGTAATCCTTGGAAGGTCAAAGAGGATCTGGCACTTAGGTTGGGAAAAGCTACTTGCTTAATTGTTTTTTTTTCTTCAAGACCTTCAGCATAACTAGTGATATCAGACCAAAGAAAACTATATCCTCTTTACCTGTTAATTAACTTGAATTTGTGAGGCACTTACTAGAGGTGTCTTATCAGATAGGATAAAGAAAAGGTGGGTGAGTTTCTGGACCTGTTCAAAGTCCCAGTAATTTTATTTTGTAATGTTAAACTGATTAGGAGAAGAGAGGTACTGAAGCAGACATTCTATACTTGCCAAAGAGACATTTCTAAAAATTTAATCAAACCTCTATCCCAACTCATATGGCGCCACCTATTCTCATCCCTACTTGTTTAAACTTTTTTCTCTTCCACTCGTATAAAGTCCTCTGAAATTACAGAATGATACATTGTCCAAGCAGGAGAGAGACCTGTAGTTTACTCTTAATCTTTTAGCTATAATAAAGACCTTCAAAAATACAGCTTCCTTATTTTTTCCATACTCTGATTCTATCCCTTCTCTGCCTTTTTCCTACTTGCCGAATACCTTTCACCCTCACTCCCTTCATTCTCACTGTGTTAGACAACTCCCTTCTTAGTCGGAATGATCTTTCAACTTAGGTGGCCTCTGTTTTATAGCTCTGTGGCCTTGTGGGTACAGGCAAGCCAAGTACAGCTACAATTCTAGTTTGATGTCATAAATATTTGCAGGAAAGTTCTAAGTTTGTAATGGTTTAAAAACTTTCATATATTTTTCTTCCTGATTTATACACTTCCTCTTTTTCTGTGGTTAAAAGAAGTATTCTACAGAGGTCCCACTCTAAAATGCAATTTCATAGAGTGGTACTTTCCTTAGATAACACTCTTTTCCTTGAGTTGAGAAAGCTGAAGAAAAAAGTTAATTTGTTTTACAGAAAACAAAAGGCATATACACTTGCTAGCATCTTTTAGCTCATATTAAAATAAAGACAATAGAATAAGCCTAAGAAAGAATTTCCAAGTATCCCCCCTCCAGAATCACTGTTTTTTAAAAAAATCTTTAAATTAATTAATTAATTTTTAGTGTTCAACATTCACTCCCACAAGATTTTGAATTCTAAATTTTCTCCCCTCCAGAATCCTTATTAAAGGGCTCCTGTTTCCCATGTGGAGAGAGCCGAGGGATTAAAAGGTTAGTGTATCTAATGGGCATCATTGTACCTGCCTGATTTTGGGAGAGAAGGATACCAGCAGTGAGTATTTCATGTTCACATTCTTTGATAGTAAGGGGAAAAGAAGGAAGGGTAAAAGATGAAGAAGCTAAAACATCAAAAAAGGTGGGCAAACTTTGGCAGCACCTAATTTAATAACATGCTCCCAGTTGAAGCTGGCGTTTCCCCTGAATCCAAGATGTATTTATCTTTTCCAGGGGGATTCCTTTGGATATATCATCATGGGATCCCATTTTTTTTCTTGAAGGGACTTTTCCAAAGCTGTAGTACACAACTAGTTAAAATTTTATGAAGATGTTTTGTATGTATTTGAAAAAGCATGTTACAACTTAGAAATTCAGTCACCACAAATTTTGTCTCTAATCTATAAAAGATTCCTGCAGACTGGAGAACAAGGGTCTCCTTTTTTCTTATCTGTCTCTTGCTTTTAACTTGATTAGAGTCAGAAAGGCAGAGTGGGTAAGGGTGAGGGGGGGAGAGAAAGACAGACAGAGAGAGTCATTGTTCAGTCATTTCAGTCATGTTCAACTCTTTGAGATCCCATGACCAGAGCATGCCAGGTCTTTCTGTCCTTCGCTATCACTTGAAGTCTGTCCAATTTAATGTGCATTGTTTCCATGACACTATCTATCCATCTCATCCTCTGTCACCCACTTTTCCTTTTGTCTTCAATCTTTCCCAACCTCAAAGTCTTTTCCAATAAATCCTGTCTTCTCATTACATGGCCAAAATATAGCTTCAGCTTCAGTTATTTGGCCTTCCAGTGAATACCCTGAATTAATTTCTTTAAGTATTGACTGATTTGGTCTCCTTGCTGTCCAAGGGAGTCTCAAGAGTCTTGTCCAGGGCCACTGCAGCGCTTGTCTTTCCTTATAGTCCAACACTCACAGTCATACATTGCTACTGGAGAAACCATAGCTTGACTATAAAGACCTTTGACGCCTCTGCTTTTTAGTGTGGTTTTTTTTTTTTCAGATTTGCCATAACTTTCCTTCCATGGAGCAAGTGTTTTTTAATTTCATGGCTGCAGTTGTCTGCAAGTGATCTTTGAGTTGAAGAATATAAAATCTGACATTGCTTCCATTTCTTCTAAAAACTGGGACAATGAACTCTTTTGCTCATTTATGATTTCTTGAAATATAGCTCTGAAAAATCATGCTTTGACAAAGCCCATTGGGATTCAGATGGAGCTACTGGACTATGCCTTTATACTTAAATCACTCTTGCTCTCACTGATGGCCAATAATAAGTCCTAGCCCAAACCTCACTTACTTATTTGTGTTTTGCTAACTCAGAGTGAGTATAAATAGCAATTGTCTTTGTTCTGGCCAGAAACTCCGAGTGTCTTCCCCTCCCAGACTGATACTTTTATGAAGGCAAAGTAAGCCATCTTTTGCCTCAATTTTAATTACTAAACTAGTGTTGTCTCAGGCAAACCGAGACGGAGGAAAGACCTTAGCTTAAAAAGGCCGGGGTCTCCCACAGCATCTGAGGCCATTGCCAGTCATCCTAACCTATGTCTTGCCACTGGACTCTGATGACTCTGGAGGAGAGAGAGAGGTTGATGACTTTGCACAGCCCTGCCTCCCTTAAATCCAAATCACTTGCCAGTCAAGCCATCATCCTCCTGATGTCATTGGTCCTCTTTGAGAATGAAGGCTGAACAGCAACATCATTTGCCTGGAAGTGATGGGACCAGTTGCCAAAATCTTGGTTGTGGTTTTTTTTATGTTAAGCTTCTAGGCAGTTTTTACATTCTCCTCTTTCACCCTTATCAAGAGGCTTTTTAATTCCTCTTCACCTTCTGCCATCAGAGTGGCATCATCTGAACACCTGAAATTGTTGATATTTCTCCTGTTGATCTTAATTCCAGCTTTTGATTCATTTAGCCTGGCATTTATCATGATACACTCTAAGCCTGTCTCAGCAATTTCAGACCTAGTCAGGTTTAGGAATGCCAAGAGAGACAGATTGTCTTTCTGTTTCTTCTGTAAGGAAGTTTTTATTCTACTTTCTTTCCTTCGGTTGAACAGGTCACAGGAAGATGTTAGTAAAAAGAGAACAGATATGATAAGATAGATATGTACTTGTTAGCAAGGTTTTCCTTCTAATAAGTGTGCTCAATTTTCTAAAAACCAACAAACAAAAGATAAACTTTCTTTGAAAAAGTTTTTCATTGTATTGAGGCCACAGAAAAAAGGAAGTTAGTTTAATTTACCAGGACCCACAAAAACACAGATGACACTTGCCAGCAGACTTGCCAGCTGATTTTTAATTAGACAGATAAGACAGGTGGGGTGTTTTGTGACAATTCTCTGGCATAAAGAGATCCCTCCTGGGATGATGTAGGGTTCTTCTATTGACCTTTGCTTTCTACAACAGGACTCACAGTGCCAGAGTTTCCTAGCATAGATGTAGCTGTCAATAGGTTAAGTCCTTGTCTGGGTACCCAGTTTATGTCTAAGGAAAAGCCTGTGGGCTAAACAGAACTGTCAGAGAAAATAAGCCTGTGGATATTTTACAGAGAGACTACACAGATGTAGTCTCTGAGATTGTTCTGTGGCTAGAAAAGTAGAATGAACTGCTCTTGTTTTCCTGCAGATGCAGTAGCAGAACTCGCTGTAAAAGTGAGATTTAAACAGTTAGAGACCTGACCTAAATCTCTAATCCTACCCTGGGGGTCCTGGTCCAAGGGATCACATGGTTTGACTGAGCCCATCAGCCCTTCCCTTCTACTGAGGTTCAGTCAGACTGGCCAGGAGGGGCCCTGATCCTCAGTTTATCAATCTAAATGAAACATTAGGAAGCCTTAACAGGGAGTCTCTCCTGGTGGTCCGTGCTGTTTCATTTAATAGCCTTTGCTTTCAAGACTGCAATCACAGTGCTATGCTTAGGACAGTCTTAGGGTGGCTGTCACTAATCATAGTACCAGGATTTGTGGCCAGTTAATGAACAAGGATATTGTTTATAAGAGCAGGCTCCGAGACTGACAAACTGAAACTGAACACAGGGTAGACAGACAAATGAAGGCTAGCTGATGCTAAGACACAAAACCAGACAGATACACAGAAACACTTGCTGGCAAAGTCCTCCTTCTCAAGTCTGTTATGAAAGCAGGAGTTTGGCAAACTAACTGCACCGGCTCTTTTCACACATATGCAGACAGACATACCAAAGCCTTTGATTTGTGATAATTGAGATTCCCTTTCTCAGGTCCAATTTGGGATCATTTAGTAGTTATAATGGTTATATTCTCATTAATTTAAGCCCTCTAGACTTTACTTTTGCTTTGTGCACAATCTCTGGATCTTAAAATCTTCTTAAAAACTTTTTTTCATGAGTCCTATTGTCTCAACAACAGCGGGGTGAGGTTTTAGGGGTGGGGGTGGGGTGAAAAGTAAGGAGTGAGGGGGAAACCTACTTGTTCTCTAATCTTTGTAGAGACTTTCTGAGACTTAAATCCAGATCTTTCCAGCTTCTAGACCGCTGATCGAGAAAATCCATCTATTCCCTTAACCTTAAAAAGAGTTTCCCAGGCCTGAATTTGGAACCAAATTAGAAGCTAAGTCCAACTTTTTCGGGCAGGACCTCAAAGAAAAGTCCCTAGGTAAAATCAGCTGGGGAGTTCTTCTGAAGGGTTATCCTAGGGGATTGGAGTCCCACACTTGAGGCCCTTTATGATTGCCAAAAATGTGGAGAGAAAGTCTATGAGACAAAGTTCTAAGCACAATCCATTTGTTAACAAGGCTAGTCATTGCCAACAAATGGGGCCAATGGCCTCTCAATGACCAAGGACTCTGAATGAGGACCGACAGAGTTGATTATATTTACAATACTGTTGTAACTGTATAACTTGTTTAGAGATGACAAAGCAAAGTCTTGAGCAGCATATGTGTGTCTCCATCTGATAGGCTAGAAAGCAAAACCTCTCACATTAGGTTGACAATGAAACATTTGGACCTCCCTTTTAAAACTGCCTTAACTACGAACAAGACACGTGAGTTGGGGAATTTGGAATTTTCCACAACAGCTTAAACTGAATCAGCTTGATCTTTAGGTTAAACAAGTTTCTCTGGAATATGGGGGAGGGGTGATATTATAGGTTGCTGTTTTGTCCTTTTTTCTCAGAGGGGACCATGACATCAGGGAGATGATGCCATGACATGAAAGTGAATTGGATTTAAGTGAGGAAGAGCTATGCAAAGTCACCCATCTCACGTTCTCCCCAAGAGCTGTAATGTTAATGATATATAAGATCTTCCCTGCCCATTAATAGGCCTCATGTGGAGTCCATTAAGGCAGTGGTTCTCAACCTGTGGGTCATGACCCCTTTGGGGGCTGAATGACCCTTTCACAGGGGTCACCTTAGGAACCGAGACACCACTCCTCTATCTGTCTCCAGGTGGGTCTGCCCACATGCAGATATGCCCACATGTGAGTATTAAAGGGTCGTGGCATTAGATAGGTTGAAAACCACTGCATTGAGGGAAGCTTGCTTAGGGGGGGCTTACTTGTAGGAAGGCTTTCGCACCTTTTGTTAATTTCTAATTAGGCACTGAGTCATGAGGGTTGTGATGCCCTCTGGCTCTAAAAAGAGTATATATACACTGAGGTTAGCATTTTGCTTAGGGGCTCACTCATGGGAAGAGTGTTTGAGTGAGGTTTCCTCACTTTGGGTAGCCATTAAGGAGGCCCCCACTTTCCTCCCCTTCTCCTTGGCTTTGAAAAATCCCCATGTTGGTACTTCTCTCTCTGGTAACTATGTATGTATTGCCTTGGTCAGACAGTTGGATCTGTCTGTTGATCTGTGTTAATTTCTCAGACAACTAGAAGCTCTGTCTATTGGTCTTTATTTCTCTGCTTGTATTTTAAAAAATTTTCTTTGTTTCGATTTTCTCTGAAGTCCAGGGTGCAGATTTTCCCCCTGACCTAATGAATGTAATTTTAACAAAGGTTGTTGACCCCTTTATCTTTTCTAGTAAAGTAGATATAAGAACCCATGCTAGCAACCACCCTGCATATGCTAGTGTGGTTGCTGTTACAAGAGCTAAATAAGCAACTTGGGGGTGCCTAGGTAGCACAGTGAATAGAGCACTGGCTCTGAAGTCAGGAGGACCTGAGTTCAATTCCAGCCTCAGACACTTAACACACAAAAACATTAGCATGTGACCTTGGGCAAGTCACTTAACCCCAATTGCCCTACTTTCCCCTTCCAAAAAAAGCAAAAATAAGAAAAAGAAAGACTTATATTTCTTTGGATAGAACACTTGCAGGCAAGGGTATAATACCCTATGTGGACAGATGGAATGGAAAGAAAGAAAAAAGAAAGGAAGGAAAGAAGAAAAAGAAAGGGGGGGAGAGAGAGAGAAGGAAAGAAAGAAAGAAAGAAAGAAGGAAGGAAGGAAAAAAGAAAGAACTGTGTTGCCCAGCTAGTCAGTTCCAGTTGGGTTCCCAGTGGGACAATTCTTATTTTCTACTCACAGAGGTTGTTGTTGTCATCCTTCATTCTCAAAGAGGACCATGATGTCAGAGAGGTGATATCATAATATGCAAGTGAATTGCATTTAAATGAGGGAGAGCTGTGCAAAGTCACTAGCCTCATTTTCTCCTCTGAAGCCATATATATCCAGTGGCAAGATATAGACCAGAATTACTGGGCACAAGGGTGGAGGTACAAGTCAAAAGATAAAGGTGAAAAATACAAATCACAAGAATAAAATTGTAGCCCAAATGACCTGAGGTTACCTGAATCATAAGAATAAAATTGTGACCCAAGTGATCTGAGGTTACCTGAGTAAACTTGCAAGGGTAAGGAATAGCAAGGGGGAATATTAAATCCAGCTTGATTAAGTCTTGGCCAAAGTGAAATTAAAAGTGAATTTTCAATTTCATAAAAATATAAACTCAACATAACTTCAAATGTAAATGGTTTAAACAATCCAAAAAAATGAAAAAGAGTAGAAGGTTGAATAATAAAATAAAATCCAACAATTCACTGTTTACAAGAAATATGTTTAAAAAACAAAGAGAGGGAAGGAAGAGAACTAGCAGTACCAGATCTCAGGCTATACTACAAATCTGTAATCAACAAAACAATTTGGTACAGAGTTAGAATAGAGAGATTGATTAGCAGAACGTATTAGGTACACAATATACATAAGCAAAGAAGCACAGTAACCTAGTGCTTGATATACTCAAAGACCCCAGCTATGGGGGTAAGAACACACTATTTGACAAAAGGTACTGGGAAAACTGGAAAGTAGTCTGGTTTGTCATAACTAGGCACAGATGAACATTTTCCACTATAGACCAAGAGAAACTCAAAATGGGTGCATGCTTTAGACCAGGAGTAGGGAACCTGTGGCCTCAAGGCCACATATTTCCCTCTAGGTCATCAAGTGCAGCCCTTTGACTGAATCCAAACTTCCCCTTTTATTATGGGGATTTGTTCTGTGAAGTTCAGATCAAATTTTGAATCAATTTTGTATCAAGCCACATAGAACTTAAAAAAAAAACCCAACAAACTGACCATATATTAAAGCACAGAGAAATTGCAAACAAATGTAAAAAGACACAAACAGTAATATATCCTTTGTAAACTATGGTAATTTTTTAGTATAATAGTTACTAGTATAATAATAATAATAATAATCAGGGATCACAATCAAAAGGCACAGACCAAAATGGAGGCTTTATAATGAAATCTTAAATAATGAGTGGGTCAAAGAACAAATCATATGAACAATGATTAATTATGTGACAGAAAGTGATAATGGCAAAACAACTGATCCAAGTTTCTAGGAAGCAGCTAAAGCTACATTTAGGGGAAATTGTGTCCCTACATTCATCCATTAACAAAATAGAAAAAGAGAGGATTAATGACATGGATGTGAATTTTAAAAATTAGAACCTCAATAAGTGAAACTAAAATAAGCATAAATGATAAGATATTAAAAATTAGAGAAGAAATAAATAAACTGGGAAAAACTATAGAAATGATAAATAAAACTGAAAGCTGGTTCTTCAAAAAGAAAAATAAAATCAATAAACCTTTAGCCAATCTGATTAAAGAGAAAAGAGCAGGAAATCAAATATCACAAATGAGCAAGGTGAAATCCCCAAAACATATAAAAAAAATCGGAATCTTACATGCTAACAAAACTGAGAACATGAAAGAAATACAGGAATACCTTAAAAAATATAAAACACCAATACTAACAGAAGACCAAATAGAGATATTAAATAATTCATTCTCAGAAAAGGTAACAGAACTAGCTCTAAAGGGAATACTAAAGGAAAACTCCAATTCCTTATGGATTCACAAGGGAATTTTGAAATATTTAAAGAACCATTAATATCCATAGAATACAAATTATTCTCAAAAATTGAGAAAGAAAGCACCCTATCAGACTCTTTTCAATAGTTATTAGTCCTGTGTGGGATAGAAACCACTGCCAGTTCTTCAAAATTGGAGTCTGAGTTGAAGATCAGAAAAGTTCTTTATTCTTTCTCATAAGAAAGGTCACAGCCCTGTATGCTCAAGGGATGTCAGCCAGGGAGTACAAATTGCAGAAGCTCTCAGGCTTCTGTTATCCTAATTGTAACCTGGCCCACTCCTCTGTCTGGTCTCACCATTGGTTGGTGAGGTAGGCTCACAATTTCAAGCTAATCTGTGCAAAGCAATCTCAATTCTTCATTATCATAATTATTTGTGAATTAGTATCCTATCAGATGATGGTATTTTCCAGTCCCTCATTATGCATCAAATTTGGAGACAGCCAATGAGAGTTACAGTCGACAATCCTTTATTATCATAATTATTCATTTACCCTTCTACCCAATTGAAAGAAAACATCCTCTAAGCACTTACTTGTGCATAGCTACACACCAAATTTTTTTTTTTTTGGGGGCAACCAGTGAGAAGAAGGCTAGTGTTGTTTCCTTTAAGTTTCATTACCTCATTCCAGGGCCTGTGGAAATTTAACCCTTTGCTATCTCATACAGTCCTAATATCTAATACCAAAGAAGAATAAAATACAGAATGAGAACTATGGGCTTCTTAAACTTTTTCTACTAGCAACTCCTTCAGTACTTCTTAATAAAACAATATCTTTAATGAGTATTGATTCAAAAATTTTAAATGTCAAATAAACTACACCAACATATATAAGAAATATTCATTATGATTAAGTTGAATTTATACCAGGGATGCAAGGATAGTTCAGTATTAGAAAGTTCTTGAGCATGATTAATTTAGTTAGGCTAGCAGTAATTAATAAATTAGATCAGGAACCTCTTTCAATGACCAAAGACCTCAAGCAAACAGAGCCTTTTAAACCTATGTGGGTCTTCTTTCTGATTGACCTGACGCTGTACCATTTGAACTTCTGGCAAACATAAAGCAATCCTGATTGGTAGACATTTTCATGAGGATATGGGTTAAGAGTTCTCAGCTCCTCCCTATTTCTTTTTTTAACTTTTCTTTTTCAAGGCAATTTGGATTAAGTGACTCACCTGGGGTCACACAGTTAGTAAGTGTTTGAGACCAGATTTGAACTGGGTTCCTCCTGATGCCAGAAGCAGTGCACCACCTAGCTGCCCCCAGGTCTTCCTTATTTCTATGAGCAACAAAAAGAATAATTAGGAAATCCCTTACCTCAAAGAGTTTACAATCATGTCACTTGTTATGTCCTGACCCTCAAGTCCATGCCACTGTACATCCTCTTAGACAGAGGCAGATGGATAGCATAATTTTCACTTAGGAAGTAGTAAGACTACTAAAGCAATAGAAGGTTCACTAGATGTGAGAAATGTTTTATACCTGGAACTTGTGGGCAAGGAGGGGAGACTGGAAAATCACTTTAGTAAATCAAGGACTGTCAGTCTGGCTATTCTGAGTGACTTCTCCAAAACTGTAAGCAACATAGTGAATGTTTGATTATGCTTTACATATTTGCCCTCTCCACATGTTCTTCGAGTTGCCTGCCAGATAATGGACTAACGAATAAAGACAAGAAAAGTCAAAAGACCTAGGTGTTGAAGGTCAGTCATAACAAGGGAAGCAGATTTGTTTCTCCTTATTCTTTCTGGTTGTTTTCTTCATTTTCGGTGATAAAGACACTTGCTGTAGCTCTATCGCTCAATTGTTTAAAATGCTTCCACTTGCTTTCAGAGGACATCTTGAGAAGTCTGCAAGTGAATTACGGAAAACAATATGCTCTGTGTGTATAATGCTATGGAAAAACACTATCCATCAATATTTATTATGTGCTAAGTACTGTGCTAAGTTGTGGCTACACAAAGAAAGACAAAAACATGATTCCGGCTCTCAAGGAGTTCATATTTCAATGGATGAGATAACATGTGAACAAATATGTACATATAAGATATATACAGTATAGATGGGAAGTACAGCTAGGTCCCAATTAGTACAAATAATGAATACCCTGAAGAAGTTAAATGTATTCAAATTCATAATATTCAAAGTTATAATTATGTAAGATATGGTAATTGGTTCTTGCCCAGTGGAAATACATAGTGTGAATTTGAATGATGCTACCATTTCAGAATACTCATTATTTTCCCTAATGGGACTTAACAGGAATTCCAGAATTCCATCAGCGGTGGGGAGGAAAGAGGGAACAGGAAAGATGTCTTGCGGAAGGTGAGATTTGAGCTGAGTCTTGAAAGAAGCCAGTGGAGCCCAGAAGTGGAGGTGAGAAAAGAGAGAATTACAGGTATGGGGGACCAGCCAATGAAAAGACATGGAGTAAGGAGAAGGCATGTTGTATTTAAATAATGTAAGCAGGTCAGTGTAGCCAAATGTTAGAATCTGTGGAAGGGTAAGAAGACTGAAAAGGTAGGAAGGGTGGTGGTGATTGGTGTCCTTCATTTTGGAAAAGGACCAAAATGATATCACTATGTTAGAGTCATGTTACAATCCATCTGACTAAGGCTGATCAGACCAGTATGAGCTTGGAATGCTTTACCACGGGTTGGACACAAACAATCCACGTGAACATTTGGAGTAGCTTTTCTAAATTTGTGCATCTTGTGTTTATTTTGAGCTACTTCCATTCTACTTTGCTCATAGAGCACAGCACCTCCTCTGATGTGGGCACACCATACCGGGTGGTCCTATGCCAGTGGCTCCATTGTCACATAATCAATTTCAAAGTTCTTGAGAGAGACCTTGAGAGAGTCCTTGTCTTGCTTTTTCTGACCACCATGCAAACACTTGCCCTATGTGAATTCTCCATAAAATAGTCTTTTTGGCAAGCATATGTCTGGCAGTCTAACAATGTGGCCAGCCTGTCAGAGTTTGAATGCTTGCAGTTAGTTAGAGAAAGGACCTCAATGTCTGGTATCTTATCCTGCCAGGTGATCTTCAGAATCTTCCTAAGACAATTCAAATGAAAGTGATTCAGTTTCCTAGCATGGCACTTGTATAGTGTCCAGGTTTCAGAGTCATACAACAATGAGTTCAGGACAACAGCTCTGTAGACTTTCAGTATGGTAGTCAGTCTAATATCTCTTCTCTCTTACACTTTCCTTTGGAACCTCAAAAACACTGAGCTAGCTCTGCCTCAACCTCATTATTAATGTATATATCCCTAGAAAGCATACTGCCAAGGTAAGTGAATTTATCCACAGCATTTGAAACTTCTCCATTTGTTGTAACTGATGGTTCCATGTATAATGATATGGTGTTGGCTGATGGAGCACTTGTGTTTTCTTGGTGTTAATTGTTAAGCTAAAATTAGCACAAGCTGCAGAGAACTGATCCATACTTTGTTGCATCTCAGCTTCAGAGACTGCATTGAGCGCATAATCACCTGTGGGGAAAAAAAAAGTCACATGCCAACTCTACCTTCACTTTAGTCTTGGCTTGTAGCCTTTTTGAGTTGACTTTACCATCAGTATGGTAGCTGCCCTTGATGTCATTTTTGTTTTCACTGAAGGCATCTGACAATATTGCTGCAAACATCAAACTAAAAAAGCATGGGAGCAAGCATAGAGGTAATAATTGAATTCTTGGGAGCTAAGATATCATAAAGGAGGAAATATATCATGGAATGAAAAGAGAAAAAGACTCAGGACAGAGACTTGAGGGTGACTGATGGTTAATAGACATGAATTAAATCAAGAATCAGAAAAAGAAAACCTTAATGGCAAAGTTAAGTAAACAATAACCAGGCGTATAAAGTGTACCTCTGGGTGATTTATATTTCATGGAACTCTGTATTTATGTCCAATAAGAAAGAGAAAACACTACCTCAAATGAAGTAATGATGATACCACATACTGCAAAAAGATAGCCAGTAATCAAAGATCCAAAGATATTCTCCAAAGATGTGAGAGAATTCCAAATTCCCATAATTAAGCTTTTTCTGAAAGAGAACAAAAACATTGTAAAAAGCAAGATGGTTACTACTTTGCTTTTAAAAATGAAAACTTAATGCACTATAAACACATGCAGTATTTCAGCAAAATGTGGGATTTGTTTCCAGAGAATTTTTTTCATTTACTTTTAATTGGAAATTTTGCATTCTATTTCATAAAATATACAGATGTAAAGAGGACCTAAGTAGCTGCAGCAATATAGGGCTCTCAGGAGAGAACCAAGTCACCATCTGTTAGAGATGTATTTATTTTACAATTATCAAATGGTAAGAAAATACTTGTTAAAATATTTGCATGGACCCCAGAATATAAACTAAGGCTTCAGTTTGAAAACATTTATTGCAGTCCCCAGTACACTGAGCACTAAGTGATGAATTCTTTGGTCCTTGCAACACACAAAACAAATGAACCCCAATACTATGTAATCCTTTTTGGCATCTGCGGTGGTGGTGGCATAGAAGAGAGAGAAGAAGCGAGGAATTGAGATTCATAATTATTTACATTTTTGCTACAAATGAAACTAGAAGACAAAAGTTGCAATTAATGGAAAGATGATTCATAGGTCCTCCTTAGAGAAACAGGTTACCTTTCTAAGTTACCAAGAGACCACTTAATTGGATATTTAGTCACCTTATATTGAAGTACCCATAATAAGCATTTATAAAAAGACTATCATGAAAGTAATTATAGTTTATACACCAACGTCTATTGCATGAGATGAGAAGGTAGAGAAATTCTCCAAAGAATTCAATTAGATATCCTAAATTAAATTAACTAATACTCAATGATTTTGATGCAAAAGTGGGCAGAGAGGACTGTGAAAAGTATTTTGAAAAATATGGTTCAGGAATTATAAATGAAAGAAGACAAAGACTCAAAGAAAAACACCACATCATCACATCTATGAATCATGAATACTGTTTTCAAGAAGAAAGTGAGAAAGTCCTAGACACAAGCCCCAAGCATCAAATAGAATCTCTGTCTCTGTCTCTCCCCCAGTTGCACCCTCCCCCCCATTGATTATACATGAACAAATAGGAAAAAATTGGGAATCATTTCTAAATTGGTTGTCTGTGTACAATCTGATCATGAATTTATCATAGCATAGGAAATTCACATAACAAAAAAAAGGTATGAAATTACTAGTTTTAACCAGCTCTATGTGAAAAAAAGGTTGATAATATAAAATAGGAAGTGACTAAAGGTATTGACACATCACAGATGATCAACACTTCTTATGGCATTTCAATTCCTGTAAATGAATCTGGAAACCACCTTGGATGGCCAACACATGATCTTTTTGTCAAATGGAGAAATATAGAAGCCAAAGCAACATCAGTTTAGAATATAAACTTATTTGTAAAATCCTACAAAAAATTCATTCAATTCAAATTAAGAAGCATTTATTAAAAATTTACTATGTGCATTTCTTTGTCCTGGGAGCTAGGTATAGTAAGACACTGTCCTCAAGAAGTTTATGTTTTCAGTCAAGATGGTGGAGTAGGAGAAAGCAGTACAGCCCATCTTCCTCCCTTCTCTCACATACACATACACAATTACTTCAAAAAGACCTATAAAATGCATTAAACTGAATCCTGATCATGAAATCATTCCTGGTTTCCCTTCCCCCCCTCCCAAAAAAATCGTGTGGATCCAGTGGATTCAGTCTGCGTTGGCATAATGAGATAGACGAGGTCTCTGGACACCTGGAACAGGATCTACTGTGCAGATCTTTATAGTCTGGAGACTAAGCTAAGGCTACCATCTAAGACTATAAATTATAAGGAGGTGCCAATCTGTATCGGTGGGGGCAGCTTTCTCATCCAGAAATTCCATATACTGATGATCACAGATCCATGTTATTTACCAAGTTATACCAAACAAGTATTTGTTTTAGCAATGGAAAAAAACAACAACAACCCCAAAACCTTACATAACTCATTCAATCACAAAATGGAAGTTTAAAAACAAAATGGAGTTATTTAGGCTATGTTAGCAAAGTTATTATCACTATGGCAGGGAAATTCAAAGAGAAAAATTCCATTGAAAAGAACTAGAGAATGTCTATAACGTGGAAATCCTTGATATACAAAGGAATAGGAATACAACTATAAATTACTTCACGAAAGGTACGTGGTACAGTGGATAGAGCCTGGAGTCAGGAAGACTCACTGTCCTGAGTTCATATCTGGCCTCAGACACCAGCTGTGTGACACTGAGCAAGTCACTTAATCCTGTTTGTATCACTTTCCTCATCTGTAAAATGAGCAGTATTTTTGCCAAGAAAACTCCAAATGGGGTCATGAAGAGCTGGATATGACCAAACTGAACAAACTATTCCTAAATAAATGGATAGAGACTGATGGTTCATTATGGGGCCATGCATATTTAGTAAAAACAATATGACCCAAATTAGTTTTCTTTTTCAGGCCATAAAATAAACTACTAAAAGATTGCTTTACAGAACCAGAAAGAATGATTTAAAAAATTCATCTGGAGGAACAAAAGTTCAGGAATCTCAATAGAAATAGTGCACTAGTACAAGATAAAAGAAATGTGACTAGAGAATAATTCTTGAGGAAAAAGACACAGGGCTTTTCTTAGACTGCAATTCCAATATAAACCAACAATTTGTTATGGCAACCAACAAAAGCTAATGTGATTTAGGATATACTAATATAGTAGGAACACTGAGGTTTTAGAGCTTCAAAGCACTTAGGCTTTTCTGCTGACATATTTGCATAATAAAGGCAGGAATTTGAACTAAGTGGGTCTCCTTAGCTTACCTTTTGTTCTGGCTTAAATTTCTTCACCACAAAGCCTAGAGAGGATTTTGTGAATATGTTAGATTGTCAGATCTCTAAATTAGATTGTTATCTTTAATGAAAGGCTTTGATTTCCTACCCTGATAAAGGATTTGCAATGGGGAGACTTAATCTTAGACTGGTAAGAGATGTCAGCCAATTCTTAGGGAAACATTCCTTAGGGACCTCATTCCAACAGACTAAAGCTGAGTTGACTTGGCTGACCCTGGGGAGATGAGCCCATGAGACAGTAGCACTAAGGCACACCAGTAAAAATTATAGGGTAAAAACTGTGTCATGAGACCAACAGAACCCATCAGAGAAGAAGTGCTATGTCCAGACAGGAACAGGAACAGGCCCAGAGAGTCCAATAGAGATGGCACACCTAGCAAGGAGTTGACCTACTGACAGCAGTGTAATGACACCATCAGAAGGCATCACGGATCCTACAATGCAAGGAGGTATGAGTTGCCCTCCGCATATATGTTCCACGTGTACAATAATCTGAATGCACACTCACTTTCCCTGTTGATGATGTGTATATTTGTGTGCCCTAGGTTTATTGCAGATAGTCTTACTAGGCAAATTCATCAAGTATTTTTGCTCTGAAAATTTCTGTTTTCTAGGTAAGGAATTATAGTGGGGAATTACAAGCTACTGTTCTGAGTGGATATGGACCCACAGACTATTTTGAACTTGGAGATCTGGAATTGAAGATTCCACATGTACCATATTTAGGGGATATAAATAATGTTCAGCATTAAACATAGTAAGCAAAGTTTTTTGATATAAACTATGATGAACTTAGCTCTTCTCAGCAATACAATGATCCCAGACAATTCCAAAGGACTCATGAAGGAAAATGCCATTCACATCTACAGAAAGAACTGGTGGAATCTGAATGCAGATTGACACATGCTATTTTTACTTTATTTTTTTTTCCGCATTTTTCTTTCACCATTGTTTTTTATCTTCATTTACAACATGACTAATGTGTAAATGTGTAAAACTAAAGTTTTACATGACTGCACATGTGTTACCTGTATCACATTGCTTGTGGTCTTGGGGAGGCGAAGGCGGAGGGGGGGGGGAAACTTGGAACTCAAAATCTTATAAAAAGTGAACGTTGAAAATTATCTTTAAAATTAATAATAATTAAATCAGTATCTAATTATTGATCATTAAAACTATTTACATAAAAATAGCGTTCAGAACCGAAAAAGAGATTATTCTGTACTCTGCCCAGGTCAGATCTCGTGTAGATTATTGTCTTTTATTCCAGGCTCCAAGTGATAGGATGGACATTGACAAATGAGAGCGTACAAAGGGATAGAATTGGAGACTACGTTATATAGGATGTACTGCGGTTTTAAGGACTGGGCCTATTTAGTCCGGAGAATAGAATATTTAGAGGTGCCATGTTAACTGTCTTTAAATATTTTGAACCTGGAATCGTGGATGGAAGTTACATAGGCAGATTTAGACTCCATGTAAAGAACAGTTTCCTTATAACTAGAGCTGTCCCAAATCTGTAGCTCTGGGAGAGAGTTTACAATAGTTTTTTTGGGGGGAAGAGGGAGAGTCAAGAAGAGCCTAGATATTCACCTCCAAGAATCTGTTCTTTTTCTGAGTTGACATAGGTTTTTGATTTTTTTTCTCTGCTCTCTCTACTTCCCTCCCTATTTAGCTTCCTTTGGGGCAGTCAGGAATACAAGACCTGTCTCCGCTGCTATGGCAACCGCTGTGTTTCCATCACTGCCTCCTCCTCTCAGCCAACCACTCCCCCCTCTCTTCCCCCACTTTTTGTATCCATTGTTCTCTTTCAGCCTCTCAGTTTTGGCCACGCCTCTTCTCATCTCACACTACAAACACTCTCTTCTCCTCCCCAGGAAAGGAGATCCAGAGATTGAGGGGTTGACTAGTACAGGGGTGAAGGCACGAGCGTCCTCATCCTCACGGCGAGGTGACTGTTAACAGAAAAGTGTCGGTCGGTAGGGACTAAACCTCTAGGAGGCAGGACTGTGGTGGTGGTGGAGTCATGTCGGATCTGGGCTCTGAGGAGTTAGAGGAGGAGAGGGAGAATTATCTCGGGGTGAGGATGAGGATTATGGCTTCAGGGTGAGGGAAGAGGGTGGGGCGGGGAGAAAGGGGGCGGGGTATTTGTGCCAGTTCGGCTTTGGTAATAACTCTGAGCCTTTCTCTTGGATACTCTCAGGGCTTTTAATAAGAGGGTTAATAACACTGTTAGGCGTTCAGCGCCGATTTGCTCCCTGCCTTTCTGACAACTCCCCCTCTACTTCCTCACCTTTTCTGCAACATCAGCTCCTGCCGGCACTCCTGTGTGAGCGTGCCCAAGGGATCTCTCTTTATATCTTTCTGTCTCCCCTCCCTCAGTGATCTCAACTCAAATGGGTTTAGTTTTCTGTGTGGCAAAGGAAATAGTCCTGAATTTTCTCTCTTAAGTTTGGCGTCTGGAAGCTTGAATTTTTATCGGTCGTTTGAGAGCGTAGCTTTTGCTTTTACTTCTCTGGTACCCTCTGTGAGACTGTATAAGACCCACCCTTTGGAAGCCCCCTTTAACAGAGGGTGGCTGGATGTATGATATTGAACCTATGGAGCCCCCTTTTACCTTTGATTTCTCCAAAAGGCCAGTGATTATCACTCCTTTCTTTTAGCCTCTCCCTACTGTCTCCCAATCCCTCTTCCCTTTTCTTCCTAAGCAATACCCATTTTAGGCAAAACTTTTTAAAGTTTTGCATTCAAAGTTTTTCATCATGTGTTTCTATAATACCTTCTATTTCCTTAATGCTTTAAAGCTTATAAAATGCACTTAAAATTAGTATTTTCTTTTCCCTCAAATTACATGTAAAAACAATTTTAACATTCTTTTTTCCTCAATTTTTGAGTTCCAAATTCTCTCCTTCCTCCACCCTCTCACATTGGGAAGGCAAGCAATTTGATATAGGTTATGCATGTGCAGTCATGCAAAACGTGTTTCCATGTAAGTCATATTGTGAAAGAAAACACAGACCAAAAAACCCCCAAGAAAAATAAAGAAACTCTGTAAAGGAAAAGTATGCTTCGACCTACATTCAGATTTTACAAGAGTTCTTTCTTTGGAGATGGATATCATTTTTTCATTATGAATCCTTCAGATTTGTCTGGGATCATTGTATTCCTGAGAATAGCTAAGTTATACAGTTGATCATCATACAATATTGCTGTTACTGTATATACAATGTTCTCTCTGCTTATTTCATTTTGTATCAGTTTTTGTTAGTCTTTCCAAGTTCTGGGCATCTTGCATGTCATTTCTTATAGCACAATAGTATTCCATCACAATCAAATACAAGTTGTTCAGTCATTCTCCAACTGATGGGCAGCCCCTGAATTTCCAATTCTTTGCCACAACTAAAAGAGTGACTATATATATATTTTTGTACATATAGGTCCTTTTCCTTTCTACTTTTTAAAAAAAATGTCTTTATAAAACAGACCCAGTAGTGGCATTGCTAGGTCAAAGGCTATGCATGGTTTTATAGCCCTTTGGCTGTAGTTCCAAATTGCTCTCCAGAATGATCGGATCAGTTCACAACTCCACCAACAGTACAATTAATGTCCCAATTTTCCACATCCCCTCCAACAAAAATGACACATACATAATCAATACCTAAAGCCCAAAGGGATAAAGGAAAGAGAGAGAATGTTACACCAATAATATTGATAGTCAATTAAATAAATAATAATAAATAAAAAAATAAAGTAAAAAATAAAATAAAATTTTGGCAAAAAGACTATAGCCGTTTATCCAAAAAATCATTTACTATGATCAAGTTGCATTTATACCAGGGATGCAAAGATGGTTCCTACTGCCCGGCACTTTGTCGGTGCTTAATAAATGCTTTTTGACTTGAATTCCCAAAGCCAAGACACTCGTGGCTAGGATTTACACCCACATTTCCTGAATCTGAAGTTAAGATCACTGTAGTAAGCTACTCACCTTCTCCAGCTTTATACTTGAACAAACTAGATTACTCTGCTCCAAGAATATTTCCTATTACCTCCATGCCTTTGTTCACAATATTCCCTAGATTTAGAATGTTCTTCAGAGCATGCCTACAAGTTAAGCTTATCTATCCTTGAAGACTGAGATAAAATGCAATCTTCCTGTTGTGACCTGGGCAGTATTATAAGGTTGAAAGAGTATTGGACATGAACATAGAAGACAAGATTAATCCCAGAATCAATTTCCTCATTTATAAAATGGGAATGATTCTCTTACCATTTACCTCAAAAATTAAAGCACCAAATAAATGCCAAGTATTATTTTGTACTAGGGTTATTTGTGCATGTCTTATCTCCTTTACTATAAGGTAGGGACCATGTAGGCAGATTTTTAGTATGGTTGGTCAACAAGCATTTATTAGGTGCCTACTATGTTCCAGACACAATGCTAAACACTTGGGAGGGAAAAGAAAGGCAAAAGACTACCTGCCCTCAAAGAGCTCACAGTCCCATGGGGAAGACAACAGGCCAACAACTACATACAAACAAGACATATACAGGATAAATTGGAGATGATCTACAGAAGGAAGGCACTAGCATTAAGGAGTACCACAAAAGGTTTCTTGTAGAAGGTGAGATTTTAACTGGAACTAACCAAACCACCCCCAAGCCTTCTATCTACTTAGACTTCCTCTCTGAGCCCTGGTGATGATCGAATGCAAAAGAGAAGCATATGTCTTCTCCACCTGTTAGAATGTAAGCAATTTATCCTTGTTTTGTCCTTTTCCATTGTCCATCTGTGTTTACTTTTATATTTCCTCTTAACTTATGTGTTCAAACTTCAAACTTCAGAGTTTCTCCAAAGCTCTGATCTTTTCATCAGGAATGCTTGGAAGTCATCTATTTAATTAAAAATCATTTTTTTTGCCATTCACTTTTGTTTAGTAAGTTATTCTTGGTGCTCAGTCAATATATGCTTTGCCTTCTGGAATATTGTATTTCAAACTCTCCATTCCTTCATAGTGGTGACTGCTAAATCATGTGTGATTCCAACTATGAATTTTGTCTGAAATGTTCCTGAGCGTTTTCTTTTTGGAGTTTCTTTAAGGAGAAAACTGGTGGATTCTTTCAATTTCTACTTTGTTCATTGGTTTTAAGAAATCTGGGCAGTTTTCTTTTAAGATTTCTTGAAATAAAAAAAATTAAAAAAAGATTTCTTGAAATATGATATTTAGGTAATAGCATTCAGGTGTAAAATGATTCTTAATTTTTTTCTCCTTGATTTGTATATTTTTGCCTTTTTTTCCAAAGTCTTTTGACTTTGTTTTCATATTTTTTTGTTGTCTCCTTGAGTCATTGGCTTTTATTTGATTTGTTCTGATTTTCAGGGAATTTGTTGCTTGGTCAAGGTTTTGTGTCTTTTGTGGCATGCTGTTAATTCCCTTTCCATTTTTTTCTTCTGTGTCTCTCATTTTCATTGTTCCCCTCTAGCACTTTCATTTATAAAAATTTTTTAAATTGATTCTTTTTTAAACTTTTGCTTAATTTCTTCCAGGAATTCTACTCAAATTTGTGTTGTTCTTAGAGGCTTTGTTTGTAGTAGCTTGAGAATTATTCTCTTTCCCCAGGTTTATGTCTTGAGTGTCCCTGTCACTGTAATAACTCTTTATTGTGGGATTCAGTCTGGTGCGTTTTCTAGATCTGTTTGAAAGAGTTTTATTGTGGGGGAGGAAGGCCCTCACTGTAATTCTTCCTGCTGCTTTGCCTTACAAAGCTCTTCTAATGACTCCTAATTTAACCTTGAGAGAAGAACCCATTTTAAAAATTCCGATATTCTGCTGGTTGTACTGCCAGTCTCCTATCTCCAAAGAAAGTCACTCAAAGGGCAATAGAGATATGCATGGTGGATGTGGCAAATTGCAACAAATCGCAATGAACTCTGAAGAACTAGAGTAAAGAATGGAATCATTACTGGTAGAAAAAGATGGTTCAGTCACTTGGTGAGACTGAAGGATGGACAGCGATTGAAGTACTTTCAACATCAAGAGAAAGTTGCGAAGGCCCTCAGCACATTGGGCAAATCTCATTTGACACATGTATGACAAGACATGGGTCACAAAAAATGGGCAGGAATGAATATGCTGTATTGTAGAAACACCTGCACTGATATGTTTTAGTGATCTTTCAGCTGTATGTAGGATGGATTGGAGGCAAGAAAAACTGGGCATTGTTTTCCATGCTTCTGCTTTAAAAGTACATTACCCAGAAATTTTCTTACTTACTGGGTGGTGGGACCAATGGTTTAGGACTAGTGTCTCTAGGGATGATTATCCTAAAGATGATGAGATGGGGTGGCTAAGTGGTGCAGTGAATAGAGCACTGGCCCTGGAGTCAGAAGGACCTGAATTCAAATGTGACCTCAGACACTCGACACACTTACTAGCCATGTGACCTTGGGCAAGTCACTTAACCCTGATCTGCTTTCCCCCCTTCAAAAAAAAAAAGACAAGGTGTTAATTGTGCTCTGGGAGCTCACCCAATTGGTGTTCCCTCCTTAAATGTGTATGGGATTTCAGCTATTTGGAAACTCCCTCTAACATTACAAATCCCTGTATTGGTAGCAGGATGAATAGAGATAGGATTCACCTCCTGAGAATGGTGGGATCACAGCTACTAAGTCATAGATCTAGAATAATCTTTTTATTTTTTTGGAGGGGGTAAGGCAAGGCAATTGGGATTAAGCAACTTGCCCAAAGTCACACAGCTAGTTAATTGTCAAGTGTCTGAGACTGGATTTGAACTCAGGTCCTGCTGACTCCAGGGCTGGTGCTCTATTCCCTGAGCCACCTAAGTGCCCTAGAATAATCTTTAGATAGAGATGTTCATAACATTCAAAAGGTGCTAAACTAGATGTTGACAGGTTCAAATGTCGAGGAGCTTTGTGGTCTCCACGTATAAGCAAAGTGGGCATTTACTAAAAAAAATGTGTATCCCTATAAAAAATCAGGCTTCCACATTTCTCTCCTCAAGTGTCCTTAATTTTTATTTTTATTTTCTAAGGGACCAGAATTTTTATGTTGAAAGTGAGCTCAGATTGTTGCAAAGAGGAGACGGTTCTTTACTTGTTTTTGTTTGTTTGTTTTATTTTGTTTTGTTTTTGTAATCTAGAGGCCACTGTTGGGAGATCAGCTGGGAGATGATATTTTTTTATCTGTTTTTTATCTAACCCTAGAAAGGTAGTAGAAGATCTACATTTCTATCTAATAGTTTGGAAGATGTTTGGATAAGATAGACCACTGGAAGAAGGGACAAATACAACTTAAGGATTTGGTTCTGCTGCTTTTTATAAATGTTCATTTTTATTGAGACACGAAAAAAGTTCAGATTCTCAGAAACTCAAATACTTGACAATGAGGTCATTGTTAGTTGTCCTCCGTTTTTGAAGGAGATCAATCACATCATGGGGTGATGTCTTGACTTGAATTTGATTTAAGTGAGGCAGAGCTGCACAAAGCCATCAGCCTCACTCTTTCTTCCAGAGTCATCACAGTTCAGTGGCAGGACAAAAGTGTCTTTTAACCTTGGCATCTTCAATGTCTGACCAAGCTTTAAGCGCTCCATAGCACCTGCTTCAGCCACCTTCATGGCCTTTGGAATAAATTGTTCTCATCTACTCATTCCGCTGTTGGCAGTCTTCACATGCTTGGTGTAGATACTCCCTTAACTGAATAGAGTGTTTAAGGGTCAGTTACCCTCAACCTGGCTTAGCCTGTCTGCCATGATGGCTTACAGGGATGTGACTGCAGCACATGCTACAGTTTCTTGTAGTGAGAGTTGAGTGCTGGGTAGACACTAAAGGTGGATGAGCAGACTGGACTCAGCCTAGAGGTGTCCTCAAACGCCACATACACCCTTATCGACTAGTAAGTAAGTGTCAAATGAGGGATTTGAACTCAGATATTCTTGACTCCAAGTTCAGTACAAAGTCCATTAGGTTATACTGACTTTTTTTTTAAAGCACTGTTCTGTGGGGTCCCTCATTGGTTATACGTTGGTGGCAGCCTATTCCTTTTCATATTCCAGTGGATTTCACAGAACATGTTTTGTAATGTTCTAGGTATTACTTTGATTAGTGCAATTTTATCTTTTAATGTAATTTTATCTTTTTTGTCATAGAGTAAGTAGTAAATCTGTGAGTCAAATCCAGGGTCTGTGACTCCACATTCAATATATTTTTTTCTTTCACACTTCTCATTTTCTATGACATTGGTCAACACCTTAGGTAAACATAAGTCTTCTTGTTTTGTATCTTATTTAACACTGAAACTAAGTAGGTGATTGAGTTATCTCTGTGGTTATGTATTACATAATTTTTGTATATTTTGTATATGGAGTCATATAATTTTTATGTGTGAGCGATCCCTTGTCTGAGTAAAGTCTTCCAGTCTGTCTTTTGTTCTACTGAGTTAAATGATTTTTAGAAAACCGTTAAATGTGGAAATGTTTTGCATGACTGCACATGCATAATCTATATCTAGTTGTTTGCTTTCTAAAAGAGGGGGAAGGGAAGCGACGGAGAGAATTTGGAATCAAAATTTTGAAAAATGTCAAATTTTTTTTGTTTACATGTAATTGAGAAAAAATGAAATAAACAACTTAAAAAAAAGAAAACCAGTTAAATGCATTTAGTAAATGATAGAGCAAAAATCTTTCTTCACTACATTTCACTCACATGCACACTTACTCTCAGGAAAGGATCTGATATGAGTTACCTATACTTAAGTGTGAGTGCAATGAGCTGTGTTATGTCTAGGTGAAGTTTAGTCTTTATTTCTGATTATGGAATAAAAAAAGTCTGTATTAATTGAAAGAAATTTCAGATCAGTTTTCATGTAAAAAAGATATTTTGGGGAATAAGAGAGGCTTCTGAAGCTCCCTGAAATTATACGTTATAAGCTCCCTCTACCAGTCTTGCTAATTTTTTACACAGTCATTATTTTAAAAATAATTTCTAATAACTTACTCTTCACTAATTCATCCATTTCATAAATCAAGTCACTTTACTTATCTCATTTCTTAAGGAATATGAAGGAGAGCGCAATGAGGCAGGAGAACGACATGGAAAAGGGAAAGCAACATTGCCTAATGGGGATGTGTATGATGGACAATATGAATTTGGTAAAAGACATGGTCAGGTAAGAATGAATGTGTTAGTTTTTTTTAAGAGTGTTCTTTGAATTATACTTAGAAGTGACAGGAAAAATATATTTCAGGGGACCTACAGATTTAAGAATGGTGCTCGATACATTGGAGAATACCAACAAAATAAAAAACACGGTCAAGGCTTGTTTATCTATCCAGATGGATCAAAATATGAAGGTAAAATTGTGCTGTTGTATATCACTGTTTCAACATAAGATAGTTCGATTTTTCTTCTGGTGACTGAGCTTGTCTGTGAATATTGAAGTATATGGGAAGCTCCAAATTCTTCAGTTCAGTCAGTCAAAAGTAATTTATGGAATACCTGCTATGTACAATATCCACTGTGGGAGATAGTAGATAAAAATGTTCCTTCAAGGACTTTGTAATCTAAACAGTGAGACAGGATCTTTAAATATAAAAAAGATAGTTAGATAAAGATAAAGTATCATTTAATAAATACCAAAATGATAATTGCTTTAAAAATTCATTTTGGATTTGTGTGTTCAGAGAAGTAAAGAGAAGGACCCAAGTCCCAAGCGAGAGCAATGACATGAGCAAAGGGTTATTTGGAGATAATAAAATTATATTTGGAGAGCAGTCTGGCTGGAGCAGAGTGATTATGTTATGAAATAATCAGAGAAAAGGTTAGAAAGATAAGACCTAGGTTGTGCCCTTGAATGCCAGGCTAAGGAACTTGGGACTTCATCTAGTACAGTGGTTCTCAACCTTCCTAATGACGTGACCCTTTAATACTCCTATGTAAGGCATATCTGCATGTGGGCTGACTCGCCTGGAGATGGATAGAGGAGCGGTGTCTCAGTTCCTAAGACCATCGGAAATATGTGTTTTCCGATGGTCTTAGGCGACCCCTGTGAAAGGGTCATTTGACCCCCAAAGGGCTCACGACCCACAGGTTGGGAACCCCTGATCTAGTAGGTAGTGAGGAACAGATGAAGGATTTTAAACAGGTGATTGACATAATGTAGGAAGAGTTTTAGGCTGATTGTAGGCCACAGTGATGGAGGAAGTAAATGAGGAGTTTCTAATATGTTAAAAACTGGTACTGAGGCAGTATCTGATATGGTTTTGAAGAGAGTCTGTGAGAATACTACAAGCTATTCATGCTGGAGTTCTCTTTCTCCCATAAGAAAAGCGTCTGGTAAATTCTTACCTTCTTGACAATTTCATCTTTATTGTAGAAGATAGAGAAAGTATAAGGGAAATTACGTTCTAAAGCTAATTTTGACCCACAAAGAACTAGTTGGCAAAAGAATGTCAAGAATCATGGAAGGCAAAAGCTATGCTATTTTAAAACTCAGCACCTCCAACATATAGCTCATTATCTTGACCCTCAACCCTAATCCTCTCCCTAATTTCCCTGTTTTAGTGAAGACTGCTCTTTTTCCCCCAGGCCTGCAAGCTTGCAGCCTTAAGGAAATTCTTAACATTTCTTAATGTTGACAATGCAACTCTTACTCTCCCTCCTCATAACGTATTGCTGTATCTTGTGGATACTGCTTCCTCATTTCATATCTGTTTGCTTTCATTTACTTGCCTGAACTATTACAACAGCCTCCTGATGGGTTTCCTTTATTCGAGTCTCCCTCCTTTTCAATGCATCTTTCGTTTTTGGAGGGGGAAGGCAAGGCAATAGGAGTTAAATGACTTGCCCAAGGTCACACAGCTAGTAGGCATTAAGTGTCTGAAGCCGAATTTGAACGCATGTCCTTCTGACTCCAGGGTTGGTGCTCTATTCACTGTGCTACCACACTGCCCTTAACGCATCCTTCTTAATGAAACACAGTTCGCCAAGGTAATGTTTCCAAAGCATAGGTCTGACCATGTCTATCTCTTACTCAAGAAGCTGCAGGTTTTCTATTTCTCTCCTGGGATCAAATACAAGGTCTCATGTTTTGTATTTAAAGCTGTTCACCAGCTACATCCAGTCTGCCTTTGCAATCTCATTACATGTCACTCCCCTTCAAGACCTCAGTGTTCCAGCCAAAGTGGTCTTTTGGCTGTTTCTTACAGAGACTGTTCCATCCTACCCTCTATGTGCCCTTTCTATGCCTCAGATGGAAGCCCACCTCCTGGAATTCAAGACTTGTCTTCAAAATTCAGCTCAGGTTCCACCTCCTACATGAGACCTTTCTTGGAACTCCTTCCTCTTCTCTTCCCCCCCAACATGATAATGCCTCCCCCACTTCTGCCTTGGATTTACTTTGTGCATTTATGTATATACTTATATATGTACATGTTTTTCCTTTGAAATTTTAATTGTTTTTTTTTTGCTACCCTCATTTCTTTCTTTTTGAATATTGTTTTTATTTTTCAAGTAATAAGCGTTTATTTTATTGATCTGGCCATCCTATGACCACTAACCCTAGCACCCAATAAGCAAATAAAAAAAATCAGTGCCACCCCGCATTTCTCAATATATAGCTGTACAGCCCATGAAAACCAATTTCCACATGAGCAATATTTGAGGATGTGTGTTTCTTTTCATATTTTAAGTTCATTACCTCTATCAAGAATGAGTTGCATCTTCGTTCTTTTGGACTCTTGATTTATCATTGTTTTGATCAAAGTCCTGAAAAATCTTTCAGAGTTTTTTCTCTCTGTAATGTTATAATTCTATAAATTACTCCAATAGTTCTACTTAGTTTGCTCTGCATCAACCAATAAAAGTTTTCCCAGTTTCATTTGAAATGGCCAATTTCATCATTACTTATTATATACACATGCCAGCCAATAAGCATTTATTAAGCACATATTTATTAAGTATTTCAAACACTGTGCTAAGCAATGAGGATTCAAAGAAAGGCATCATTTCAGACAAGGCTACTCTATAAATATGAATAAAACAAAAAGATAAGCAGGGGAATTTTAGTATGTTTAAGTAATAACATAGATAACAAATCAATACTGTTACTTAATATATGTGTACTTAATGACATATTTAAATACTTAAAGCAAAAGTGAATTGAATTGGAAGGAGAAAGAGTAAAACTATAATAGTGGAGAGAACTTAATTTATTCTTTCAGAATAAATCTAACCAAAAGACAAACAAGATAGAAGTTGAGTACCTGAATGGAACTTTAGAAAAATTAGCTATGGTAGATCTCCAGAAATTACTGAATTGGAACAGAAAAATTGTGTGTACTTCTCACCTGTACATGATGACTTGCCAAAAATTGACAAGGTATTGGGGCATAAAGATGACACCCCAAAATGCAGAAAAGCAGAAGTATTTAACGTATCACTTACTTATCATAATGCAATAAAAATTATGTTCATTTAAATTCAGATACAAGGAGAAAAAGATAATAATCACCACTCATGCACATGAGCATGAGTCATTCCAGACCACTAGCAATAAAAAGCCAATTCACTTCAACAATTCCTCTTATGTGTAAGTGAGAAACTGTGTGGTCTAGCAGAGAGACAACTAGGGCCACAGAGACAGCAAATTTGGGGTACCAAGACCTGCCTCTGACGTTGGGTGAGTCAGAACCTTTGGGTGCCTCCAGTTAACCCTACTGTTATGGAACATTGCATGTTCTGTATGGGTTAGTGGAACTCCCTATAAAGATGAAATCTTTAGTTGATTCCCCATCTTCCCCAAATGGTAGGTACTGGGAATACAATTTTTTTTTAAATTGCACAATGTAAGTAGATAACAAAGTAATTTGGAAGAAGGTTGTAGGCACTAACAATTGAGGGAGTTAAAGAAAGGCCTCATGTAGGAAGGGGATACTTGAATCTAACTTTGAATGAAGCTAGTGGGCCTAAGATGTGGAAGTCAGAAAAGAGAGCACACCAGGAATGGTGGGTAGCCTGTGCAAAGACACAGAACTTGAAAATGGAATTTCAGGTATAGGGAATAGCAGATAGGCAAACTTGGCAAGTTCGTAGATTGAGGGGAGCAGAATATGAAGGCAATTTTGTAAACTTAGGTGGAAGCTAGATGGTGGTGGGCTTTAATCGGCTAACAGAGAAGCAATGGGGAGTCACTGAGGCTTTTAGGGCAGGAAGGAACATAGTCATATTTGAGCAAAATTGCCATTTGTAGTGATAGACATAGATTTTTTTTTCTTTTAATTATTATTTTTCAATTTATTAGCATTCTTTCCCTCTCTACTTCACCCCTCTCTCCGCACGTTGGAAAAAAAAAAGAAATCCCCTTGTAACTATTATTGCATAGTCAAGTAAAACAAGTGATCACATTAGCCATGTCCAAAAATATATTTCTCATCCTACATCTTGAGATTGTCACCTCTCTGTCAAGATGTGAGCAACATGGTTGTTCATCAATCTGATAAAATTTATCAGAGTTTTAAAGTCTCTTTACAATGTTATTGTTATTGTATAAATCACTCTGGTTTTACTCACTTCATTCTGCATCAGTTCATGCAAGTCTTCCCAGATTTTTCCTAATCAGTCCCTTTCATCATTTCTTACAGCACAATAATATTCCATTACAATCATAAACCATAATTTTGTTCAATCATTTTCCAATTGATGAATACCTCCTTTGTTCCCAATTCGCAGCTTCTATAAATAGTTTAGTACTCCTTTTGGATTTTTAAAATATTTAGGTACTTTCCCTCTTTCTTTGATTCTCTTCCTAGTGTGTTCCTCTTCCTCGCCATTTCCAGTGTTCTTTTGAGATTACCCAAATGTATCAGTCATTCCCAGGCCCTCTGTCTAATTAGATTCCTTCTATGACTTCTGATAATGATAGAGTTCTGAGAGGCTATACATGTTTTCTCCCCATATAAGAATGTAAACAGTTAAATCTTGTTTGTTCCTTTGTGATTGCTTGCTTATGTTTCCTTTGCATGCTTCTAGTGACTCCTTTCAAATTTTCTATTCAAGAGCCTAATCTTTATGAAATGCTTGGAAGTTCTCTGTTTCATTAAAGGCACATTTCTTTCCCCCAGCAGGATTATATTCACTTTTCCTGGGTAGGTTGTTCTCGGTTGTCATTCTAGCTCCTTTGTCTTCTGGAATATCACATTCCAAGCTCTTTGCTTCTTTATAATGATGGCTGCTAAATCTTACATGATCCTGACTATTGCTCCTCAGTACTTAAATTCTTTCTTTTTGACTGCTTGCAGAATTTGTTCCTTGACCTGATCTCTCTGGATTTTGGCTAAAATATTCTTGGGAGTTATAAATTTGGGATTTCTTTCATGAAGTGACTGGTGTATTCTTTCAATTTCTACTTTATCCTCTGGGTGATTCTAAGCTATCTTGGCAATTTTCTTTTATGATTTCTTGAAATATTATGTATAAGCTTTTTTTCGTTGTTGTTGTTTATGATTTAGGGTAGTCCTATGATTCTTAGAATTTTCTCTCTTTGATCTGTTTTTTTAGGTCACTTGTTTTTCCTTTATTTCTCATTTTCTTCTCTTTCTCTTCCTCCTTTTAAAAAAGTTTTCAATTTATTATTTCATGATATGAAGTCATTAGCTTCCATTTGATAAATTCTAATTTTTAAGGAATTATTCTCTTTAGTAATGTTTTGTACCTCTTTTATAAAAAGCTATTAAATTTTCATAACTTTCTTGTCTACCTCTCATTTCTGTTCCCATTTTCCCCCTCTGTCACTCTTATTATTATTATTATTTTTTGCTTTTGCCTTTTGGAGGAGGAAGGCAGGACAATTGGGGTCAAGTGACTTGCCCAAGGTCACATGGCTAGTCAGTGTTAAGTGTCTGAGGCCAGATCTGAACTCAGGTCCTCCTGACTCCAGGGCCACTGCTCTATTCACTGCGCCACCTAGCCGTCCCTCTTATTTGGTTTTTAAAATCAATTTTTATTCTTTTAAAAATCTCTATCCAGTCTACAAATTCTTGTTGGGCTTGTATCTAATCTGTATTTTTCTTTGAGGCTTTGCTTATAGATGCTTTCAAATCATTGTCTTCTGAATTTGTATTTTGAGCTTCCCTCTCATTATAGTAGCTTTTTATGGGGGAAGGGGTACTTTTTTTTTGTTTGTTCATTCTTCTAGACTGCTTCTTGACTTTGGAATTTATGATAGCTCTGGGCTCTGCACACTTCTTGGGGGAGGATATCTGGCTTAAGTGTCTGTCCTCTTATTTTCTTCTATTGTTTTCACAGCTCAGGCTGGGGGCCTGTAAGCTTTCAGGGCTTCCAATGTGGTGTAATCCATGCCTTCCTGGTCTGACCTCTGCAAATTCCTGACCCAGGTTTGGGCCTGTAGACTTGTCCTTTTTTGGGAATTTCATCAAACTGCTGTTGGATTCAGCCACTGTTAGCCCACTGGGAGGTTTTTTTGTGTTTAGAATGACCTATCTGCTGACTCTCCTTTGGCCTGGAACTCATGTCCTGGTTATTCTACTGCGGGTTTGCATGCTGAGGTAAAAGCTAGAACTGAGTCACTACTCTACTTCTGGGATCAGGGCCACATAGCTATTATCTGCTAGCTAGAGCTTGTTCTTTGCTCATTAGAGAACTAGAGCCTACAACTGTGACCTCTCTGCCTTGGATCTATGACCTAGAATTGGGTAGTGGGGAACAGAGTTGTTATATGGTACCCATTCTTGTACCCAGCACTTATTCAATGATCCCCTGGGATCTCTTTCTGTCCCAGTACTTCCTATCTTAGTGCCCTGTCTCATCCTTCTTTTAGTCCTTAGGAGTGGTAGAGTACTCCCTGTCATGCTTCTGGCTAGACCCTGTCCCCAGTGTCCATAATCCTTTCTGTCTCCGTGAGCTGTTCTGGGCTGGGAAAATGTCTGTCTGTGACCTTTTTTTGGTTTTCCCAATCAGAATGTGGTCTGGTGCTCTTTCTAGATCATTGTTGAGGGAGGTATGCTAGTTGAACTGGGCTGAAATGCTGTCTTTCACTCTACCATCTTGACTTTGTCCCTCTCCTCTTCTAAAGCATAGCAATACAAATGGCCACCACCAAGTTCATGGAAAGTGAAGAGATAAATCCTTGCACTTTACCCCCTTCAAAGTTTACTTTTTTTTTTTCCAGTTTAAAATTGCATTCGTGGAGGCATCTGAATTCTGAATTCATTGTCAGGCTTATATTGCCTCATGCTGGTCTGTCCCCTTTGCTGAATTGTTCTAAATTTGCTTCCAAGTTCAATCTAAACCAGATAAGAATAGGATAAGAGCTGCGCTCTCTCTTAGTCTCTATTTGTTTTCATTAAGTAAAATGCACTCTCCGCTTAACATTTCTGATAGCTAACAAGGTTTTATGCCAGGTAAATGAAATCTAAATGGAAAGTAACAGATAAGGATTTTTTTTGTATCAAATAGCTCTGATAAGGGTTTAGTATCCAAGATATGTACATAACGGAAACATTTATCAAAAGCCATTCCGGAATAGATAAGTGGTTCAAAGATATGAACAGTTTTCAAAAGAAGAATCGCAAACAATTAACCATCATATGAAAAGCCGCCCCAACTTACTAATAAGAGAAATGAAAATAAAAACAATCTTGAAGACAGGAATAGTCAATGATGGAGGAGTTAGTGAAAAGACAGACGTACTAATGTACTCGTGCTAGAGTTGTAAATCAGTATGACCATTCTGGCAAACAATTAGGAGTTAGAGTGTGCAGATAAAGCCACTAACGTGTCCATACTCTGTGACCTAGAGATTCCACTAATAGGTATGGGGGTTATTGACAAGAAGAAAAACTCCATACATGCCGAAGTATTTCTAGTAATGCTTTGTGTGGTAGCAAAGAACTCAAAAAAAGGCAGGATCCCATTGATTAAGGAATGATTAAATAAATTGTATTATATGAAAGTAATGAAATAGTACTCTGCTATAAAAAAGGAAGACTATGATTAATACAGAGGAGAACAGAAAAACTTACATGAACTGATGAAAAGTGAAATAAACAGAGCCAGGAAAACAACGTACACTACGTCAGTGTAAATGGAGTGAACAATAACCCCAAAGAAGCAAAAAATAAATATTGCGCAATTTCGAAGTACTATCTCGGTCCCAATGAAGAGATATAAGAAGGTCTCCATATAAGGAGATATAAGAACCTCCTCCTATCCCATTGCTCCCCACTTCTTTGCAGGGGTAGGATACCTACTGGTGTGGAACGTTGCATGTAATGCCAGATTTTCTAATATACTTATCGGTTTTTGTGTACTATTTTCTCTTCTTCCTCTTTTTTCCTTTAAAAGTTCTCCCCTTCCCTCCTTTCTTTCTTCCTTTCTTCCTTTCCTTCTTTCCTTCCTTCCTTCCTTACTTCCCTCATTCCTTCCTTCCTTACTTCCCTCCTTCTTTCCTTCTTCCTTCCTTCCTTCCTCCTTTCCTTCCTTCCTTCTTTCCTTCCTTCCTTCATTCCTTCCTTCTTTCCTTCCTTTCTTACTTCCCTCCTTCTTTCCTTCCTTCCTTCCTTCCTTTCCTCCTTCTTTCCCTCTTTCCTTCCTTCCTTCTTTCCTTCCTTCCTTCCTTGCCTCCCTCCCTCCACCATCCTTCTTTCCTTCCTTCCTTCCTTCCTTCCTTCCTTCCTTCCTTCCTTCCTTCTTTCCTTCCTTCCTTCCTTGCCTCCCTCCCTCCCTCCACCCTCCTTCCTTCCTTCCTTCCTTCCTTCCATAAAGGATTGCTTTCTGTAAGGGGGGAGAAGATAGGATACAGGAGTAGATCTAGGTGATGTAGAAAGAAAAATATCAAGTAAAAATCTATTAAAAAAAGCATACAAGGCACAGACAAGGCTGCACACTCAGTTAATTGGAGAAGAAACTTTGCTGTGTGACAAAGGTCACTAGCTCTGCCCTATTGCTTGGTTGGCTCTCATTGCCTAGGAGCTGAGCATTCCTGGTGCATCATGCTATAGTGCAAGTTTAGCCCAGGTCTTTTAACAGGCCCTCATGGCTCACTTATCTTTTGGAAGCTGTTCTTCTCTGTGTGTCTGTGCTCACATCTCTTTGTTCCTCCTTGTAACACTCTTCTGCTCCAATTTCTGTCATCTTCTCCCTATGTATTCTTTTCCTAAAAGTGATAGCATTAGGCTTAGGAGTCAAGGTCATTGTGCATTGGTCCTTCAAGGATTTTTTTCTTTTGCCAGTTACAAAACAGGGTTTTTTGGATGGTGTTTTATTAAGAATAGATCATGGTGTAAAGATAAAAAGCATCAATAAAACATTTTAAAAGTACCATTATTTCACTTTCCAAGGGTACTTCCTTCATGTGCGTGTGTGTGTGTGTGTGTGTGTAAATACCATAGCAAATTACAAATTTTCAAAGACAGTCTAAATTTGATTGCTTATGCTGGCATGGTTTTTGAATTGTTAATTTTAGGAAACTGGGCAGATGACCAAAGGCATGGCCATGGAGTTTATTACTATATAAATAAAGATACATATACTGGAGAATGGTTTGCTCACCAAAGGTTTGTGTTTTACTGTTTCTTTAGTCTTATATTTTTATTTAGGCAAGCAAAGGATCTTGATATATCTTTAGATTGATTACTCTTATTAAAAAAGAAGATTTAGAATAATTAACTCTATAAAACTAATTTCAAGCTATACTTGAATTAGAAATAAAGCATTGTAGAAAATACTCACTTCAGTATGAATCTATGGCATCTGTATCAGAAAACCAGGTTCATGATAACTTGTTAAGTCATCCTTCCACAGGTTTATATGGGAAAAGTTTTTATCATACAACTGGAGATGGTAGCATGTACATGCTATTCTCATTATTCTCTGGGCACAGAAGAATCAGTCACTTAGTCAATAAACATTTACTAAGCACCTACCACGTACCAGGCACTATGCTAAGTGCTGGGATATAAATGTGAAAAAGATAGGCGCTGCCTTTAAGGAGTTTACCATCTAGTGAAAAAAGATAATACATAAAAGAAAACCAAGAAGAAGATAGAATGGTCGGGACTTGGCATGGAGGTGACAAAATTTGAACCCCCAATAAGAGCCAAAGCCTGAACTAATCAAACAGACTGCTTTGCTTTGCTCCAAAAATGCCCTTTCCTGTGTCAGCAACTTCAAAGACCAGATAAGGCTGAATAGTGGGACTTCCCTTATCTTTCCTAGGGACATATGCTTTATGGCAGAAACTCACATATCCTGGGATCATAATTTCCAATTGACACCACTTTGTCAACTGTCTTATGAATTTGTATTTATAACTTTTTCAACTAAGAAACTTCTTTTTAAAACACATATGGAGAACATAAATCTGAGGGACACAGACATCCCGGGATTGTCCTAAAACGTAGAAAAACTTTGTCATTGTTGCATCAGACAGTCAGAAATTGTGTGTTGGCTCCGTGCAGCATGTGTCTGCTAGCTTTAAGGGAATGAACAATATGAATTTACATATCATCTAGCCTGTTTGCCCTTTAACCAAACTTTCAGGTGGATAGGGGCATGGTGGAGAAATAAAAGAAATCTAAAATGAGTGCAGCTGGGTGGGAAATGAGGTGATGTCTGAGGGAAGAAGAATACAGATGTAGCCTGGCACAGGGATAGAATGCTAGACCTGGATTAAATGGACATATAATTAGGTAAGTGTGATCAGTGCTTTACTTCAGGTGCTAGAATTCGGAGGGTACTCACAGCACTTACATACCTTCAGCAAAGAAGGAAAAATTGAGCTTAGAACCTGGTTAACAAAATAATTAGGAAAAATAGGAAGCTATGAGGTGTAACGTGTTCTCCCCCCTCCGCCCCACTGCTACAGCCCAGGTGAGCTTCACTTTAAACTCCACATAGGATGGAGTGGCCATCACCTGGTCCTGCATTTTGTAAAAACTTTCCCTGAAGGCAAAATGCTAGTTAGAGCTCTGAATAGGCAGGAGCTCTCCTTTTTCCTCTGATACTTAAATCTTTGTGATAAGGGATGGGTCATTTAGCCTCTTTAAAATCTTAAATTTCTCATCTCTAAAATGAGAACAGACAACATGTATAATAACTTTCTCACAGTGGTGTTTTGAGTTTTAAATCAAATAAGGTAAATAAATAACCTTGTAAATTTTAACATGCTATACAAAATTTAGCTATTCCTATTGGAAGGGTTTTGCAGAAACCCCAGAGGGTACTCTAGGGAATGTACAACTTCTCTGTGTACCTTTTAGAGTGGTATGTAAAAAGACTATCATCAATCATCACACCTACACAGCCAGGTGTGATTCCATAATTGGTTACTATGTTTAAGCTTACATCAAGGGTTTTTCCTCCTCTTTGATCAGCGTACATGATTTTTGTTGTTGTTCAGTCATGTCCAACTCTTCATGACCCCATGGATCATACTGTCCATGGGATTTTCTTAGCAAAGATACTAGAGTGGTTTGCTATTTCTTTCTCCAGTGGATTAAGGCAAATGGGTTAAGTGACTTGCCTAGGGTCACACAGCTAGTAAGTATCTGAGGCCAGATTTGAACTCAGATCTTCCTGATACCAGGTGCAGAGCTCTATCCATTGAGCTGTCTACCTGCCCTGTGTACATGATAGAATTGGGTAAGATGCTTCCTGTTTTATAGATATGTAGCTCACCATTTGGTGTACCTACCCAATTCACTCTGGCAGATTGGGTTCCCTAAGGAACAGCTACCCTAGTTTTAAGGTACTCTCTGGTTCTGCACTCTTAGAGCTATAACTCATGAGCCCTCATTAATGAGTTTGCCTCTAATAGTTAGCCAGAGGATATAATTGGCTAAAACCAAGCACATTTCCTTGAGCAACACAGTACTAAAGCACCTTCTCCATAACTTGGCGTACACTATACCAGAGATATATAAAGTAATTGGAAGAGCAGAATTTATATAGAAGTCAAAAGTAGAGAAGCACACATGTAAGAAACATGGAGCCAGGAGGGTGCTTCATGCCTTTGATGCTAGATTCAACTGGTTCTTGTTGACCTTGGTTTCATAGTTGCCACAAAATGTTGCTTAATTGTGTTTTCAGATGTTGTTGTTTGTCCTTCATTTGAGGATCAATGACATCAGGAAGGTGATGTTATGACTTATGAGTGAATGTGATTTAAGTGAGGCAGGATTGTGCAAGGTCATCAGCCTCACTCCTCCAGAGCCATTTGGGTCCAGCGTCAAGATATAGATCAAGGTGATTGGAGATAGGCTGGATGCAGTGGGAGACCTTAACTTTTTTAAGCTAAGGTCTTTCCTAGGTCTCAGGATGTCTGAAGCAGTGCCCATTCAGTGATTAAGGCTAGGTAAAAAATGAGGTAAAAAAAATGCCTCTTTTACCTAGTAAAAGAAAAAAATTAACGTGAGAGGGGAAGACCCTCAGGGTTTTTGGTCAAAATAGAAACAATTGCTGTTTACACTCACTTTAAGCCATCAAAACCCAATGATCAAGTGAGGCTTGGGCTGGGACCTGTTGTTGGCCAATCACTGAAAGCCCGAGTGATTTGGGTTTAAGGCATGGCAAAGTAGCTCCATTTGAATCCCAGTGGACTTTATCAAAGCCCAGACCTCCAATGCTGAATTTCAGGAAATTATAAATGAAACTACATGTGGCCAAAGATTAAGTTGTTCCAGTTTTTTCTTTCATCAAAAACGATGGAATAAATAAGTAGGGAAGAGAGAAAAACGGAAATCCAGTCTGTAAACCTCAAGATAACCTGTGAGGTTTCAGCAATTAAAATCTATATTCTTTGGACAGAGTATCCACAGATAAGGGTATGATTTCTCTTTGTGGATAGAAGAAGAGGAGGGAGAGGAAAGAGAAAAGGGAGAGGAGAGAGGAAGAGGAGGAAGGTAGGAAGGAAGGAAAGAAGGAAAAAAGGAAGGAAGGAGGGAGGGAGCTGCATTGTCCAACTGTAACTGACCAGTTGGGTCCCCAGTAGGGCAGCCACTACTACTCCCAGATTGCCGTTTGTCATTTGTTCTCAAAGAGGAACAATAACATCAGGAAGGTCATGTCTTTACTTGGAAGTGAATTGGATATAAGTGAATTGCATAGAACTGTGCAAAGTTACCAGCCTCATTCTCTTCTCAGGAGTTATTTGGCTCCAGTGGCAAGACATATATCAAGACAACTGCTACTGTCAGACACTTCTGTACTGGATACCTCCAATTGATGATCTGATACAGGCCACTTTACTGATTGCTTATATTATTAAATTCCTCTAGCTTTGGTCTAGGGTACTACTATGGACTTTTAGGAAAAACTGGATCTCATGCCTTGACTCCAGGGTCTACTGTCTTCTGAGCTCCTGCTCGAGCAACTCCCAACTCCAGGCAACAGATTCTATTCCAACCTAGAGAAAATTAGAAAGCAAAAGAGAATGAAAAAGGAAAAATGACCTTGCCCTCTCAGAGGTAACATTTGGTCCCAGATGAGCTTCCAGAACATTCAGGTCTCTTCCAACAGGAACTGGGGACCAAGAAGTAACTGAAGGTTGCCCTTCATCCTTAAATGAGAATCAAACTATCTTGCATGAAAATTCTCCTAATTGACCTTTTCATCTGATAGGCAGCCCATAATTTTCTCCTGTGGATCCTTGCAAAAAATTGACATTGGTGCAAACATTTCTCCAACGAGTACCTGAAACAAATAGAGGGCACTTGAAATTTTTCCAGTGGCCATTATTTTTAATTCTTCCTTGTCTAGTCTGTTCCATTAATTCACTTTTTAATCAAAATAAAATTATTTCTATGACTGCTACTTTATGATATAGTTTGAGGTCTAAAATTATTTTCCCTTCATCCCTATATATTTTTCATTATTTCCCTTGACATTCTAGATCTTTTGTTTCTTCAAATGAATTTTGTTATTAATTATCAAGTTCTACAAAATATCCCTCAGACAGTTTTATTGGTATAACATTAAAACTATAAATCAACTTTTAATCTTAATCATTTTATAATATTGGCATGGCTTAGCTATGAGCACTGAATATTCCTCCTATTTAAGATATTCTTTATTTCTTTAAGAAATACTTGATAATTGAATCTATGCAAGTATTTTGTATGCTTTGGTAGACTGACTCCCAAGTATTTCATGCATTTTCCAGTTATTTTCAATGGATTTTCCTTTTGTAGTTTTGCCTCTTGGATTTTGTTATTACATTAAAATACTGTTTATTTTTATGGGCTTATTTTGTAGCCTACAACCTTTTTTTTTTTGAAGCTATTAATTGCCTTCATTAGCATTTTTTCTGATTCTCTTGGATTTTCCAAATAAATCATCATGTCATTAGCACAAAGAGATAGTTTTATCTCCTCTTTACCTCTCTTTATGATATTAATTTATTTCTCTTGTCTTATTGCTATTACTAACATTTCTAGAACTATGTCAAATAATGTTAGAGAGACAGGACATCATTACTCCTGTATTTATTGGGAAAGTTAATGCATCCCTATTACATATGATACTTGATTTTGGTTCTATATGATGCTTTTTTATGATATTAAAAAGGTCTCTCTATGCCTTTACTTTCTAGGGTTTTAGCATATTATATATATACACATATATATGTATACATTTTCAAAGGCTTTTTTGTGCATCTATTAAGATAATATGTGGATTTAGATGTTTTTGTTTTTAGCATGATTAATTATATTTTTTCCTAATGTTGAAACACTCTTGCCTACTTAGTCACAATGAATGACTTCATGGATGAAGTATTATAGTTTGACAAGAATTCATTAAAATTTTTTGAATCAATATTCATATAATGTCAATCTCTAATTTTCCTTCTGTGCTTTATGCTTCTCTAGTTTAGGTTATCAGAACTATTTTTGCATCACAAAAGGAGTCTGTTAGAATCCTTTTCCCCCCCTCTATTTTTGAGAATAATTTGGATAATATTGGTTCTAATTTTTCTTTAAAATTTTGATAGAATTCTTGTGAATCCATCAGGACCAGTACGTTTCTCTCCTGAACCCTTTCTTCTTTGGTAGTTCCTTTACAGATAGTTCTATTTCCTTTTCTGAAATTGAAATATTTAAGATTTCTATTTGGTTTTCGGTTAGTTTGAACATTTTATAGTTTTGAAAATATTCTTATATTTCTTTTGTATTGTCAGTTTTTTTTAAGTACAACTGCATAGTATATTCTCACAGTTCTGGCTTTGTTCTGTTTTCAAACTATCCTTTGCTATTTTGTTGACTTGATTTTCTGCCTTCTTTTTAATGAGGCTGGCTAAAGATTTCTCATTTTTGTTAGTGTTGTCAAAGATACTTTTCAGGTGTGCCCTTTGTGCTACTCCTAATTCTAGATCTGTTATTAAATTAATTCTTTCATTTATCTGGAAAAATGTGTAGCATTCTACTCTCCTATGGCTCTGTTCATTAGTCCTGCACTTTCCAAAATGAAAATATCTCTTCTGGGACACCATTTTACCTTATTTATTGTCTCCTCTTGTTAGAATGTAAGTTCTTTGAGGTCAGCTCTGTTTTTTGCTTTTGAATTTCCATCCTCAGACCTTAGCACAGAGCTTTAAAAATGCCTTTTCATTCATTCATTCATTCATTGTGATTATGGGAAGGGAGTGAGGAGAGAGACACCTCACCCTCTAGTTGTAACTCTCTGAGATTCACAAGTGAAAGGGTAAAGAATGATTTCTTTTTTTTTTTTTTTGGAGGGCAGGGCAGTTGGGGTTAAGTGACTTGCGTAAGGTCACACAGCTAGTGTTAAGTGTCTGAGGTCGAATTTGAACTCAGGTCCTCCTGACCCCAAGGCTGGTGCTCTATTCACTGTGCCACCTAGCTGCCCCCAAGAGTGATTTCTTAAGCATACTCAAGAATTGGTTTAGTCTGTATAGATGGTTCTCTTTACTGACTTTCCAGTTAATTTGTTAGCAGGATCAGGTCCTTTACTTTCAAATCTCTAATCTTCCCATGCACCCAAATCAATGTGGGCAGAGAAAAGGTCTTTGGGGTGGGCACCTTCTCTTTGTTAGTCTTCAGAGTCATTTTTTTTCTTGGTAGAGTTACCCACTGATTAGGCATGTGCTCTTATTCCTCAAGAAAATGTTGTGGAAATTGCCTCCATAAGAATATACCTCTTTCAGACCTCAGATAAAGGCCATAAGAGACAAAGACAGAAACAATGAGATGTAAGGGTGTGAGTCTACATCTTTTAGTGAATTTGAGATTTTCATTAACCCACTAGTGTAAGAAAAAGCCAGCAGAGATAATGAAATTTCATAGATTACCTCACCATCTTTTCATAAGTCACCTATTTGCATAGGCTGATTGGAGAAAGCCTAGAGCCATTTGGTTATTATTATAGGCTGAACAAATGAACAAACAACAAGAAAAGAACCTGGCCATGAGAATCTTCTATAGTGACAGGGAAGTGCAAGACACCAACTCAGAAGACAATGATTTGAAAACATCTACAAGCAAAGCCTCAAATAAAAATGCGAATTGGACACAAGCCAAACAAAAATTCCTAGAAAAGTTATAGGAAGAGGTTTTTAAAAAGAGCCAAATATAATTTTAAAGATCAAATCAGAATGATGCAGGGGAAATTGGGAAAAGAAATGAGAGCAATAAAAATAATTATGAAAAAAATTAACAGCTTGGTAAAAGAGATACAAAACCTCACTGAAGAAAATAACTCCTTAAAAATTTGAATTGGTCAAGTGGAAGCTAATGACTCCATGAGACTTCAACAAACAATAAAACAGAAGTTAATATCAAGTTGGATGAATGTCTCTATTACAATGTTCTAGGGACCTGTCCTTGTCCTTATTATTTATTAAGCATCTCCTTTGTGTTTAGAGAAAATGAGTATCTGTCAACATAGTAAAGGAGGAAGAGTCTGGACTTACCTCGTATTGTGGGGAAATGTTGGTAGATATTAGTTCTATCACACCACTACTGTTGATATATGTAACTAGAAATGCTGGATATAGCAATAAGATATAAGAGAAATTGAAAGAATAAATATAGGCAAAGAGAAAATAGGCAGCAAAATAGAGTGCCAGCCCTGAAGTTGGGAGAACCTGAGCTCAAATCTGGTCTCAGACATGTAATAGCTGTGTGACCCTGGGCAAGTCACTTGACCCTGTTTGCCTCAGTTTTCTCATCTGTAAAATGAGCTGGAGAAGGAAATGGCGAACCACTCCAGTACCTTTGCCAATAAAACTCCAAATGGGGTCATGAAGAGTCAGGCATGACTAATTGATTAAACAACAAAAGAGAAAACAATTATTGTTTTTTCAGATGATAGTTTACTTGGAAAATCCTAGAGAGTCAACTAAAATTGATTGAAATAAACACCAAGAACTGTGTTAAGTCCTAGGAATATGAAAAAAAAATGCAAAAGACTGTCTCTTCTCTGAAGGCATTCACAATCTAATGAGGGAGATAGCATACAAACAGCTATGTCCAAAGAAGATAATGCATAATAAATTGGAGATAATCAATTAAGGAATGGTGCTAAAATTAAGGGGGATCAGGGAAGGCTTCCTGTAGAAGATGAAATTTTAGTTGGGATTTGTAGGAAGTTAGGGGTCAGAATTTGTTTAATATTTTTATCAATGACTTAAATAGAGGAATAAATAGCATCATTGTTAAATTTTCAGGTACCACAAAGCTAGGAGGAAAAGTTAACCAATTAATGCAGAAAAATCTAAGATAAACTTGAAAGGCTAGAATGTTGGACCGAGTTTGCAAAAATGAAACCTATGTCAAGGACCTATAATTTCTTTAGTGTAGAATTTCCTCTGCTTATGCAGACTACAACCTATCAATAACTGATCTTTTTAAAAAAAATTTTATGAGGCTGAGAGGTTAAGAGGCTTTTTCCTTTTCATCCAGCTAGTAAATATGAAAGAATTTGAACCCATATCTTCCAGACATAATGCTATTTCTCATAAGAGAAAATTTTAAAATAGAGTTGAATATAACATCTTTGTTTCAAAAAAACAACTCACAAGTACAAGATGAGGGAAACATGACTAGGTAAATAATTCATCTGAGAAACATCTGACAGTTTTAGTGAATCACAAACTCAGTAAGGGTTTTACTAAGTTTATAAGTACCCATCTAAGGGGAAGGCCATCAGGTAATTCATAGTTTTACTTGGATTTAAATCTAGAGTAGACATTAGATAGTCTTGAGTGTAACAAACAAGCTAACTCAGTATGAGGCTATTTTAAGAGAGGCATAATATGTAGTTAACACTAGGGAAGTGAGAGTCTTGTTGTATTCTTCCTTGGTCAGACCCCATTTGGATTAATTCTAGATGAATTAATAAGCATTAATTCTGGGTTCCCACATTTTAGGAAGGACGTCAATAAGCTAGAGAGATGACCAAAGCAGTGTGGCTGCAGTGCCTTGAGATCATGCCCTATGAGGAGCATTGAAAGGAATGAGGGATATTTATCCTGCAGAGCACAGGACTCTGAACTGATAGTAGTTGTCTTCAAGTGTTTGTAAAGTATTTGTGAGAGAGCGATTAGGCTTGTCCTCTAGGTCCAAAATGCACAACTCTGAATAGTAAGTTGATATTTCAAAGGCAGATGCAAATCTTGATACAACGAAAGTCTTCCTCGTGATCAGAGGACACTCTGGGGTGTACTGGATATTTTGTAGAAGATTCTTTTGACCAGCTCTTGGTTTAGATGGCATCTTAGAGTCCTTTCCAACTCTGAGATTCAAGGACATTTCTAAGTCTCCAACAAAAGATTGTCAGCTGTTTCATAGTTCTGTTTTTACTTAGAGTTAGAAGGGACTTTAGACATTAAGCAGTTCAGTGGTATAAAACTCAAATAGAAATGGATCCCTACAGGTCCCATATTGACCTTGAAACCATCCAAGTAACATTATCTATGTTGAGTTATATTTTTACTTATTTTTTGTTAAACATTTCCCAGTTACATTTTAATCTGATTCCTTCTCCACATTGGAGTTCTTCTGGTCATTTGTGGCCAGAGTTTGACAGCTTTGATCCAGTCCAAACCATTTACTGTGTAGGTTAGGAAACTGAGGCCCACAGCCTATTGCTCATACATACCAAATATGCAAAATGAAGAGGCTGGACCAAGGTCCCTTGAAGCTTTAAATCTACAGTGATTTGCCCAAGGTCACACAATAAATAGTAGGGCCAGAAAATTACCCCCAAATCATTTGACTCCTGATCCCTTGCTTTTTTCTTCCACACCTTGGAACTTGGCTTTATCTTGGCCTTTTTAATTAAAATCTGTACAACTTTATTTCCCAGTCAGTTTTTAGAAATGTCAAAAATATTAACCTATATAAAATTAAAACCTTTTCAATCTTAAACAGGCAGGGGCAAGGTACATATCTCTATGCGGAGACTGGCTCTCAGTACGTTGGTACTTGGATAAACGGACAACAGGAGGGAGCAGGAGAATTCATCCATCTCAACCACAGATACCAGGGCAAGTTTTTAAATAAGAATGTAAGTAATTTTAAAAGTGCAAGAAAACACTCTCATTAAGCATCCTTCAATGGGTAAAAATTACAAAATAAAAATTTTAAAATGGAAGATTAAAAAAAATTTAGAGGCACCTTGTGAAATGACAGTTTGGTATGAGATAGGAGAACATCAAGACTTTCTGCCTCACTTTGCAAATCATTATCTTGCCATTTCTACCTTTATTATCAACAGAGGAGCACAATATGGCTGGAGTGAGACTTTTTCTATGAGTATCTCAATGACATTTTTTTCTCATGTACCTTTTCTTGTTATTTCAATGTACCTTTCCAAAAAATACTAGTGAAGCTTTTAAATTCTTTTTAAATAAATATTTATTTCTCAAAAATTGAGAAGTCAAATGTTTATTCTTCATAAAAGACTCACACATATATCATATAATTATAAGTCAACTTTTTGACCTCACTTACATTCTTTGAAAGTCAGCACCTCTCAGGAATATTCCCCATTGTGTGACAGACTGAGTGATGACATCAAAATAAAACCCCCCTACAACTTCCACATCAGAACAATAAGAAATTCATCAAATAAAATGATCACTAAAATAAAAAAAAAACATTATAGGAAGTACCTCCATGCAAAGTCTTCTGAAATAGCAGCAGAGTTCTTCATGGTGATCACAATCCTTTTCTTGCACCCAGTGCATCTGACTCTTCTTTTTAATTTTTTGGTTGAGGGTGTCTTCAGTCTCGTTCCTTCTTGACAGTGACCCAGCCTGATCCTTTCATGCCCACTCCTTAATGGAGGAAGTACAATGAACTTGCCCAGCTTTGAGATGGAGAAAGAAGCCAACTAGGGTTGGAGAAAAGACTGAACAGTAGAACAGCCCACAGAGATGTGATCACGTCTCCCCATTTCAAGTTTCCCTGTAGCATAGATCCATTTAGAACCTGTACCTACTTCATAATGAAGTCACTGAAGATGTCTACCCTCTATAGCATGGATAGGAGAAAATGAATGGTACCAGATCTGGAAGGCACTGAAGAGCAATGGGGCAAGAATCACTGGTGCATGAAATGGAAAAAGGCACAAATTAAGCAGAGGAAGGGTAGATAATAAATCCAGCCACATGCAGCTAAATCACTAATGAAATTCACAAAGAGAGAAAAATAAGCAAGCAATCTGGAAGATCTCATGATAAAGTCAATATGCAATGAAAGATGAAAATCTTCAGTGGAAAAAAAAAGGCAAGAACATAATACTTTGTGTAATTCTCTGAAATAATGCAACAATTATAAAAAACCCCATATTGGTTCAGGATAGAAAAAAAAAAGATTTCAAAGAAGAAATAAGGATGAAATTAATGCAGAAAACAAAGCTTTCAAAAAAAATCAGTAAGTAAACAAGAAAGTAGAAATTTTGGAACACACTGAAAAGAATCTCTCCAAAAGAGAACGGCAGATTTGAAATTCAAAAATTCAGGAATGGAAGAAAATTTGAACACAATCAAAAGATATTAGGGAAAAATGTGATCTCCTTAACTAGCCAGAAAAACTGACTCTGAACGTAGAATGTATAGAGGTAACTTAAGGATCATAAATCATGTGGAAAAATATAATGAATATACTGACTTCTCACACTGTAGGAAATAGTACATGAAAACTACTCAAAAATATTAGAAACAGGGGAGAAGTAGAGATCAATAGAATCTATAGCTCACCAAAAGAGGAAAACTCGAATTTGCATCTACAAGGATTGTATTAGTTAAGTGTTAGAATTTCAATGTCATTCAATAGAGATTTCAGGAAGCCGAGAGACAGGCCTTTAGCTGTCATCAATTGGAAGACTCCAGAATTTCTCTTTGTTTATGAAATTAAAGAAAAATTAAATTATGAAATTAAAGAAAACATTCTGATATGCTAGTCCAAAATGCAAAAGGAAAACAGGTATACCAATGTAGGATAATTTTTATTATATTGGCCCAGTTCAACCATGAACAATTAAAACATCTTTCCATTGTATTTTGGTCATTGTAATTTTGATTAGTCAGAGATTGTATTATTCCATGAAATGGCATCTCAAATATTGGTGTAAAAAAGATCGGAATTTTGTTTATAGAGAAGTTTGGAGTCATTGAAATTGAGATTGCTCTTTTCCTTCTATTAAGCTACATTCCGTCTAAGATAAACATAATATACAAATAGGTCAACTTAATGGATGGATCCATCCATCTGTGTAGCATAGTCTGGACATTTTGTATCTAGTACATTTCTTCTGTGTAGGTTGTGTAGTTGTGAATTTCCAGTTAGAAAGCTTTGTAATTTTCTGGGTCTCAATTTAATCACAAAGCTATCCATAAACAGATTATCTACAGTGCCTCTTAGTCTGGAAATCATGGTCATTTGATCAGGGGATAAAACTGAACTTTACAGTCAGTTACAGAAAGAATTTGCTAAGAAAATCAGTGGTGTCAAGATTACTTAGGAGAAGTCTAACTAAAGCTGTGTGTTGAAATCCTCTTAAAAATAGTCTTATCTATTCACTTAATAAGGAGCTCTCCTTTGCAACAATTGTTAATTCATAAAAGTAACCAATAATTAAGATTGTTCCTGCCCTAATCATCCCAGATGGTTGAAGTTGTGCTATGGTATGATCTAGGAGAGGCAGTGTGACGTACTGGATAGAAAGGGTCCTTGTAGTCAGGAAGACCAGGACCCAAGGTCTGCTTTTTACACAAACTGACTGCATGAACATGGCTAAGTCACTTAATCTGTTACTGCCTTGGCAACTCTCTAAGACTATAAGTTACAGACAAAATATTGATCTACATTGGCAGAGGGAATTTCTACACTGAAGAAATCACAGGTCTGGGAAAACAAAAAATGTTGTAAAGCATATTCTATTTGTATTGTAAATTGAGCCATCATAATTGGAGGAAACATTTTGTTTCTTTTTTGCATAGCCAATGGGCCCTGGGAAGTATATTTTTGATATCGGATGTGAACAGCATGGTGAATATAAACTTGCAGATATGGTAAGTTGTATAGTAGGATGTACTTAATTAGTACATTTGTAGGTAACATGGAATATCTAGATATATTGCTGCTATAAAGTCAGAAGTGATGTGATTAAAAAACTTAAGACAGTTTTGGGAGTCTACTTTTTAGTTTTATTTGTGTTCAGAAACAGAAAATTAAAATATTGACAATGTTAGCAAAATAAACTGTGTCATGCCTATTACTTATTGTTAAAGTCTAATATGGCTTTCATGTCAAAATTAAATAGTTAATATTTATCAGGACAAGTTTCAGTGTTAAGTCTTTGAAGATTCAAATGAATTTTGCAACATTATCCCTATTAACCCTAACCCTAACTCTAACCCTAACCCTATGATGCAGCCAATAATTAAAATTAGCCAGCGAATATTATGTTTTTCAGAGATCAGTTTGCCTGCCATATGTGTTGTATGCATATTATATTTAATGTAGTTCATATCTATGCAATTAATATCTACCATATTAATAATTTTTCAGTCTTTTAAATTTTTTTCACTTAACTAATGCCACTAAATTGTTTATTCAGGCTACAACTCCTTGTACAATACAACAAGGGACAGTGGTATTTACAGTAGAGATAAACTGGAGGTCCTTTCAGTAAGATGAGGGGTAAGCAAAGATAGGTCTATTTCTGACATTGTTAGAGGCAGACTTAATGCCTATAATTCCTCATAGTTCTAGTTAGATTTTTTTTTTTACAAAATGAGCCCCTTATAGGTCATTGAACAGTAATTGAAGTGGAAATTTACTTTGTCATAACACAATAAGGATATAAAACAAAAATACAGGAGCAATTTGGTACACTTGATCTCATTTACCTCCTTATGGAAATGTTTCTGGGACAGTAAGGCATAGTGACTTCCATGATCTTGTGCACTCACCAAGTGTAAGAGGGCTAAATCTGATTTGTCTTTTTATGCTCTTAGGTGACTAGGAAACTTTATCAGGGGAACCTGGTTAATCAGGTCCCTGCAACAACTTTGTCAGCTTTTAGGGAAAGTGAGTATCTGTCAACATAGTAAAGGAGGAAGAGTCTGGACTTAACTCATATTGTGGGGAAATGTTGGTAGATATTAGTTCTATCACATCACTACTGTTGATATATGTAACTAGAAATGCTGGATATAGCAATAAGATACAAGAGAAATTGAAGAAATAAATATAGGCAAAGAGAAAATAGACAGCAAAATAGAGTGCTGGCCCTGAAGTCGGAAGAACCTGAGCTCAAATCTGGTCTCAGACACGTAATGTATGACCCTGGGCAAGTCACTTAACCCTGTTTGCCTCAGTTTTCTCATCTGTAAAATGCGCTGGAGAAGGAAATGGCAAACCACTCCAGTACCCTTGCCAATAAAACTCCAAATGGGGTCATGAAGAGTCAGGCATGACTAATTGATTAAACAACAAAAGAGAAAACAATCATTGCTTTTTTCAGATGATAGTTTACTTAGAGAACCCTAGAGAGTCAACTAAAATTGATTGAAATAATTTCAGTACATAAAACAAATCCTCAAAATCATTAGTATTTCTGTATATTGTACACAAAACCCAGCAGGAAGAAATACAAAGAGCAATTCTGTTTAAAATAGTTACAGAATGTGTGAAATACTTACCAGCTAACACACAGAAATTATCTAAATACAACTACAGTTCACTCTTTACACAAATAAAGACAGACATTAATAAATGAAGAATTATTAAGTGCTCATGGGTAGACGAAGTGAATATAATAGGCATGACGATATTACCTAAATTAATTTGCTTATCCAATGCTATATCAATCAAACTACCAAAGGTTTATTTTGAAATTATAAAAAATAATAACAAAAGTCATTTGCAGAAACAAAAGATAAATTATCTGAAGGAAAATAATGAAAAAAATTGTAGAAAGGGAACTTAGCAGTACTAGGTCTCAAACTACAAAGTGTTAATCATCAAAATGATATGATCCCTGTTTAAAAATTAGTGAGGTTAATATGTGCGACAGATAAGGCATAAAACGTACAGAAGCAAATGAACACAGTACCATAGTGTTTCCCAAATACTTCAGCTACTGCAGTAGGTATTCATTTGACAAAACTACTGGGAAAACTGATCTGAAAGGAAGAAGGTCAGCTACTACATAAAGCTGCTTCTGTATGCCAAGTTAAACTATAAGTACATATGTAATTAAGACAAAAAAATTAGATGAACAAAGAAAAAAATGACTTTTCTTCTCAATGACTTGAAGACTTTATGACAAAAAAGGCATAGAGAAAATCACAGGAAATAAAATGGACAATATTAATTGCATAAAATTGATGTTTCCCCCAAACAAAACCAATACAACTAAAATGATAAGGAAAATAGTTAACTGGGAAACAATCTTTGCAGCAAGTTTCTCTCATAAAGGTCTCATTTCCAACAAACATAAAGAAAAGATTCATTTGAATTTATAAAAGCCATTTTTTTTTTTTTTGCTTTTTGGAGGGCAATTGGGGTTAAGTGACCTGCCCAAGGTCACACAGCTAGTAAGTGTGTCAATTGTCTGAGGCCGGATTTGAACTCAGGTCCTCCTGAGTCCAGGGCCAGTGCTCTATTCACTGCACCACCTAGCCGCCTTTTAAAATTCATTCTGAAGACAATAGAACCTAAGTTAAAACCTATTAGCTTTGTGGTGAGCCATTTAACCTGTGTCTGACACAGTTTCCTCATCGGTAAAATGCAGATAATAATAACACCTGCCTCCTATGATGATGGTAAGGATAAAATTAACATTTATAAAGTGCTTTGGAAACTTGAAAATACTATATTAATGCTAAAGATTTATTGTTATTATTCTGGAATTTTAAAATGGTCAAAGGATGTGAATAGGCAAGACCCTTTTCCAAATTTTTAAAAAAGAAAAAACCCCTCCCTGGTGTCAAATAATCCCCACTAAGTAATACATTAACCATGTTCCAAATAGTCATCTCTCATTTAACATAATCATGTCCATTACCTTTTTTGTTAGAAGGTGGGTAACATGTTTTGTCTTCTGGAGTGATAGTAAGTCATTGCATTGATCTTGGTTCTTAAGTTTTTCAAAGTTGTTTTCTTTATGCTGTAGTTATGAAGTATGTAGTTATGTTCTCCTAGTTCTACTCATTTCACTCTGAATCAGTTCATGTTAGTCTTTGTTTCCCTGAATTCCATCCCTTTTGTCATTTTTTACTATAACATTACATTTATCTAACACAATTTATTTAATAGTTCTCCAATTAACAGCTTTCTTCTTATTTTTCAGTTCCTTATTGTAAAAAAAGTGGGGCTATGAATATTTTTGTACATATGGGTCTTTTTCCTCCATCTTTGATCTTTTGGGAGGGGGCATGAAGCTGTCAAAGATAGCTAAGTCAAAGGGGATGTACAATACATGATTTTTTGAGTTATCGTTCCAAATTGCTTTCGGAATGAATGCACTATTTTATAGCTCCACTGTTTCCCCTTCCAACAATTTATGTTTTCCTTTTTTGTCTTTGCCAATCTGATGAGTGTGAGGTATAACCTTAAAAGTTGCGAAAGCAAAGAAATGAAAATTATTGAGCTTTTATGGTAGCACATACAACTTTACTTTCATAAATATTTTTCTGCCATGGTTAAGTAGAATTTTCTAGAATTAAAAATATAAGCATTTATAAAAAGTAATCATTTTTAAAGTTTCCCTTATAATCTTCTTTCCTTTTCTCCACTCTTTTCCTCAGAATTATCTAAATCCTGTGGCTTCATACCTCAGTAATGTTTGTTATACAATCCTATGTGATAAACTACCTAAAAGTTAACCATTTTTGTTTCCTTTCTAAGACAATATTTATTTTTATTTGTTCTCCTTTTTTTCGTAAGGACTTGTTGGCATTACTCTGGTGGGCCATGGGGAGGAGAGAGAACTATTATCTCTTTTCCAAACCTTATACTCTCGTACATAAAATAATACATATATTTCCATTTAAAATAGGATAGAGTGGAAGAGGAAGAGGAGGAAGAAGCTTCAACTGCTATTCCAAAGTGGAGAGCTCAAGAAATTACCCCATTAGAACTCTGGAAACCAACTCCTGTTGAAGAACCACCCCAGCCTGATGCACCACCAAAGCCAGAAGAGGAGCAAGCTGCCTCTGAAAGTATGTAGTGTGACTGATTATTCAAGTTAGGGAACTAGTTTTCAAATGTCTCAGGAATTCATTGAAATCCTCTAGCCTGCTTAAAGAGCAGCATGATTGGGTTTTATATCTCTTATCATTTTCTGTTGTTATATTTCAGCTGGTAAGGTGACTGGTGATATTCAGCCTCTTGAACCTGATAATGCAGAAATAGAAGACACTGAAGCACCAATGAAACAAGGAGAAGAAATTGAAGAAACAAGAACTGAAAGCAGAGAGGATGGTAGAGTTGAAATAAGAAATTGCAATTTGAATCAGGGGAGGAGATAATTCCTATAGACCAGGGGTGGGGAAACTGTGGCTTTGAAGCCACACATAGTCTTCTATATCCTTAAGTGCAGCCTTTTGAATGAATCCAAATTTTACAATTTGTTCTGTAGAATTTGGATTCATTCAAAAGACTGCACTTAAGGATCTAGAACAGAGGCAGGGAACCTGCGGCCCCCTAGGGTCAAATTCTTTTCATGACACAAATATGGCATTAATACCAAAACCAGAAAGAGCGAAGGCAGAGAAAGAAAACTATGGACCAGTTTCTCTAGTGGGTCCTCAAGTGCGGTCCTTTGAATGAATCCAAACTTCATAGACTAAATTCCCTTAATAAAAGGACTTGAATTGAAATTCAAATTGTCCTTACTAGATGTCATTGAGAACATAACTAATGTGTGTGCTTGTATATATACATGTATGTATACACATACACACATGTATGTATATGTATGTACACATATATACATATGTATGTATATGTATATGTATGTATACAGATTCTTTTTCTCTTTTAAAATAGTACATACTATTTCATGCTTCTAATCACTAAAGTCTTGTTAATTTAAGAATTTGAAATTATTTAAAATTAAACTATATCTCACTTACCTTTGTTTCCCAGCACTAAATGAGGAGGAGGAAGAGGAAGGAAAATGATCAGCATCACCAGATTAAAATGAACAGACCAACAGAAAAAGAGAGCATGTGCTAGGCATATATATTATAGCAATCTCATTTTACCTAGTTTGTAAAATTGGTTGAAATATACTAATAAACACTTTAATGGTCAATTGTTTATGAAATCCTTTCTGCACATTCTGTAAACTGAAAGGTCCTGGATTATTTTTTACTAGGCAGCCTGGTATGGTGGATTTAGCAGCAAATTTGGAATCAGAAGACATGATGTCAAATCCAGCGCCTGCCTCCCATGATACAATCTACTCTCAGGGGCTACTTGTCTGCCTCTCACTTGCTTTCACAGGTCAGGTCCTCCAGACATCTGAATTCTTCCACTTACTGACTCTTGCCACTTACAGGAGTAACCCTGAGATCCTGAGTTTTTCTAGTACTGGCATTCATGAATTTTTATGTGCTTCCCTTTGATTATCAGCTGAATTAATTAGCTTTATAAAGGGTATTTACTAAGTAGGTATACCAAGAACAGTTGCAGAAACAATTCCTCCTCTCATGACCTGGAGGAACATTCTACCTTTGCACAGGCAAGGTCTCTGAAGAAGATGGGATCAAACTTAAAACACAAAAGTAGTAAGGCATATATGCAGTGTGACATAGTGGATAGAGTGCTGGGCCCAGAGTCAGGAACACTTGAGTTCAAGTCCTGCCATAAATCTTAGGAGCTGTGTGACCCTGGGCAAGTCACTTAACTTCTATCTGCCTCAGTTTCCATATCTACAAAACAGAGATGATAATAATAAAACTTATCTCCCAGAATTATTATTTTTATAATTATTTTTTGCTTTTTTTTTTTGGAGGGGGGAAGGCAGGGCAATTGGGGTTAAGTGACTTGTCCAAGGTCACATGGCTAGTAAGTATTAAGTGTCTGAGGCCAGATTTAAACTCAGGTTCTCCTGACTATAGGGCTAGTGCTCTATTCACTATACCACCTAGCCACCCCACCCAGAATTATTATGAGGATAAATTGAAATAATTTTTGTAAAGTGCTACTAAGCATTTAATGTGCTACTAAGTGTTTAATAACTGACTATCTGGGGGAAATATATATATGAAAGAATGAAATACTTTTAAGTTTAATCTTCATTCTTGACATTTTCTCCATGACTTTGAGTATGGACAATCAACAAAACAATAATTCAAGCTCTGATTTTTAGGTTTTGCTAATTTCCAACTCACACCACAAATTTAACAATTGCTTTTCATGAGCCTGCATGAGCTGCCTCCCCCATATCCCTGTAAGGAGGTAACCCAAGGGATAGCTAGATGGCAAAGTGGATGGAGCACCAGCCCTGAAGTCAGGAAGACCTGAGTTCTAACCCTGCCTCAGATACTCACTAGCTGTGTAACTGTGGGCAAGTCTCTTAATCCTAACTGTGCCTCAGAAAATAAAAATAAAAAAGAGTAACCTAGATCTTGTTAACTGAGAGTCCCTTTCTCCCTTCATAGAGTCTTCATGAACTTTCTCTCATGTTTAGTCCTCTTACTGAGCCATTGTACTGACCTCATTGTTGTCTGCCTATGAAACCGGGGCAGTCTACCCGCGCCATGCCAGGAAACTGAATCACTTCCAATTGAATTGTGTTAGAAAGATTCTTACTCAAATTAAACTGCCACGCATTCAAACTTCAAAGCAGACTTCAGAGAGTGCAACTCCGATGGGCTGGCAACCTTGTTCGAATGCAAAATGTACACTTGCCAAAAAGACTTTTATATGGAGAACTCACACAGGGCAAGCATTCACATGGTGGTCAGAAGAAGCGATACAAGGACACTCCTCTAGGTCTCTCTCAAGAACTTTGGAATTGATTGTGTGACATGGGGGTGCCCACTTCAGAGAAGGTGCTGTGCTCTAAGCAGAATTGAAGTAGCTCAAAAGAAATGCAGGATATGCAAATTTAGAGAATCCATGCCAAATGTTCATATGGACTATGTGTTTCCCACCTGTGATAGAGCATCCCAAGCTTGTATTAGTCTGATAGCCACAGTTGAACACATTGTAATTTGATTCTAACACAGTGATGTTGTTTTGGTCCTCTTTGAGAACAGACAACTGATTTCTCTACCCCCCTTAGGTGCCATGTTTCCTGAAGTGTGACTTTCCTCAGTGTGTGTCTGTTGTTGTTGAGTCACTTAATCATGCTGATTCTTTGTGACCCCATGGACCATAGCACACCAATGCTGTTCATGGGGTTTTCCTGGCAAAGATACCGGAATGGTTTTCTATTTCCTTCTCCAGTGCATTAATGCAAACAGAGGTTAAGTGACTTGCCCAGGGTCATACAGCTAGTAAGTGTCTGAGGCCAGATTTGATCTCAGGTTCAGCACTCTATGCACTGAGCTGCCCCTTAGTCATTCAGTCTATCTAGTTGGCTCTTAATGTGAGTTTCAGCTCCTGATATGCATGCTGTCATCAGCCACTGATATTACTGGCACAGAGCTACCTTTCCAAGGTCATAAGGACATTGCCAACTTTCCAAGTTTGTAAGTGGGGAAGGGGAGGAGAGAAAGAGAAACTCTCTCTACCCCTCAGAGCAATTCCTTCTCTGGTATCCTTTACAACTGGTTCTGACCATGGGACTGACTGTGTGACCTTGAGCACATTGTCAAACTTCTCTGAACTGCATTTCATTTGTAAAACAGGAATTTCTCTAAGGCCTAACTTACAGGATTATGATGAGCCTTGCCTACCTGTGGTAAAGCACTCTGCAAATTTTAAAGTGTCTATTATTATTACTGTATTATCATGAATTGTTTTCTTTCTTCCTTATTTCTCCTGATGCTCTAGGAAAGTCTACACTCAAGTTCTATAACCTAGATGTTTCAATTTAGTCTCCAGGGAGTCCTTGGTTCTGGAGGGCTATGCAAATGGAACATAAGTTATGGTTGGCCCTACCGAGCCAGAAAGGCTTCAGACATGTGACTAGAGGTCAGATATCCAGCTCAATACGAAAAGGAATTCATGATACTCATCTTAAGACTTAGAATGTAATTTGTACCAGGCAGTGAAGAAAGAACTCAAATCATGGAAATGGTATATGTTTTGGAATTTCAAAGTGAAAAGTTCAAAATAAATCTGTCAAAAATAGGAGTCCCTAGAAAGGCTTTAAAGGAAGCAAGAGAAATAGCTTACTAACTTGCTAGCTTAATTGTGTGCCAGTTATTATAGACAGCTGCGATGTGTAAATTAATATTATACTGGATTATATCTCAGTCTTAGTTGTATTTTTTAACAGAGAATTATTTCCTATTTATTACCAATAAAAGTCAGATATTAAGCTAAACTTATAACATCTTTTGCTACAGTCATTATATAGGTACTAGGTGGAGACAGAGATTTTGCTTTCATGCCTGGCATTGCCAAACAATTATATGACCACCATTAGTGGTCAGAAAGATATCCTAAGTCATCTGTTATCTAATTAGTGCTTAATGTAATTGTTTACCTACTTTTTGAGGTAGTTGACCATTTTTACTTACCTGACAAGATAATATTTGAGTCAAAGTAAAAACATACGTGACGATTTTATTTTGTCTGCTTCAAATGAACAATCTCTTTTTCTCTCTGCACAGTGACACCCTCCACACAAATCATCGCAATTGGGAAAAATTATAGTTGCATATAGAATTATGTATGGAAAATATTTCTAAATATCTAGAACTCAATAAATTCAAAAGCAACCAAAAATTGAGAAGAAACAGGAAAGAATATACAATCATGGAAGATAACTATAAAGTTGCTGCATTAATTTTATTTAGCATTTTCTGTATCATGTCTAGCAGTATAGTTCTTAAAAATATGTTGCATACTAATTCTAAATTTTAAATGTCAGGCATGAAGGCAATATCTAATATTTCTTATAGTTTCACATCTCCCTTAGTAGTTAGCCTAGTGTTCTGCATATAGAAAAGTGCCTAATATTTTATTCAAATGAATCCATGCCTTATGTGATTAGGGCCTTGACTAAGGTTATGGCAGTGTGAAGTAGAAGGCATGTTCATGAGTTGTGTGAAGTGGAAGGCATGTTCATGAGCTATTTTGAAGGAAAATTCAAAAGGACATACTAATTATAAGACATGTGGGAGACTGGTAAGTCAAAGATGGGATAACTTAACTTAGGAGGAAGAAGGAAGGTAGTGGAAATATGATTTTTTAAACTGTGGCAAACACAAATATTTGATGTAAAGTCAGAAAGAGAAAAAAGCATATATATTGCATATACTATATATTCTGGCAACTTCTGAGGGAAGTATAATGAAGAAATAAGATTCTTTTAAATCCTTAATAGCAGAAATACTTCATTTGATCATGTCATAGTCTTTTTTTCCCCCCACATTCGACACTTCTAAGTTATTGCCTACAAAAGTAAAAATGTTAACCTGAGCTCATGATGATATTTTTTGTGTTAGTCACAATAGAGGAACTTTTAAAAAGTAGTGTAACATTGAAGTTGACAGTATAATAGGCATTAAAATATATAGACTATCGCACTAGAAACCCTTGTTTGAAATCCTAATTTAAATAGACGTTCATTCAATTTCTATGTATTTATGCTTACTTTTCCAAAATGGCAGATTCAAAATAGTACTGTATAACAATATAAGAATTTCTAATTAAAATAGTTGTTTCAAAATACATTTATTTTAAAAGTTTTTATTTTAAAACAGTTTACAGCACTGAATTTGATCCTGACTCCATCACTCACTACCTGTGTGACCGTGGGAAAATTCTTTAACTTCTTGGCCTCATTTTCCTCATTTATAAAACCAGAGGGTTCTACTAGATCCATGGTTTTGCCATGTATTCAAGCTACAAATGCTTACTTAGTAACCAAGAGGTGATATTCAGTTGCATATTTCAAAAGTGAGTAAAAAAAAAATCACATAAAACAAATACTCAGGTTATCCCAATTTTAGTTACATGTCCCCCCATCTTTTAGTCTTCAATATTACATTTTTGCCAACTCTTCCTTTTGTTAATGTATTTGTAAATACATCAAGTGGCATGACATATTAATAGTCCCCTCAAATATTCTAAATTAAAACTAAATTTGTAGTTAGTTGCTACGACCTGTATCTATAAATTAATACATTAAGGGAAGCGCAACTCAGCTGGGTCTCCCTCCCTACTCCTCACTCTCACTACCACTTTCCAGCTCATTGGTAACTTTGAAGAGAATAGTTTCATATGAGTACCCATCAATTATAAATAGTAGAAGAGGTATTGTAACAATCTAATTCAGATGTGATGAGGGCCTGAACTAAGGTGATGCTGTGTGAGTAGAGAGAAGGAATCAGAAGCAGAAGACACTAGGAAGATAGCAATGGTAAGATCTGACAACTAATTAGAGAAGTGGAAAGAGAGAATATGGTTGGAGAGCTGCATCAATGGAAAGATTTTCCATATTGGGAGTCACCTACACCTATGTAGCCACAGATCTAATAACTCCCTCTTCCCACTTAAAAAACATCTTTAGAACTAGGAAACATACTTCCACAATTAAATGAATACCTATTGAAATCAACTTCATATCCCATATCTAAGCCATATCAAATATCAGAAAGTGCTTTGGGAAAAGCTTTCTGTATGAGTACAACCACTTCCCACCTAGAAGCAGGATCCATTTTCTTCATATTCAGTTCTTTTACCTACTCTGGGAGCAGTCTGATATTTCTGGGCATGGCAACAAGAATAATATTTGACAACAGACTTCTTTCAGGGCAGCTAAGTGGTATAGTGGATAGAGTGCCAGGCCTGGGGTCAACAAGACTCATCTTCCTGAGTTCAAATCTGGCCTCAGACACTAGCTGTGTGACCCTAGGCAAGTCACTTAACTCTGTTTGCCTCAGTTTACTTGTCTGTAAAATGAGCTGGAGAAGGAAGTGGAAAACCTTGCCAAGGAAACCCCAAAGGGGGTCACAGAGAGTCTAATGCAACTAAAATGACAGAACAACAGACTTCTTTGGAGTCTTTAGTGACAATCTGAAAAACCAACTTTGCCTTTGGATGAGCTCAGGCAACTTTCTTTAACTCTGCTTCATTGATAAAAGCTGTCTTCTATACTCCATTCTTGGCAACATGTCTAGTTTGTGACATGTTTGCATGAATTTTCATAGATTATCCTTTCTAAAAGCACCCCTAGACCCTGTAGTACTCCAGACCCACCTGCACCTTGTGGCTAGTGTTTGCTGTCTGTTGCAAACAAAACCACTGATGATGAATGATGGATGACTGAAGAGTTGGGTCAAGATCATGGAAGTAAAGAACAAAGAAAGAAGAAGGAACAAGAAAAGGAAAAATGGAAGGATAAATGCTGCAGTGTTTCTATTTTGTCTGTGCAGCCTCTATAAGAGAAGGAAAGTCTCAGAAGGGGAAGATTGGCTGCACTCTGAAGAACAATGATAAAGATCCTTAATCTGCACTAAATAGGAGGAGACCATGTGGTGCAGTCTATAAAGCACAGGTGTGTAGGGTGTATTCAGGAAAGACCTCTGGTATGAGGGCTGCTTTCCACTTTGGGTGTTCATCTGAATGACTCAATTCTCACCTGTGACTCTCAGAAGCTGTAGCATGCACAGCCCTGTCCCAGCAGACTGTTTTCACAGGCAGACTAAACTAGGTTGAGGGTAACTGAGAGGTCTCAAATGCTTTGGTGAATTAGTGGGGTGTCTACCCCAAGCATCTGAAGACTGCCCCCAATGGAATGGGCAGAAGAGAATAATTTGTTCTAATGGCCAATGGTTGATGCATGCTCTGTGGAGCACTTAGAGCTTGGTCAAACATCAAGGATGCCAAGGTCATCTACTGCATCCCAGGCCATCACCAGTCATCTCAACTTTTGTCTTGCCATTGGACTTTCATGACTCTGGAAGAGAAAGTGAGGCTGACAACTTTGAGCAACTCTGATTTACATCAATGCAATTTGTAAGCAAATCAAAAGACATCATCCACACCGTTTTACCATTTTTACCTACATCAGAGCCCTGTGACAAGAGGCAAGTGACAAAGCAGCAGGTGTAGCTACACTGGGAGCTGTAGTCACAACCCTGCACACAGGCAGCCCAGGTCTTTGAGTCATCTTCTCACTGGATTGAAGTAGCATTGGGAGTTGGCAGTCCCCTCAGTGTCTAAGCAGCCTTTTTTAAGGACTGTATTGCTCACCTCCTGGCATGAGGAAGGGACTACAAAAGGTGCCCTAAAAATTGTCTGCTTCACCCAACCCTGGCCTGCTTGCCATGGTAGTAGCTCAGGAGAAACGTGAGATGCACAAATTTAGAGACATCTCCACTCCAAATGTCCATGTGAATTGTTTGTGCCCAATCTGTGGTAGATCCTTCCAAGCTCATATTTGTCTAGTCAGCAACAGTCAGGCACACTGTACCTTGACTCCAACACAGTGGTGTTATTTTGGTCCTCTTTGAGAATGATGGACAACAACCGATCAACCAATCATGTAAAATACTGAACTTGAAGCCAAAATACCTAGATTTTCATTATAATTTTGCACTAAATAATTGTGTAACTACCGGCATAAAGCAAGAGGTTAAACAAAATGATTTCTAACGTTCCTTCTTTCTCTGAAATTTGGTGATCCTTCACATGTGGGTGTAGGGAGGAAGGATTTGCATTCCTCTTTTTGAGGGAGGGAAATTCTATGTACATGACATGTGATAAGAAGGTTTTCTAGGTTCAGCTTCCATAGTCCCTTGTGTGGAGTGTTGTTCCCAAGAACAAGCCCCAAAATCTAAAATAGTTTTAGAAAGATATTTATGGGTTCATTTGGGAGAGGAGAACAAGCTGTAAGGGAGGTATGGTTCCAGGCTTTGGAAAGTCTACATTATATAGGATTTAGACAAGGGTGTCGTTCTGTCATTTCACTTGTGCCTGACTCCTTGTGACTCCATTTGGGGTTTTCTTAGCAAAGATAGTAGAGTAGTTTGCTGTTTCTTTCTTAGCTCATTCTACAGATGAGAGAACTGAGTGAGGCAAGGGACTTGCCAAGGGTCACACAGTTTGTAAGCATCTGAGGTCAGACATGAATACAGGAAGATGACTCTTCCTGACTCTAGGCCTGGTATTCTCATCACTGAGCCTCCTAGCTGCCCTCAGACAAGGATGCCTGCCCACCAATCACATGTATACAATTAAGCAATTCTGCTGAGAGAGCAACTTGACAGCATGGTATATTAAGAAGGATATGAGTAAATATTAACATTCAATAAAATGTGAGCAAAGCTGAAACACAAGGGGACCCCAAAACAAAACCTGAGTGTGAAGACCCAAAACAAGAATGTTTTGAGCTGTTCTAGGACTTGTGGGAACCCCAAATTCTTTGTAGCTTTCTCCAGCATTCCTGGACAGTTACAGAGGTCAGGGTGACAAATAATTGCCATTTAGATTTGAACAATATAATAAGCTTTCTAAACAACAAAATAAAGTATTTTCCACAGGAGAGAAGCTAAAGGATTACTGATTGAGGTACCTTTTCTGGAGTCATTTGAAGGGGGCTGCAGAGGCCAGAGAAAATCATATTATATGCTACCTGCCTCCAGTATTTTGAAACAAGTGAAATCAGAACAAAGAGAACATTAAATGTGCATCCTCAAATGGGAAAAGAAGTCACAAAAGGATAGCATGAAACATGGAGTAGAGTAGATAACTCCACCCTTTGAGGTGACCAGCCTGAAGGGGAGGATTTCTTCTTACACGTAGTTACTAGATAACTCGAACCCAACTTCTTCTACCACTGGACGTTGGTTTTGTGTCAGCATGGTAAAATGCTTCTTGAGTTTGCAAATGTCAATTTAGAAATTAATGAATCAGTTCTTGAGAGTAGTGCCCATGTAGGGAGAGAGACAATCCCATGTGTAGATGGAGCCACTTATAATGAGGGGCTATCTTGTGTGGCTTCGAGGGAGGCAGAATAGAATGTCTAGCTGCCTTCCCCCTCTACCTTTCTCCAATGGAGACTTTTATTGCTCCCAGGAGGGGAAACAGGAAGTTGGAAGTCAGAGGTCACTCTGCTCTTCTCAGAGAGAGGAGGTACTAGGCTAGAATTATATCTGCTCCCTTAAATATTATTCATCTAAGGGTTGTGATCCTGTTCGAGCTAACTTTCAATTGTTTTATCATTTGGAGGAGGAGGAGAAGGAATACACCAAGTTCTATATCCAAAGACTGACCCCTTTCCTACTTAATTCTAACTCTACAATGAACATACCTAGAGAATAGCAAAGAAACCCATTTATCCAAATCATAGCAAACTAGAAATTAGAGAAGATATACATAGGGAAATAGAAACCAGACAATACATAGTAAAGGAATTCTCCCATTGGGATCAAGAGAACTTGGCTCAGTCAAGAGAGAGGCTCCTAGATCTCACTTAAGAGGAAATTTCCCTGACTCTCCAGTGTATCAGGCTGGGGATAGAGACCTGATGGAGACTGCCAGCTCCTCTCATGCCTTCCCAGAGTCTTTTTCTTTGTCAACCTGGAGTTGTATTGGCCTTTTCCCTCTTTTCTCTTAAAGCTGGAAGCCAGGGAGTACCTGAAATGACTCGATATCACAAAGAACACTCAAAGCTTGATGATTCCCCAAAGGGGATTAGAAAGGTCCTGGCAAAATCTTGAATTCTCTCACATCTCACTGACTCTGGCCCTCCTCTCATGTGGGTCAGGGCCTTCATCTCCACCAATCAGTAGAGACTCCCAGATCGTTGGGCTTTGGGACATGAGTTATACTGATGAAGCTGAAACTTAGGGTCAAGGTGATGAAAAATTATATATATTTCTTTGGGTGAAATTAGTAATCATAGATCATTTAGTTCAATTTTCCTGATTCAGGTTCAACTGATCTTTGTTTGAAGGTAACTCGGAGGTCACATTGTTTGTCAGATGAGTGGTGCAATGTGGAAAGAACAATATTCTAGGAGGAGAACACCCAGAATCTAATATAGTATCTGCCACTTAATGAAGTATATGATTGTGGGTTAGTAGCCTTACATCTTTGCACCTCAATTTCTTTATTATGTAAAGTGATGAGTTAGCTAAGACTTAATACGGAAAAAGATTTTAATAAAATGATAATATCTGGCATTTGCATAGCTCTTTAAGATTTGAAAAATACAGATATTATCTCACTGGATCATTACAACAACCCTGTGAGCTAGTGGATATTATTATTATTCCCAATTTACAGATGAGGAAACTGAGGACCAGGGAGATTGAGTGACCTGTCCAGGGTCACAAAGTGAGTGTTTCTGGCTGGCTTCTAACTCAACTGTTTCAGACTCTGGGCATTAGCACAGCACTATAGAATACCCAGAGGCATCTAGCTATCTGAGTATTTTAGCACAATGTCTAAGACACAACGGTGATGCTATGAAATGACAGGCAAAAGGACTTATGGGATCTTCCTTCCCCCAATATCCCCCCACTTCCCTCCCCCTTTTTCATATGGTCAGATGGGGAACAGGACTTTCAATTTAATTTGGTATAGGAACATCCATCAATGTAGGCTGACATCACTGCCCCTGGAGTCTTAGGGAGTTTCTTGGATTTGAGCCAGTGAAAAGCTGTTTGACTCAAATGGCTGACCTCCCTTGCTACCCCCACACCCCATCAGCTTTTGTTGGAATGCTATCATAAGGGTTAAACCTCCTACTTTCCTGTTCCTCACCCCCACTTCCCAGCTTTACATTCCCTACTCATTAGCAGGGAATCAAAAGCTTTTGGTAATTTGGTAAAAGGTAATTTAAAAAATATCATTTTGCTGGAACTATGGATAACAGGACAGTGTCCCCTTGGTATCACACTGGCTCTTTGTCACCAATGATAAATGAATTTGATCCTGGTGGGCCTCTGAGTCTTCAGCTGGGGTCATGTGCAGAAAGTCTGCCTGACACACAGGTGGCCCTAAGGCCCAGGGGCAGCCCAGGTTCATAGCAGAACCATTACAGGGACGTCAAAGGGATTTTCAAACTTCAGTTTTCACCTGGTGATTGACCAGGAAGAAAACGAGCTAACAGCTAGAGTTAGGATGGAGCCACCATTTGGTAAGAACAATTCTTCTCTCCCATTTTGTGACTTTTATTTTAGGGGAAAGCTTAATAGTCCCCCTTTGCAACGGGGCTCTGGATGAATCTGTTCCCTCGGAAAAGTACAGTTACAAATGATTTTTTAGGTCTTCATTCCTAGTTGCAGCTATTGGGAAGTTGAGATTTTAGGCCTTCGCTGGCTCAGCTGGTCAGCAATTTTGATAGTGTCTTTTAATTTCAATTTAATTTCTGATCTACAATATGATTATTTAATTCTTAATTATTTAATTCTTTGCGGATCCCTAGAAGTTGGGAAAGACATTAGAGTCGTAATGGTACTGGGGACAGGCAGTCCAAGTAAGTTATGCTAATATTCATAATTTTTCTCCCTAAAGCAAATAAAATGAGATCGAAATGGAACTGATTTCTAAGATGGGAGATGGGGACCCAGAAGCTCTGGCCCCAACTGTGCCTAGGGAAGGAGCTGGAACAGCCTAAAATTTGAGCACCACCTGGTGGCTGACATAAACATTGCAACCTGAGTGGCCAGGAGGCATTTGACACAGCTTGCCCACCCACTCATCTACTATCTTTCTGCCTCTAGTGTCAATATAAAAAAAGTCACTCCTGAGGAGAGGGGAAAACCTATGACTATATACAACAAATTACAATAGGATATGGTGCCATTTGGAGTGGCTAGTTGGTGCAGTGGACAGCATGCTATGCCTGAGTCAAGAAGACCTGAGTTCAAATCTGGTTTCAGACACGTACTAGCTGTGTGACCCTGGGCAAGTCACTTAACCCATGTTTCCCCCAGTTTCTCCTCTGTAAAATGAGCTGGAGAAGGAAGTGGCATGCCACTCCAGTATCTTTACCAAGGAAACCCTAAAAAGAGGCCACAAAAGAGTTGGACGTGACTGAACCAACTAAACAACAAAATGGTGGCATATGTCAATCACAATCTCTTTCAGGTTGTTTTACTTAACTATATTCAAGGAATATACTTTGTTTTTGGATAGAAGGCTGAACTTGAACTCAGGCTCAAAACTTTTTTTGGGGTCTTTTTTGGAGGGGGGAAGACAGGGCACTTGAGATTAAGTGATTTGCCCAACGTCACATAGCTAGTAAGTGTTAAGTGTCTGAGGTCAGATTTGAACTCAGGTCCTCCTGACTGTGCCACCTACCTGCCCCCAATCTTATCTCAGATACTTAGTAGCTGTGTGACCCTGGGCAAGTAACCAAACCTCTCTGAGCCTTAGTTGTCTCATCTGTAAAAAAAAAAAAATTGTGGTCTTGACCTTTAAAGGCTCTTCTAGTTCTAAAACTATGATCACGGATTCTTCGCTAGTCTGGATAACCTTCCATATAGGTCTTCTTCAAATCTGAATGTCATGAGAGTCTGCTCAGATTACTTCTCTTTCTAGGGTTTCCTTGGTCAAACGGAGATACCTCAATTTTTGAGGGGTTTGGGGATGGAGCAATGCTCCTAGAAAGTAGCGCAAAAGTCACTAACATGAATGTTAATATATTGAACCTATGGGAAATAGAAGACTAAGATCCTGTGACCATCAAAAACTAAATTTTTTTTTGCTAGAGATTGTTGAAAATACCCTTTTCTTCATACAATTCTTTATAACAAAACATTAATTCTGATAATATGCACTTTTCCTAACAGTAACCATGAAATAATCCATAAAATGCAGAGGAGAAGGGAGGCGACAGAGGACTGGACGGGGAGGGGAAGATGCTGTAGTGGCAGAAAAACCAGGAAAGGGAAAAAGGCGACCTGCCATCTCTCATATCTGTTTTGACTCTGTGGCTGAACTGGTCTCGGATGAAAACCACACGCCTCAGGGTGAGTGCCCTCATTCTAGGTTGGAACTGTAGGCCAGAGGAGGCCTGGTGGGCAGCGCTGTGACCCTACAATGCTCTGAAGTCCTGTGGCTTGCGAGAGGCCTGCCATGATCACCATTTCATTCACTCACAAACTTATTTTTTCAGTTTTTTCATCGCACATTTGAGAGGTTACTTTAGCACTTTCTGGAGCAGATTCACGAACACTTCTACAAACACTTACCTTCTTTTTGCTGATAGAACGAATTACTGATTTGTTAACACCAAACCAAAGGTTGACAGCAACTGCAGACATTCTGGCATGCAGTTTATCTAACACCTTTATTTTTTCTTTCTTTTTTTTTCTTTTTAATTTATTTTATTAAAAATTTTTTTTGAGTTACATATTTTCTCCCCGTCTTTCCCCCGCCCACCACCCCAAAACAGCCATCCCAGTGTTTCCCCCCTCCCCTAGTCTATTCTCTCCTATGTCACTTTTTGGTAGG
>CM053580.1:158472282-158528329 GCA_028627135.1 Pseudochirops cupreus
GCAGCTGCTGCTAATCTGCTCACCTGAGAGGCTCCTCAGCTCCTCCCGTCCAGCCGCCCCCGGGGCACAGGCCAGGCTGGTTTTGGTTCGCAGTGCTGATATGGTTCCTCGTAGCGGAGCTGACTTTAGTGGGAAGTATCTTTGTGTGCGTTTTGGAGTTCTAGGATTGGTTTAGAGTCCTATTTTATGGGTATTTTGGGGTGGCTATGTGAGAGCTGCGATGTGTTGCTGCTGCTATGCCACCATCTTGGCTCCGCCCCCCACCTTTATTTTTTCACTAAACTGCAGCTTTGACTTTGCACACTTGCACTTAGAGTCAAAGGACTTGCAGTAGGTTTTGGGGGCACAATTGCAACAAAAAATTTGAATTTTAAAAGCAAACAATGAAAATATACAACAAATGCATGGAGAGCTCTTTATGCCAGTAGAGTGACCAAGACCAGTGAAATGCCCAGTAGGATACCAGCTGTTCCACAAACTTGATCACACTAGGCCTCTTTTCTCTACTGTCCATCCCCATGAATTGTGCCTGGTTGCCAACTCGAAAGCGAAAATGAGGTTACTGATAAAATCACACTAAGGATTGAAGTTGTGAAAGTTAAAGGTGGGAATGTTGAGGATTGACTTGGAACAGACCCACTTTGGGATGAACAAATAATAGGCCCTTTTTCTTGGCCCACCTGCTTTATCCACCTCCCTAAGGACAGGCTGTCAGGCAGTCTTAACTCTGCCATTCTCCTTTCCCTTAGTTTCCTCTTGTTTCCAAAAGTGGTTTTATGGGCTGTAAGTTTCTGAATTTAAAAACGAATAAACACCCCCCCCCCCCAAAAAAACACCCCACACAATAACCTTAAGCACCATCTAATAAAATTCTAGAGAAGCTTCAATCATAGTTCAAACATCACTATAATGTCTTCCTGACTCCCTCATTTCCAATGCCATTTTCTTTGGTGACCCCCTAGAACTTTGTACTCCTCTTATGGCAGTTAAGAATACAAGGGATACTTCTGTTATGAAAGTTAAATTTCAATGAAATTTGTTGAAGGTGTTTTGGTAATACAGGTGTATGTAATGATACTCAAGACTGAAGTGAGTGGGAGGAACAGATTATGTGTAGACATACTGAGGGAATTAAAGGTAAAGTGTCTAGAATTTAGGTTTTTGTTCAGTTGTTTCAGTCATATCTGAGTATGTGATCTTGTTTGGGGTTTTCTCAGCAAAGATACTGGAGCTGTTTTCCATTTCCTTCTGTGGTTCATTTTACAGATAAGAAAACTGAGGTAAACAAGGTTAAGTGACTTTCCCAAGGTCACACAACTGGTAGGTGTTTGAGGCTGGATTTGACTACAGGTCTTCCTTATTCCAGGTTCACTGGCCTATCCACTGAGCCACTTTGCTGCCAGACTAACAACAGAGAAGGCCAATATTCCCTAACCCCTAATGAGGGCTTACTCAATACTCTCTCCTTTTGAATACCCACCATGTTCCCTACAGTAAGACTATACAAGCCCATCCAAAGGATTGCAATTGAACTCAGCTTTACACCCTGACCTATGCCCCTATCTTCACCAGTGCTGAGGAAATCGAAACTCCTAGAGAAATTTGCTCAAGTTGTGATACCTGTGGGGCAGCATTCTCTGCTGACGACAGAGGATCAGAGGAAACAGGGAAGTACTTATGACTGGTCTTATAACTGAGTTCATTTCACATCCTATGCCTCCTGCCTCCTTCCAGTACCACAGAGATCCAATTTCCAATGACAGAAATTGGCTGAGGCTGTGATAGCAGCATGGTAGCACTTTCTGGCTGGGCCAGAAAATGGAGGAACAGAAGGAAGTAAAATGGGGATGGGGGAAGGGCAGGACCCAGGTGGATGGCTTATAAAGCCCAGCATCTGCTAGGGCTAGTTCTGTTACTCCCCCCATATCCCCAAGTTGGTTGGGCAGAGATTGAGGCTGGTAAATTGTGAATTTCCTAGTGTAAGAGGAGGTAGAGGTACTTTGACATCTAGCTCCCAAGGGAACCCCCATTAGAGGGGAGAGAATTAAAAAATGAACAATAGGGTTAAAAAGAGTGAAATTACAAGAGATACCAGGAGGAAGAAAACTTAAAAACCTTGAGCATAAGCCAATAAACCAACAGGAAAGATTTTAGCAGCACAAGGAAATGTAGTCTCCAAATCTAGTAAAAGAGTTGAGGCATCAGTGAATAAATACTGCAGTATGAAGGAAAACCATTCAACACTTTATGAGGCAGAGGACCTTGTGGATTTTGAAGAGAACATAGAACCCTAGCACACTGTTCTTGAATGGTTTAAAAGAGAAATAAGAACTGTGAGAACATAATTCATGACCCACAGAGCAAAAAATAATTGGTAGAATAGAAAAATTTGATCCCACAGTGGCAAATCTCACCAACAAAATAAAAAAGAGGATAACTGATTGAGAATGCAAATAACTAGAAATGAATTACTATCCGTAATAAGAGAAGCAAAAAGCAATAATGTTAAAAGACAGTATGCTCTCCATACAAGCAAAACAGACAGATCTCAAAGACAATATGTATAGCAAGCACCCAGTCAGCCTATGCAGGAGCCACAACAGAGAACAGGATATTGACTTCCCAGGTAGCCCACATAGAAGTCACACAAAAGGCCAGTAAGGGCCCAGACATGGGCTGTTCAGGCAGTTTGCATAGTAGGACACAGGGACCATGGTAGGACACAAGGACAGTATAGTAATCCTTTGCCAGGGCCATAGCAGGAGATCGCTCAGGGCATTTGCTATTGGGTAATGGACCACATCTAGCTAGGGTCTGTCAGGGTCATAGCAAGGAATGGAATCAACTCCAAGTTGGGGACTATACAGAAAGAAGTGAACCAGGGGTCAAGGCAAAAATCTGTGTTGAGCCTCAGGAGATGGAGGCAGAAGTCAAGAATTTCTGCAGAGGGTGGGTTCTGTGAGACTTAGACTCTCCATATAGAATGTCAGAGGCAATAGCATCCAGATTATAGAAGGGATATAACCAATCTGAACTTCCTACTCAACCTAACACAGTGAGAGAAAGCAAAGTCTGACCCAGGTGCAAAAATCTCAATTTGGAAACTAAGACTGGAGATATGAGTAAACAGAAAAAAAAAACAAATTAAAACACTGAACACAATTTTAAAAAAACACTTGAGTTGAAAAGCATTGGAAAGAAGTCCAAGATATATACCTAGAAGAAAAAAGTAACTCCACACAAATTCAAGAAGATTCTAGATATGAGTCACAAGGAATATAAGAGTATGTAGAAGAAATTTTTAATAAATTATATAAGAACTCTGTATTTAAAACTGGACAGCTAGGTGGAGCAGTGGATAGAGCATTGGGGTGGGAATCAGGAAGACTCATCAGAAACTCAACTTCAGTCACTGATTAGCTGTGTAACCCTGGGCAAGTCACTTAAACCCTGTTTGCCTTACTTCCTCATCTGTAAAAATGAGCTGGAGAAAAAAATAGCAAATTGCTCCTGTACCTTTGCCAAGAAAATCCCAAATGGAATCATGGAGAGTCAGACATGACTGAAAAATAAGTATACAAGAAAAAGCATTTCAAAACTGAAAGAATAAATATCATAGAAAAGAAGGGTAGAAAACCTTACAAAAGTAACAGCATAAAAAACAGATCAGAGCAATCAGAACTCAGTAACTCCATGAGTCAAGAAATAGAGTAAAGTCAAAAGACTCCTTTGTGAGAACAGTGAGAAAGACAGAGTTCAAGTACCAACAAATCACAGTCAAAATCATAGAAGTCTATGCTATAAAGAAGAGAAAATCTCAGTTATGACATTTCAAAAGGCAAAAGACAAAAGCTTACAACCAAGAAAATAATAGCCCGAAAAACTGAATATAATTCCATAGGGTAAAAAATGGATCTTTAACAGAATAGAGAATTTTCAAATATTACTGATGGCAGGATAAGAACTGGATAGAATCTCTGAAATGCAAACACAGAAGAAAAGATAAACCTAGAAAGGTAAATATAGTTGAGCAATGGGAAGGGGTTAAGTGATTATAAACTGCTTGCTTTCTAATAGAGGAAGAAGAAGCAAGTGTCTCTTCAGAATCCTACTGGCTTCCAGGGTCACAGAGGAAGTAAAAAAGAAAGATAAGCATGGGCCTGAGGGTGACTTGTTTCCATACTGTTGGTTGTAAGAGGGGGGAAAAAAGGAGAGAGAAAAAGATATACACTAGAGATGAAATGAGCAACAAGGGGTAGGAACTTTTCTCATAATTGGCATTCACAAGAAGAATATGCAAAGGTTGAGGAGTGGATGAGGAGAGGAGCCATCTTATGAACCTCACTCATCTATACTGAGAAAAGGAGGATTAAACAGATACACAAATAGTTTGCTATACAAATGCACTAAGTTCTTCAAGGAAACGAGCAGGGACAGGGAGAGTGGAGAGATGGGGTTTAAGATGCAGGATGGAATTGGGAAAAAAAGTTGTTGAATCATCTCAGTTGTATCTGACTGTGACCCCATTTGGGGTTTTCTTGAGAGATACTAGAGTGGTTTTGCCATTTCCTTCTCCAACTCAGTTGACAGATGAGAAAACTGAGGCTACCAGGGTTAAGTGACTTGCTCAGGGTCACACAGTTAGTAAGTATCTGAGGCCAGATTTGAATTCTGATCTTCCTGACTTCAGGCCCAGTGCTCTATCTATTATACCACTGAGCTGCCCAGGGAAAGCAATAGTTACAAGCAAAACAAACTTTAATATCAGAGAGTATATCATAAGTTTCAGTCATAAGGGGAATCAAAAAGAAAGGGAGGAATGGCTAGGTGGCATAGTGAATAGAGCACTGGCCCTGGAGTCAGGAAGACCCGAGTTCAATTATGACCTCAGACACTTAGCAACTTACTAGCTGTGTGACTTTGGGCAAGTCACTTAACCCCAATTGCCCTTCCCTCCCCCCTCCAAAAAAAAAGCAAGAATAAAAAGGGAAAAAGTGTAAGAACTAGTGATTAGGATAAAGACTACAGGTGAAGAGAGGAGGGGTAGAGGAGTAGGACAAATTCATTTCAATTACAGATGACTAGCATCAATCACATTCCTTTTCTTTCACTACCTTCTTCATTTTTAAAGAGAAGAGTCAGGGCAAAAGGGGTGGGAGAGGATAAGAAGACATTACCAAAAGAAAAACACAAATGTTGATTTTAACAGGGAATGTGAATGGGAGGAACTCAACTATGATAGTTACAAAACAGAGAAGGGCAGCAGAATGAATTAGAAAGTTAAATTCAACAACATGAAGAGTCAGAAACTCTACTGAAATGTAAAAATTCACTCAGAGTTAAAATGAAGGGTTGGGGGAGAGAACTTATTGTGCGTCAAGTGATATCAAAAAAAGCAGGAGTGGCACTCCCAATATCAGAAAAGGCAATGGTAAAAAATAGGCATGGTTGAAAGAAATAAGCAGGGAAATCACATTATGTTTCAGATAATGAAGTAATATCATTACTCAAAATATACGCACTAACTAGTATAGCTTCTAACCACTTAAAAGAAAAAAAACAGTGAAATTACAAGGAGAAATAGATAGCAAAACTACATTAGTTTGGGATCTCAATGAGTCCCCTTCAGACTTAGAAAAATTTAACAAAAAGATAAGCAAAAATGAAATTAAGCACCTACAAAGAATTTTAGAAAAGTTAGATATAGTAGAACTCTGGTGATTATTGAGTAAGAATCAAAGAGTACACAATTCTCAGTTATATGGAGCCTCTTTACAAAAACTGAGCATGTGCTAGGTCATAAAGACCTCATAAAATGCAGAAAAGCAGAAATATTCACATCTTTTGCTGTCCACAGCACAATAAAAATTACAAACAATAAAAGACTTCTGGCAAAAGGATTCAATCTTAAATGAAAACTAAATTAATTTAATCTTAAAAACTGGTGGGTCAAAGAACAAATCACAGAAACAATAGATAATTTCATTTAAAAATATGAGACAATATATCTATACTTTTGGAATGCAACCAAAGCAAATATTAGGGAAATTTTTAAAAATCTCTTTAAAAACTTTTATTAAGGGGTGGCTAGGTGGCACAGTGAATAGAGCACTGGCCCTGGAGTCAGGAGGACCTGAGTTCAAATCCATCTCAGACACTTAACACTAACAGTGTGACCTTGGGCGAGTCACTTAACTCCAACTGCTCTGCCTTCCCCTCTCCAAAAAGCAAAAAAATCAATCAAACAAAAAAAAAACCCTTTTATTAATAAAAGATAGAAATAGATCAATAAATTGAGTATATAACAACAAAATCACCATAGAAAACAACAAATAATAAGACTTTAAAGCATAAATTTAGAAATCTCAACATCAAAGGGAAAAATAAAATTAATAATAAAACCATTAAATTGATTAAAATAAGTAGTTTTTCCATTAAAAAAATAAAGCAGCAATAAAACACACAAATTATTAACTAATTTAACAAAGAAAAAATGGAAAACCACATTGCCAAGCCAACAGGTATTTATTAACAACCTGTTATGTACTGGGTACCGTGCTAAAGGCAAGGGATACAATGAAAAGCGGAAAACAAACCCCCAAAACCAATTGCGTGGAGGCGAGAATTACAGGATAAACTGGAGATGATCTTGGTGGGAAGGCACTGGCATTGAAGGTGTTTTCGGAAAGGTGTTGAATTGTTGCTGGTTTTTTTTTGTTTTTTTTTTTACAAGATTGGATTTCAGCTGGGATCTGAAGGAAGCTAGGGAAGCTAGAGAGTGGAGATGAAAAGGCAGTGGCTGTTTTCATTCACAGCTTAGACTCTGGAGGCTCTCAGTTTCTACCCAGAGTATACTGCTACTTCTGAATGAACACAGTAGTCTGGGAACCCCTATTTCCTACTCTCTTTGCCTAGAGGGGAAAGAAGGGGATATTTTGTGAATATATGGAGGCAGCTGTGGTCTGTTCTGTGGCTGACAGCAACTTATATAAGAACTACTCCCCTTTGGTGATGACTTGAAACACTGGAACCTCTGCTATATTAGGGGCAGTACTTCCCTACCCAAAATGACTTTTCCCTTTAGAACCTACATACTGAAATGGCTGGACAAAAAGACTGGAATTTGTGACTTGAGGGAAGGGAAAATTATTGCTGCATCTAGAAGTAGAATAAGCGGAATCCTGTTGCAGTAAAAAAAAAAATCAGTTATGTTAATCTAGGGGAAGTTGCCACCAGAGCCACTCCCAAGTCTGCCCCCAGTGCTAAAGTAAACCTGCTTTGTGTTTCAACCTTTGCTCACTTCTGCATTAAGTAATGCAGGCTAATGAAGTGTGATTTTGTTAATAATAGCTGACGTTTATATAACATTTACTACGTGCCAAGCACTGTGCTAGGCACTTTATAACTATTATCTCATTTGATTCTCACAGCAACCCTGGGCTGTTATTTTCCCTCACTTTACAGATGAGGAAACTGAGGCAGAGGTTTTAGTACTTGCCTAGGGTCACACAGCTAGTGAGTGTCTGAGACTGGATTTGAATTCAGGGTTTCCTGATTCAAGGATACTCTCTATTCACTGTGACATTTCTTAGGGAAGAGAGGATTCTGTGCAATGTCTTGTGTTTCCAAGGAATAGTTGAAGGAACTTATTTTTTTTTTAAACAAAAAATGAGCAATGAAAGAAACTTGGTATGTAATCTTCAGACCTATGCGACCTTTGTGAGGCAAAGCAACATCACCCTGTGACTTTAAATCCGCTTTTTTCTTTGTTAGCCAGTTGACTGAATCCTTTCTTACCAGGAAAGGATGAATTGCCAGGGGAAACAAAAGCTTTTCTATTTTAAAGATTTTTTTTTTTAAGCTGAGAGGTCATCCCTTTATACTTCCCCACCCCAACCCCCACACAGAGAAACAGAAGATGAAAAACCATCATTTTATTAAAAATGGATTAATTAGTAGAATCATTCCAAGAAGACTCTTTCTTGCCTGTCCCACACCTCTTAGCTTCTTTCTTAGCTACATAAGATGCTGTTTCTGTGAAAGAAACATGGTACCTGAGACGTCTGGGGCTTTTGTCTTTGTTGTGTAAAAGTTTTCTTCCTTTGTATTGTGCCTGACCTTGTTCTAAGAATAAAATCTTTGTGGATAAAAAAAAAGAGAGAGCATATCTTGATGCTCCTAAGTTCCTAAGAATTTTTGCCAGCTGAAAACAATTGCATGCCCTGGAAAACTAGGACTCATTGCCATCTCTTAATTGCTGGTATAACTGAGGACTCAGTTATGTTTGCTTGGAGAGCTATGGGACTGAGGTTGGAAGCTCTGTTCCCTTCTCCTTCAGAGAAAGTGGCTGGGCAGGAGACATCTCATGGGAAGGGATGGCATCAAAGCGAGAGCAAGAAAGGGGAACATGCTGAAGAGGTGGTAAGGGATGCCAGGAGCTTGTGAGCATAGCTACACGAGAAGATCACAGCTGCCACAGAGAACAGAAGCAAGGGAGGATGCTGCCAGGTGCCCCTTCCTTATAAAGCTTCCATTCCAAGAGGTGAGACCAATAAGAGGAGAAACTGTAGATGAGGTACATAGAACCACTAGGCATCCATTTGGAATTTTAGAAGAGTTAAGGTAGATATCATGCTGGTCTTGGAATCAGGACGAACTGAGTGTAGATCCTGCCCAGATACTCACTAGCTATGTGATGAGAAAGTTGATTCATTGAGGACCCCTACTCAAACTCAGTTCATTTATGACTCCATAAGGGGTAATGATTCTTAGCAATTATTTCAAAATATCCATCTAGTAATATATATTTAGTCAGTTATCTAAGAATATGTATAATAAGCAGTATATTAATCCATTTTTTCACAAGTCACATAAGAATATAGATTCTAAGAGGAGGGCCCTAAAATAGGCCTCAGACTTTAATATAATGTTCATTACTTGTTTATCAGCTATGGAGCTCATTGAGCAACCACAAGAATGCTGACAGATATCTCCATCCTGTTTTGCTCAGATCTCATGACCAAACCAAGCACGGGTGGTGGTGTGGTACAGGAAGTTCCCCCTCTTCCTCCTCCCCAATATGTTCTTGAAGCACGTGCATAGCTTGTACCATCTCCTCCTGACATCCATCTTGTGACCACCTAGTCAGTGGAGATATTCTTTGCTTCATCCAACTCATGATCCTTCTGACAGATCATTTTTTCTTACTTTAGCTTATGCGTCATATGTTAACCAATGAGATTCTATATTTTACAATGCCTCTTTTGCATATTTGGGTATCAAACTCTAGAAATATAAGTTCCTGGAAAAGGGGGCTTCTCCGATCGTGAGGAAGATCCGAAGGATAGACCTTGGTCCCTTTAATAAAGTGCCACTGGCTCAGAGCTCTACCTCAGTCCCTTTTATTGTAGGTTGGACAATTTTAATCCCCACAGCGTCCCTGGGCAAGTGACTAAACCTCTGTTTGCTTCAGTTTACTCATCTGTAAAAGAAAGATAATATCTCCCAGGGTTGTTGTGAAAATTGAATAAGATAACACGTGTAAAGCATTTTGCAAACATCAGTATAAATTCTAGCTATGATATTAACAATGATTGTTATTATTATTATTATTAAAGTAGTTGTGTTGTTTCACCAAAAAATCCCACTGTGAAACTTCTACCTTCTGATCTCTTACCTCTTTCTCTGCTGATCCAGTACATCCATTCTGCATTTCTTTAAGTCTGTTCACTTTTTAGATTTTTATTGCCATCTATTTTCAAAAGAAAGTGTGTGTGTGTGTGTGTGTGTGTGTGTGTGTGTGTGTGTGTGTGTGTGCGCCTCCTTAGCACAGAAATAAAAGTAACTAAGCTGGAGGCTTTTGCTCATTATACCAAACTAGAGAGGAGGAAACTTTCTTACTCAATTGCTGGAGTACCAGCTGGGGACTTGAATGAACCGAAGAGATTTTATTATAAGCATATTATTAAAATCTCCCAAATTAGAGATCCAAATAGATTGTTCATGGATTTCCATAGGCACAGTTGAACCAAGCAATAGCACAGGGCCTGGCACAAGCTAAGAACTTGACGAATGCCTGTTGATTGACATAAGGGAGAGAGGTTTGGTGAATGAGGATCAAGAGTTGCTTCCCAGAGAGGTGGCCTCCTTGGATGTCTCAGACATCCTTGCCAAGTTTGAAGAAACCACTGCCCTGAGGGAGGAGCTGAGGGTGGTGACTAGAGAGAAGATCACGCTTGAAGGGAAGAGTAGGGGACAGAGTGGCTCTGCCCATAAGGGAAGAACCATCTAAAAGCGAGTAGATGGTATTCCTGCTAAGCCAAACAACTCCAACCCCCAGCCATTGGCACTTCTGGGGTTTAACATTTACTTTATTAGGAATGATTTCCCTTAACATGCCTGATCTAATTCCAATTCTCTCAATTCCTCTGATTCTCTCAATGTCCTTATTCATGTTTTTCTCTTTCCTTATGTTTTTTCTTTTAATTAATTAATTAAATTTTAGTTTTCAACATTCACTTCCATAAACTTTTGAATTTTAAATTTTCTCTGCTTCCCTCTCCTCCCCACTCCCCAAAATGGTATGCAATCTGATAAAGCCTCTACATATACATTCTTATTAAACATATTTTCACATTAGTCATGTTTTCCTTATGCTTTTAGTGGAAAAGTGACCCTCCTCATTCCCAAACTGATACCTCCACCTGAAACCTTGCTCCCATTCTCGTCTTCTCCAGGATTTTGTAGCTTCAATCACTCCATCTCTTTTTCTCGCCTGCATTTTTTCTCCCTTGATATTAGCCAACAAACATGCTCAGGCTTCATCTAACCTAAAAACAAATAAACACAAAAATTCCTTCCTTTATCACCTTCCCTTTCAAATTATCATGTTATCTATCTTTTTCTCTTTCACTGCTAAATATCTAGAAAGAATAATCTCTTTTCACCACTTTTACTTTTTTGATACCCTCTGACCCCTTGTAAAAGTAGCTAAGTAAAAATCTATAATCCATTATACATATGTAGAAAGAAGAAAACTTTCTTGCTAAATTACTTGGGTTTACCAGTAATTTTTGAATGAACCAAAAATATTTGTTGTAAACATATCCTTATATGCCCCCAAATTAGAGATGAAAATGGATTTCTTTCTGTTTCCATAGCTTTGTTGAAAAAGTTTCTTAAATATTCTCTAATAGCTTTCTTATTGCTTAATTTTTTTCCTTGATACAACTGGATTTTGGTTGGTGTGTGTGTGTGTGTGTGTGTGTGTGTGTGTGTGTGTTCATCCTCCATCTCTCAGGGGCATTTGCCATTGTGGACCACCCTTCCATGATGGCCTCCCCTCCCTTCTCTTTCATTGCACTATACTCTCATGGATCTCCTCCAACCTTTCCAATCACTTCTCTGCCTCCTTTTCTCATTCTTTTCCTTTTCTGATCCTTTAATGCGGATCTCCATCAAGACTATGCCTTTGATTCATTTTTCATTTTCTATACTATCCTTTTCTCAGAGATCTTTTCTGCTAACATAGCTTTAACTATCACCTCTATGAAAAAGTCTCCTAAATTGATGTCCCCACCCATAAACTTCTCCCCAAAGTAGCAGTTTCATTTTTCCAGCTGCCGGATAAACCTGTATGACATGACTAGCACTGCAAATTCAATGCATCCAAAACATCTGCTTTCCTCTAAATCCCACATCAGGCCCCTGACTCCTCTATTTCTGTGGACGGTACCACCATGTTTTCTATAACCCAGGGTAGAAACCACAAAGCCAGTTTCGACCCTTCATCTCTCTTGCTCTCTAAATCCCATCAGTTATCAATTCAGGTCAGTTTAACCTCTATACCATTTCTTGTGTCCTCATTGCTACTCCAACTCCAATCATCTCATTCAGCTTCTTGTTTTTGTATCCCACAATAGCTTCCTAAGAGATTTTTCTGCTATCAGTATCTCCTACCCAATTAATCCTTCACACCACTTAACTTAGAATTTTCCCTGATATACTAGGCTATCATAGCTATCCAAGTCACTTAACCTTTATCTGCCTCAGTTTCCACATCCATAAAATGGGGATAATAATAGCACCTAAATACTAGTTGTGATGATAAAATTAGATATTTGTAAAAATCTTTGCAAACTTTAAAGCACCATATAAATGCTAGATATTATTAACTTTTACTATAATCACATCATCTCTGTACTTAAAAGATTTCAGTGATTCAGGAATTTAACCTCTGATTTTGGTACTCTAGGTCCCCTATGGTCTGTCTCCAGTCTACCTTTTGCAGCCTTATCTCACATCACTCCAGATTTTGGACAAACTGGATTATTCTCCAGCCCTGTGTCTTCTTCACGTAAGAGATACAGACTATTCTTGGGCTCGCATTTGAAGCCTTTCACAGTTGGTTCAGGTGACCTGACAGAGCTCATGCTCCCCTGACAGAGGCTTCAAAATCTCAGGGTCATCTCCACACCATTCTGATGCATCCAAGAAGGACTCTGGTAAAGGATAACTTTATTTTGTATTAATGGATGAGGAAAAAAACACCATCATGAACCATTCCAAAATATTTGCCCAATATTCATGTTTATGATGTGCTCAGCAAGTATGTGTAGTAAAATATTCCTTTGATTATAAAGAAGGGAAAGGTATACGTATCACAAGGCAAACCACATCCTCACTGAAATATGTTTGCATTGGGCATGCAAAATACAATATGGGGCATGTGTTTCAGGAAGGAAGGTTGAAATGATTCTTTGGTGCTCTTTAGTGAAAGGAAAAGGCAATAGAGTTGTTTGGAGCTCTATTCCTGTTAGGTATGCAGGCTTATGAATTGTGTATCTGTCTAGTCCCATGGACTCATGTAAACAGATCCAAAGTTAGCTTGGCTCCCTATCAAATGGCTGGTAATTTCACAATGTTTTCATTTTGTACTCATAGAGCACAGGATGTCAGGAGTCTAACCCAAGCAACATTTTAGATTGGAAAGAGGCATGTATGCCACAGAAACATAAAGTTCCTTATACTGTCTGATCTTTCCATGCTTGTAATAAATTTTTTTTAAAAAAGATCTTGCTTGGGAAAAGAGAAAAAGTAAATAGACTGTAAAATAGATGAATAAATATATGAAAAAGCATTTATTGAGTGCTAACTCTGTGATAGGAAAGGTGCTAATGTGCAAGGGATGTGGAAAAAAGCAAACAAGACAGTTATTGCCCTCAAGGAGCTTACATTCTGGTAGCGTAAGACATTAGCTCAGTACTGACCAGGGAAGGCTGTTTGGTAGTGTTGCTTAATTATTGTCTTCAGAGTCAGATCTGGAGATCATGGGGTCAGAAGTGGCATGGGTAGTAGGTGGGATGGGGCAAGGGGCAAGCAGCATGACATGAAGTGAACCGGGGAAGAGTAAGGGGTCTTCTCCAATAAGATAGAATCCAAGGAATGATGTTAGTTTGACAGGGAGGTTGAAGTACAAGAACATGACCAGGAGTAGCCTGGTAGAGGTATCTCTGAGTTAGATATGGTGATTGCATACCAATGATAAGATCAAGGCCTCTGGGCAGGAGGTTGGAGCACAGTTATCCCTTCCACATCTTGACTTTCCCTATAGTGGTTTCAAAATATCATGGGTCAGTATAGGAAATTAAAAGAGAATTTTTTGGGAGTTTTGTGGAAGCCACAGACAACACACAAAGGTCAGCATATGACACAGAAAAAGTTTAGAAACTCATAAAATATATGTATAGTACTGTATAATATCAATTTTATTTTATTTTTTTAAATACCATAATAATTCAAGAGTCTTCTCTGGTACTAAAGGAGGGCCAAAAAAATTTATGTGAATTTTCCAGATCATGGGGTGCCACTCCCTTACCTTCTCCATGTGGAAGGGATAACTGTATGAGGATGGAGGTGGAGGCAGGATCACAGGAGAAGGCCAGGAAGTAGCAACGTAGATCCAGGTCCAGCCTAAATAATAGTTGTTTTTTTTTTTCAATAACCCCATGGGGGAAAAAAAGAAAAAAAATTCTTATACAGACATGCATAGTCAGGCAAAACAAATTCCCACATTGGCCATGTCCAAAAATATATATCTAATTCTGAATCTTAAGTCTATCTCTTCTCTCAAGAGGTGGGTAGAATGCATTATTGTTAGTCCCATAGAGTTGTGATTAGTCATTGCATTGATCAGAATTCTTAACTCTTTCAAAGTCTTTAAAATGTTAATGTACAAATCTTTTCCAGGTTATGGTTACTTCACATCAGTTCATAAAAGACTTCCCAGATTTCTTTGAAACCTCCTTCATCATTTCTTACAGAACAATAGTATTCTATTACATCCATATACCATAATTTGGTCAGTCATTTCCCAGTTGATGGATACCTCTGAGTTTCCATTTCCTTGCTACCACAAAAAGAGCTGCTATAAATATGTTTGTACATATGGGTCTTTTTCCTCTTTCTTTAATCTCTTTGGGGTAATGGGACTAGGAGGGATATAGCTGGATCAAAGGTATATACAGTTTTATAACTCTTTGATCATAATTCCAAATTGCCTTTCAGAATGGATGGACCAATTTACAGCTCAATCAACAGTGCATCAATATGCCTTTGGGGCTAAATACTGGGGATATTTACCGATCAAAAGATCAGAGTCCCAAGACAGGAGCTTGGAATACTGGGTCTGGGCTAAGAATCTTAGCCCAGGAACAGTGGCCAGGAAGCAGCCTGGATAGTTTGGGTGAGTGACATGCTAATAGACTATTGTTGGAGGTGTGAATAGGCCTAACCATAATGAACAGTGATCTGGAATTGTGCTAGGAGAGTGACTAAGTGTCAATACCCTTTGACTTAGAGATTACACTGCTAGGCCTGTACTGCAAGTATTCCAGTGATGGGAAAGAAGTCTCCCATGCATACCAAAATAATTAAAGCAGCACTTTGGAAAAAAAAATAATAGCAAAGAACTGGAAACCATATATATGTTTATCTCTTGGGGAATGGATAAACCAGTTTTGATATCTTAATGTAATGAGATATTACTGCACCAGAAGAAATGGTGAATATACAGAGAAGCATGAGGAAACATATAAACTAATGCAAAGTGAAATAAACACAGCCAGGAAAACAGAGCAGACGTTGCTTATGTCCCATGGTCGTGGTCATCCTGCTCCAAAGAGTGGCTTCTGAACTCAGATCCTGATCATGGAAAATGGAAGAGGTACCACAAAATTGAAAAAGGGTAAATGTCCTAATTGTACATGTGTATGAGAGAGAGAGAGAGAGAGAGACAGAGACAGAGACACAGAGAGACAAAGGCAGAGAAACAGTCCGCAAATTATAGACCAGTGAACTTGACTTCAATTCTTGGGAAAATAATAGCTTGGATTATTAAAGAGATAGTTGGTGAAAATCCAGTTGAAACAACAGTGATTATAAAGAGACAGCATGGATTTGTAAATACAGGTCATTAGACTAACCATATTTTCTTTTGGATTACTAAACTAGTAGAAGAGAGGAATACTAAGGATAACAGTTTACCTGAATTAAAAAAAAATTTTTTTGTCTTTTTGGAGGGGAGAAGGCAGAGCAATTGGGGTTAAGTGACTTGCCCAAGGTCACACAGCTAGTGTGTGAGGCCGGATTTGAACTCAGATCCTCCTGACTCCAGGGCTGGTGCTCTATTCACTCCATGATCTAGCCGCCCCGCTTACCAGAATTTTAACAAAGCTTTTAATGAAGTTTTATACTATTCTTGTGGAAAAGGGAGAGAGATAGGGGTTAGGCAATCATGCAATCACATGGAGATTCAGAATTGGTTGGAAGGTCAAAGTCTAGAAACTGTTCATTTTTTAATGTCAGTGTGGCAGGAGATCATCAGTGAAGTGCCTCCAAGGATCTGTATTAGGCCCTGTATTATTTTAACATTTTTATCGATGACCTGAATAAAGGCTTAGATGGTATTCTAATCAAATTTACTGATGAAACAAAGTTAGGAGGGTTAGCTAACACTTTATAACAGTGTCAGTGTCCAAAAGAGCTTGACATGCTAGTGCATTGGACTCAATCTAATAAGATGAAATTCAATAGAGATGAATCAAATGTTTTGTGGCTTGGATTAAAAAACTCAATAACTTCCAAGCACAGATAGGCTTGGTTAGACAGCAATTGTTCTGAAATGGTGCTGGGTGTGTTAGGGAATTGTAAGTTCAATAGGAGTCAGTAGTGTGAAAATGGCAGCCAAAATAGCAAACATGACTTTGGGCTACATTAAGAAGGGCATAGCTTTCAGGAATAAAGAGATGAGAATTGCACTGTACTCTTCTCTCATCATACCTCATCTGTGATTTGTGTCCAATTCTGGATGCAGCAGTTTAAAAAGGACATTAATCAGGTGGAGAATTTTGAGAGGAAGACAACTAAGAAGTCCATATTATAAGAAGACTGTTGGAAAGAACTGAGCATTTCAAAAAGTTATAAAACTTTGCAAACTCTTTTTCCTAGTCCTGTTATTACTAGATCCATACCCCAAAGGAATCAAAGAAAGAGGAAAAGGACCCATTTATATACACATATTTATACCAGCTCTTTTTGTGTTGGCAAAGAACTAGAAACTTAGGAGATTCACATTAACTAAGGAATGACTGAACAAGTAATGGTACATGAATATGATTGAATACTATAGTGCTATAAGAAATAATGAAGGTTATGGTTTCAGAAAAACCTGGGAAGGCTTTTGTGATCTGATGCAAAGTGGAATTATGTAATGCCAATGCAATACCCATAGCGGATGCTATCAATATGCATACGTATTTCCAGAGTAGATTCACAAAATATAATAAACTCTCTTCTTCCAAGGCAAAACCAAAATATTTATTTAGACCACTACTATTAGGATAAGAGGAGGTAAGATTTAACAAGATACTCATCATTCATGCAGGGAGCACTGACATCTTCAGCATTCTTTCTGTCAGGACTCCCCACAAACAAGTTCCTCTAGGCAAGTTCCTCCCTTGGTTTTGCCTCTCTCACTCTCTGCTCTGCCTCTCCTGAAATCACTATTTTCTGTTATTCCATTGGGAAAACTCCTCCCACACTGGGCTCTATGTGACTCAGACTCCATCTCAGCTGTGAGCTGGGCCAGAGCTAAAAGCAGGTCACATAGGCCTATTAGTGAGTGGGGAAGATCTTCCTATTCCATTAACATTACAAATGAGCAGAAGCAGAAGACCAATTTACAGAATAACAACAATATTTAAAGAAAATCAAGTTTGAAGCACATGGGACACCAGAAAACTTTCAGCTCTCCAAATTTTCTCCACAAAGAAAGACAGAGTATCACCTCAGAGCAGCAGAAATAAACACAGGGTGAAGCAGTTGTTCTCCAAAGACAATTTAAGAAGACCCCCAGGGAAGACCTGACCTTGAGGAAGGGGTTTGGCCTGAATGAAATGTAAACACTTCCAGGCTATCTCTGTAGAATCAACAAACAATGAGTCCTGGGGGGCAGCCTCAGGTTTAGAAACTTTCTTTTCTCAGTGTGCAGGTCTGATGGCTGAGTAGAAGTTTGAAGGACCTTCCACTGTCTGGGGATGCCAAGCACAGCTGCGCTGACCAGACACTTTCCAGGCTGTGTCTGGAGGGAAAAGGAGCTAGCACATATCTGTTCCTAAGAGTGGGCACTTACAGGACAGCAGAATTACTGGTTTCAGTTCTGGGGCAAAGAAGACAGCTGTAGTTTGTAGCCACCACAGAGACTGCAGGGAGAAAGATCATTTGTGGGACAGTGTGGCTATGGGCCCTGGCCGTGGCTTAGGAGTAGAGAGTATAGCCCAAGGTTGGGCTCAGAGACAGACCTCAGAAAATAACAGTAAGAAGGAACTGAGGCTTGGGGCATCATTCTCCATACTTTGGGACTACACTTGATTACACTAACAGCTGCTTAAAAAAAACAAAACAAAACACACAAAATAAATAAATATGAGCAAGACAAGTAGAAAGAACCCAACTATAGATAGCTACCATGGGGACAGAGAAGATCTAGGTTCATATTCAGAGAAAGATAATGGAGCTAAAAAAAAAACCATTCCTTTTTCAATGAGAAGCATCAAATGGTCCCAAGCACAAAAAGAATTCTTGGAAGAACTTAAAAAGGACTTTAAAAATCCAATAAGAGAGTCTGAGAAAAAAATTAGGAAAAAAATAAGAGCAATCCAAGAAAATTATGAAAAGAAAGTCAATCATCTAGAAATAGAGAATCAAAAGCTTAAGGAAGAAAGTAATTGCTTGAAAACTAGACTTGGGTAAGGGGAAGTTAATGACATTCTAAGACACCAAGAAAAAAAATAAAACAAAATCAAAAGAATGAAAAAAATGGAAGAGAAAGTGAAACATCTCATAAGAAAAGCAACCTATCTGGAGAACAGATTGAGGAAAAATAATATAAGAATATTTGGACCACCTGAAAATTACAATAAAAAAAAAGAATTGATACAATATTAAAAGAAATTATCAAGGAAAATTTCCTTGAAGTTCTAGAACAAGAAAGCAAAGCAGAAATAGAAAAAATCCACTGATTGCCACCTAAAAGAGATCCTAGGAGGAAAACTTATAGGAATATCATAGCCAAGTTTCAAAGCTCCTAGGTTAAAGAGAAAATATTGGAAGCAACAAGAAAAAGTTAAATATCATGAAGCTCCAATAAGGATTACATAAGACCTAGGGGCTGCTATGTTGAAGGACTATAGGTCTTGGAATACTAATATTCTGTAGAATAAAATAGCTGGGGTTACGAGCAAGGGTAACTTACATACAAAGTTAAGCATAATCCTCAATAAAAAAAGATGGATATTTAACAAACCAGACTTTCAGGTTTTTGTGACAAAAACTCCAGAACTTAAGGGAAAACTCAATATATAACATCCAAGAGAAATATAATGTAAACATTAAAGACCAATTATAAGGACTCAAGAAGGTCAAATTGTTTACTTCTTAGATGTGAAAATATTAGCAGTACCCTTATAATTGTGTAATTATTTGGGTAGTTTGAAAGAAAGGCATGGACTGAGCTGAGTATGATGGAATGATTCTAAAAAAAAATAAAACTGTGTAGGGAGAGAGAAAAAGGAGCAAATTACCTCATACAAATGAGGAATAAAAGAAAAAAAATTGAAACAGAAGAAGCTAGGAGGTGGGAGGATGGATAATTCTGGAACCTTACTTTCATCAGGAATAGGTTAAAGAGGAAACAACATATATATCTAGAAAGGTATAAAAGTCTTCTTAATTCAGAAAGAAATAAGACAGTGGTTCTCAACCTTCCTAATACCATAACCCTTTAATACAGTTCCTCATGTTGTGGTGACCCCCAACCAAAAAACTATTTTCGTTGCTACTTCATAACTGTAATTTTGCTACTGTTATGAAATGTAATGTAAATATCTGATATGCAGGATGTATTTTCATTGTTACAAATTGAACATAACCCACAGGTTGAGAAGCGCTGAAATAAGAGGACAAAAGGATAGAGTGGGGGGAGATGATAAGGGAGGGACTCTTAGAGGGCTGGGTAGGTTAAGGAACAGGAGTGCAAAGTAGCAGGTAGAAGTAAAGCAGAGAAGGAGGGAGGGGGTAAATAGGGTGAAAAAGATAGTGAGTAAAAATAGGAAGGAGGAAAATACACAAGTAATTGTAGCTCAGAATGTGAATTGGACAAATTTACCCATAAAACAGAAATGGATAACAGATTAAAAATTTGAATTTAACAATATGTTGCTTTCAGGAAATTATAAAAGTCATAAAAATGAGAGATACACACAAAGATAAAATAAAGGGCAGGGATGGAATTTAGTATGTTAAAAAACAAAGCAGGGGTAGTAATCATGATCTCAAAGTTAAAGTTAAAATAGATTTAACTGAAAGTGAAAAACAGAGAAACTACACTGTGTCAGTAATATTATTCAATTTTGTTTTAGACTGTTTAAAATACCTAAATAGTATTAAATGCTTGAGTGTATACCTGTAAAAACCGACACAGGGATTATATGAACATAAGCATAAAACACTTTTTATACGCACAAATTGAGATCTAAATAATTGAAGTAATATTTATTTTTCATGGGTAGGTAAAGCCAATATAATTTTTTGAATGACAATTTTATTTAACTAATCTATTTATTCAATGTCATCCCAATTAAATTACTAAAAATTATTTTACTGAGTTAGAAAAAATAATAAAGTTCATTTGGAAGAACAAAAGGTCAAGAACTTCAAAGAAGCTAGGGAAAAAATATAAAGAAGTAGATTCAGCAGTTTCAGACCTTAAATTATATTATTGTTGCAGTGTAAAAAGGATAATTTTGATTATTTTAAATTAAACTTTTCTTATATAAATAAAACTTATGTATCCAAGAATAGGAGCAATGCAGAAAATTGGGGGACAATCTTTCATAGACAATCTCTCAGACAGGATGGGATTGGGTTGAAATATTGCTGTGGTGAAGGAAATGACCAGCTAATTGATTTAGAAAAACATGGAAAGACTGACTTAAGAAAGAAGATGCTATCCACCTTCAGAGAAACAGATGACAGGAGAAAATAAGCATAATACAGTCTTACATATATGTGTATGAGTTTATATGTTTATAGATATCTATATATATGTCTGTATGTCTAAATACGCAGACTCAATTGTAGCCTTCTTTAGGGAGGTGAAGGAGGGAGGGGAAAAATAATATACAAAGTGCATAGCAGAGACCAGAAGAAAACCAATGAGGAAGCAAGGGAAATTGATGCAGCTTTGAAAGCAATGTGTAGTATTTATTATATAGGTTTTCTTGAAATGAAAATTTATTGTTTTATATTGAATCCTCTCTTATGGTCTTCCATGTACATGAAAATTTTTTCCCATTTTCTTATTTTGTATTTAAATTTAAAATTGCCAAAAATTTGCCAAATTTAAATTTGCCAAAATTTCAAATTGTCCAAAATTTGCCAAATTTAAATTAGCCAAAAAAATAAAATAAAAAGGGGAAGACATAGAAACTCTGATCAATTCAATGACCAACCACAATTCTAAGAACTCATGATGAAATATGCTACCTTCTAAAGAGAAGGGAACTGAAGCATATCTTTTCATTTCTGACTTCTTTCCTTTTACTTTCCCTTCTTTTCTTCCTTCCTTTCTGTCTTCCCTTTTTTTTTCTTTTGGACATGACTGATGCAGGAATTTGTTTTGGGTTATTATGCGTATTTGTTAATGGGCTTGATTTTTCTTGCCTTCCCAATGGTGATGGGGGGAGGGGAGAGAGGGAGAGAATTCAAAACTGAAAAGAAAAGAAAATTGATTTTTTTTTAAAAAAGAAAGTAACTGGGCATAACTAGAGAAGAGAAGACTCAAGCTAACCATGATACCTGTCTTCAAGTGTTTGCAGAGCTGTCATGTGGAGATTTGCTCTGTTTGATCCTAGAGGACAGAACCAGCCTCAATGAGTTGAAGGTGCAAAGAGGCCAATTGATTATTGATCTCTTCTTAAAGATCTTCATTCATAGTCTGGGTGTCTACTTATTGGGCATATTCCTTTAGAGCAGTTGTTCCTTTCATGTATGGATTGGACCAGATAGCTGCTAAGGGTCCTTAAAACTCAAATTCTGTGATTCTGTGATTAAAGCAGAGCAAGCCTAAATTCACTCCTAGAGAGCCCAACCCCCTAGGCAACAGGATCAAGTTCTTATCACAATCTCTGCCTCATTATTCCACTACCTGGAGTGATTCCAGGCAAATATTCTTAAAGGTAAAATCTAGCTCATATCTAGGAGCTCCACAAAATGGATTAAAGAGTTTTCTTCTAGAAAAGTTACTCAATGTTCCAGATAGTAGTTAGCAAGTATAGAACATCTGTTTATTTCTTCCATCACAAAAGACTCATAAGCACACTTTGACAAATACTTAAAATATGAAATAACAACCAACCACTCCCATTATGCTCCCTTGGCAGATAGGAGAGAGTCCTAGGAGCCTTGGGGGACTATTGAATGGATTTCTCTTTACCCCAGTTTGTGCTATCCAAGCTGTTGTTGTTTGTCTTTCATTCTCACAGAAGACCATGACATCAGGAAGGTGATGCCATAACTTGTAAGTGAATTGGATATGAGTGAGAGAGGGATGTGCAAGGTTACCAGCCTCACTTTCTCCTCCAGAGCCATCTGGGTCAAGTCACCAGACATAGATCAGGACAACTAGAGATGGCCCCCACTATCCAAGCAGCAGTTCATTGAAGGCTGATGTCTCCTGGGCATCCAGGCATTCAGGGCTCATCCTCTTCACAGTATCCATCTTCTCTTTTGAGAAGAGGCATAGTTTTAAGAAGTGCCTTCTGTTGAGTGCTCTTAATGACCCCAGACCCCTAGAGCTCCTGAAGTAGCTATTAGTTCCCCAAAACAAGACTGGAAACATCCATCTCAGGATCACTATTTAGTCAGGAAAAACAACAACAATAACAAAACCCCAAAACTCCCACCCCCAAAGCTGAAGAAGCAGCTAGTTACTTAAGATTCAATTTTAAGCAATTAGCCCAAGCTCATGCTGGAGAGAGAGAGGAAAGGAGAAAGATTCCCCTTTCTACACCCTCGTTGGAAATTCCAGTGGAGAGCTGTCAGAGTTCCAAGCCACAAAAGGAAGGAAGAGAAGGGGAGAAACATTGGCTTCTCTATTTAATCAATCAATCAATGAGTCTAGCAGGGGGCTGGTGAGCAGGCCTCAGACTTGTTAGCTGATGTAATCTCTCATGGGGAAGAAGCGGTGGAGCCTACTTCTAAAGAGGCATGATGATGTGTAATGGAAATGCCATAGAAAGATTTGGAGCATGTGCAGACAGACATTCTGTAACTGGTTTTAGTCTGCTAGCATGCATTGAAGACAAGCCTTTTGATTGCCTGGATAACCAGAACTGAGACTAATCAACTTCATTTCTTTTGGCCTGTCTAAGGTCTTGTGAAAGTAGAGAAAAAATTCCATATGGGAAGAGGCTTCGGGTCACCTTTTGTGAGGCTGACATAAGACCTGTGAATGCAGATCTCAGTTCTTTGCCTTGGTGTTTGTTTTTTCCTGCTTCCTTTTTTGTGTCATAGACCCCATTGGCAATCCAGTGAAGCCTGTGGATCCCTTCTAAGATTAATATTTTTAAATAAATTAAATAAATAGGATTACAAAGGAAACCAATTATATTGAAGTAGTTACCAAAATATGTTGTTTGTCCTTTGTTCCTGAAGAGGACCAATGACATCATGAATTTGATGTCTTGACTCACAAGTGAATTGGATTTAAGGGAAGCAGAGCTGTATAAAGTCATCAGCCTCATTCTCTCCTCCAGAGTCATTGGAGTCCAGTGGACATAAGTCAAAATGATTGGCAATGGCCCAGGATGCAGTGGGAGACCTTGGCCTTTTAAAGTTAAGGTCCCTCCTAGGTCTCAGTTTGTCTGAGGCAAAGCCCATTCAGTGACTAAGGGCTATGTTAAAATTGAGGCAAAAGATGTCCTAGTTTGCCATCACAAAAAACATCAGTCTGGGAGAGTAAGACCTTCAGAGCATATGGACAGAACAGAAAACAATTGCTATTTATACTGACTTGGAGCCATCAAAACCCAAACAATGAATGAGAGAGGCTTGAGCTGGGACCTATTATTATCCAATCAGTGAAAGCCAAGGAGCTCCATTTGAATCATAATGGGCTTTTTCAAAGCCTGTTTTTTCAGAGCTACATTTCAAGAAATCATAAATGAAAACTACAAAGACAAAAGAGTTAATTTTTCCAGCTTTTTAAAATAAATGATAAAATAAATAAATGGGAAATATCTAGCCCTCAAACCCTAAGATACCTTATAAAGTATAAATGATCAAAAGTTATATTCCTTTGGACAGAGTACCCACATGTAAAGGTATGATTCCCCACATGGACAGAGGGACAGGAGATGGAGAGGAAGAAGAAAAGGAGGAGGAAGAGGAAGAAGAAGAAGAGAAGAAAGGAGAAGAGGAGTAAAAGGAGGAAGAGGAAAAAGAAGCAGCAGCAGTGGCATTGACCACCTTGAACTGGCCAGTTGGGTCCCCAGGGGGCAGTTACTATGACTTACAAACTGTTGTTCATCCTCCATTCTCAAAGAGGATCGATGACATCAACATCATGAGGGTGATGTCTTGATTCCTCTTGAATCGGATTTAAGTGAGGCAGAACTGTGCAAAGTCATCAGCCTCACTGTCTCCTTGATAGCCGTCAGAGTCCAGTGGCAAGATTAAAAGTCAAGATAAATGATAACCCATACATACACATACACATATTTAAACAAATTCACAGAGCCTGGGGTTAAGAAGCCTTGCTCTAGATCAGTGTTTCTCAACCTTCCTAGTGCCATGACCCTGTAATACCGTTCCTCATGTTGTGGTGACCCCCAACCATAAAATTATTTTCATTGCTACTTCATAACTGTAATTTTGCTACTGTTATGAATCTATCCGATATGCAGGATGTATTTTCATTGTTACAAATTGAACATAACCCACAGGTTGAGATCTGTTGCTCTAGATGAAGGATATTGGAGATGGTCATGACTTCATGACCTTCAAAAGGTCAGGAGAACAAGTCACCAGAACCTCTGGGGTGGAACTCATGCTGAGTTTTGGGATCAGCCAGCTGAACATCAAGGTCCATAGGTGAGGAGCAACCTTTAGGACCCAGTCCATTGGTAGTTGAACAATATCTTATGAAGCGGCATTTAAATATGAATATGATGGGACCAATGCTTAGAGAAACTTTGGGGTTATATATAAATGAATTTGAGGTATGGTCTCAGATTCGCTTAGATAAGCTTAGATAAGCTTATGTGTGTGAGGCTACTAGAGAGGAGGAGAGGGAAATTTTCTCCATCTTCACTAGAAATTCCAGGGAGAACTGTCGGAGTCCTAAGCCATAGATTTAGAAAGAGAATGAATGGAAATTGTTTCTCCTCTTAAGCTTACTTAGTGGGTTATTCTTCCTGCTTAGCTGCCAAGCATTTTCAATATGGCTCCCAGTAACAGGGACCAGAGGGACTCAACCAGGGGCCTCTAGTTGAACACATAGCTTATTTAGCAAGGGATCCACTGGAAGTTGCTGAAATGCAAACCCATCCCCACACATGCTCCATGGGGTAGCCCCTATAGGTTCCAGTCCTACGTATAGAGAAGCTCTCCTAATTACTCCTAGTACATACACAATGATTGTAACAATGTGAATGGAATGAACAACAAAATTATTAAAAACGAATGTTAAATTATAAGGATTGAATGTGACGTGAAAAAAGAGATATGACAACTTACCTGCTTTTTTTTTTCACACCCAACTATGGGTGTGAGGCTATGTAATGACATATAATGTTGCATTTGGTTAATGTATTGAAATTTTTTTCTCTTTTTTATTATTTTCTTAAAAATAAGGATGGCTGCCTAGGAGGGGGAAACTGTCAGGGCATGTTAAGAAATGTAGGTTAAGAAATTTGACAAAACCACTGGGAAAACAGTATGACGGAAACTAGGTATAGACTAACATCTTACACCATTTATCAAAGAAGAAAAAAAGGCAAAATTAGTATATAATTTTAGACATAAAGGGTGATATCATAAGCAAATTAGGAGAGCAAGGAATAGATTACCTGTCAGATCTATGGAGAAGGGGAAAATTTGTAACCAAGCAGGAGACAGAGAGAATTATGAGATGTAAAATAGATAATTTTGATTATATTAAATTAAAAAAAATTTGTACAAAGAAAATCAATGCAACCGAGATTAGAAGGAAAGCAGAAAGCTAGGAAGCAATTTTTACAGCAAGTGTCTCTGATGAAGGCCTCATTTCTTAAATATATAGAGAATTGAATCAAATTTATAAGAATACAAGTCGTTCTCCAATCAATAAATGGATATAGGATATAAATAGGTAGTTTTCAGATGAAATCAAAGCTATCTCTAGTCATATGAAAAAAATGCTCTAAATCACTATTGATTAGAGAAATGCAAATTAAAACAACTCTGAGCTACCACCTCACACCTAACAGATCAGCTAACATGACAGAAAAGGAAAATGTAAGTGTTAGAGGGAATGTGGAAAAATTGGGATCCTGATGTGCTTGCTGTTGGTGGAGTTGTGAACTGATCCAACTATTCTAGAGAGCAATTTGGAACTATGCCTAAAGGGCTATAAATCTTCATATACACTTTGATCCAGTAGTATCACTACTGGGTCTGTATCCCAAAGAGATCATAAAAAAGTAACATGTACAAAAATATTTATAGCAGCTCTTTTCATGATGGCAAAGAATTGGAAATTGAGGGAATGCATATCAAATGGGAAATGACTGAACAAGTTGTGGTATAAGAATGTAATGGAATACTATTGTGCTATAAGAAATGACAAGCAGGCAGATTTCAGAAAAACCTGGAAAGACTTACATGAACTGATGAAGCGAGCCAAACCAGGAGAACATCGTGTACAGTAAGAACAACATTGTGTGATGATCAACTATGATTGACTTAGTTCTTCACAGCAATGCAAAGATCCAAGACAATTCCAGAAGACTCATGCTGGAAAATGCTATTTATATCCAGAGAAAGAACTATGGTGTTTGAATGCAGATCAAAGTATACTATTTTCACTTTATTTTTTTGTAGTTTTTTCCTTTTGTTCTATTTCTTCTTTCACAATATAACTAATATAGAAATATGTTTTGCATGATTGCACATATAGAACCTATTTCAAATTACTCACTGTCCTTAGGTAGGTAGGGAGAAAATTTGGAACTCAAATTTTTATTTTAAAAAATGAATGTTAAAAATTATATTTATGGGGCAGCTTAGTGGGGCAGTGAATAGAGCCCCAGCCCTAGAGTCAGGAGGACCTGAGTTCAAATCTGGCCTCAGACATTTAACACTTATTAGCCATGTGACCTTGGGCAAGTCACTTACCCCCAACTGCCCTGTCTTCCCCCGTCAAAAAAAGCAAAAAATAATTGTATTTGCATGTAATTAGAAAAAATACTACTTAAAAGGAAAAAAAAGAAACATAGGTGACATAAAAACAAAAGTTATCAAAACAATTAAAAAAAATAGATCCAAAGCATAACTGACTGCTATGAACAGGAGCATGCCCCTGAAGCTTCAAGGTCTCTGCTGTTTCCTTTTTCTCTGCACACTCAGATTTATCTTCTAAAATAGAAAGCTAGGCAGGAGTCATGCAGTAGAGCTTGGAGCCTGCAGCAGCTGTCAAGTTTAGGGATTGTGGGCAAGGGATTCATCATAAACTCAAGCAGGTAACACTAGGGAAGAAATAACACAAGGAATTGGTGACTAGGAGGCTATTATAAAAGACGACATGAGGTCTTATTCTAGGATGGGGGCAGTAGGAATAAAGAAGGCAGAGAATGTGATGGGGAAAGAGGAGGAGGATTTTGCTGTGACTGTGGCTACAGCAAGGATTCTCAGCCTTTTGCCAGTACTTTGATTGCCTGATATGGCTCCATTCAGATTTTTCTCTAGTGGGATGTCTAGAGGGGGTTGAGAAGATAATGGAGAGGGTGACCTGACATTGATCATTCAATCAATAAACATCCAATACATGCCTACTATGTGCCAGATACTGTGTTAAGTGCTGCTAAGCATCAGTTGAAGGAATTTTAAAAAATGAAGGCTATTTGGAGACAATGGAAGCTGAAATGATGTTGCCTGCTGATATTAGACCTATGTTGAAGGTGGTATTAAATCAAAAGTCTTTGAGCACTGCCCTGTTCCAGCAAGGGATGGGGGAGATAAGTGGGGGAGACCTGCAAAGACATACAAGTACTCAAACCAGACTGCTGTACTAGATAACTAGGGACATCATAGGAGGTGAACCAGGCGTCAGTTTCCTCATTTGTAAAATGAGAGAGTTGGACTCAGTAGCCCCTTAGGTTTCTTCCAATGCTAGATTTATGATCCTACAGTATTTACCAAGGGTAGAGGTGACTGTGATATTCTCTTGCTTGGTCACATTGAAGACAGAAGGAAGGTCTATAACAAGAGACTGAATTTCTGGGTTGGCTCTCTCTCAAGAAAACCCCAAGTGGGTCACAAAGAGTCAGAATCAACTCAACAACAGCGGTTCTCAACCTGTGGGTCATGACCTCTTTGGGGGTCAAACAACCCTTTCACAGGGGTCGCCTAAGACCATTGGAAAACACATATTTCCAATGGTCTTAAGAACCACAACACCGCTTCTCTATCCGTCTCCAGGAGTGTCCGCCCACATGCAGATACACCCACATATGAGTATTAAAGGGTCCCAGCATTAGGAAGGTTGAGAACCACTGCCCTAGGAGGAGCTCTCACACAAGTTCTATTGAAAAGCCATAGACATCCTTGACTGAAGAAGCATCATCTTCGACCTCCTTCTCCCTCAGCCATTGGCTAAACAGCCTGACTTACTCCAGAGCATCACTGGGGAGAGAGGAGGGCCAGCTTGTTTCCTCCTCCAAGAAGATTTAGTCCCAAAGAACCCAGAGCTTAGCACATCTTGTTCAGTCATTTCAATCATGTCCAATTCTTTGTGACCCCATCTGGGTTTGTTACGGTTGTTGCTGTTGTTATTGGCAAAGTTACTGGAGTGGTTTGCCATTTCTTTCTCCAACTCATTTTACTGTTGAGGAAACTGAGGCAAACAGGGTTAAAGTGACTTGCCCAGGGTCTGACACATAGTAGGCGCTTAATGAATGTTCATTGACTGACTAACCCTCTGTAGAGAATTGTGAGCTTTCATTCAGTTCTTCATAGTCAGATGGAAGCAAATCTACATAACTCTTCATTGAAAAGGGTCCTGCTCATCTCCATCCTTCCTCCCCTATAAAGAGAGACCCTGAAGAAAGAAAAGTGAAAGTATGAATGAGAAAATACAGAGAAAGCAAATGGTATCCAGCATTTTACCTTATGGATGCTACAATAAATTCCTTTTCCCCCCTATCTTCCAAGTAATGTAAAGTTCAGTTATATTAGTCTTGTACTGTGCACTAAATGCTGTACTCAATAACTATTCTTAACTAGTTGAAACACATGGGCATGTCATTGCACCTCTCTGACCTTCATTTTCCTTGCATATGAAATAAGGATGACCTCTAACATCTCTTCAGCCTTGACGTTCTGTGATTCTACAACCCTGAAGTGTGACAAGGTCCCAAAATACCTACTAAGTCAGGAAAGATTCAATTCATTTCGATTCAACAGACATCAAATCAACCTCTTCTATGGACAGTGCACTGTGCTAGCCCTGGGTGGAGTTTTAGTGCTATACTTTATGGCAGTGAAATCCTTTGAAAGTTAATAATCCATATATGGCTTAAAACTAAAATGCATTTATCTGCAGAGCAGATTTTTTAAAAAAGAAATTAAGCTCCTTTAGAAGGTTCAACCCCATTGCTTCCCTAAAATCTCATAGTGTGGAAAGTAGGTCACCATTCCTTTTTCTAAGTGGAGAATAGCTTTGCTCAGAGTCTGAATTCTTCTCCCATTTTCTCCGGCCCCTTGACAGGTCCTGTCTCAGCCCCACTTGTTAGCAGATGCCAGGCCATCAGAAGAAGCTGAAATAGCCAATCCTTTGGGGGAGGAATAAATTGGTCTTCATCCTTTTGCTGAAGCATGGAGTAGACTGAGTCATACAACCTAACGTTTTTTTGTTTTCAGCCTAATTTTTTTTTCTCCAAATGAGAATCTACTGGAACCCTCTTAACTCGGGCCAGTCCAACAGGTCAGGTTTGGGATTGAAATTACATGAGACCAGGGCAGCTAGGTGGTGCAGTGGATAGAGCACTGATCCTGGAGTCAGGAGGACCCTAGTTCAAATCCGGCCTCAGACACTTGAAACTAGCTATGCGAACCTGTACAAGTCACTTAACTAACCCTGATTGCCTTGCAGGAAAAAAAAGAAATGAAATAAGATACTTGTAGACCATCCAATGCTTAACAAAAAGTTAATTTAACTGTACTGTGGAAAGGATATTCAGCAAGGATACAACCCTGTTTGAGGGAAATAGTGCCATTGCCTACCCCTCTTACCTCCCTATGTAAACCTGTCTAGTCAGAATGAACTTGATTCCTCATGGGCTTACCTTTCTAAACACCTTCAGTAACTCAAGGCCTAGTCCCCAGACCACTCAAATCTCTGGGACTGTTTCGTTGCCCGATAAAGAAAAACTGACCTTTGTCCCTAACACATCTCAGAACTTGGTGGGAAGGTTCTATAGCAGTGGTTCTCAAAATGGGGGCCAGATGTTAGGACCCCCTGGGGATGCCATGGCTTGGTCCCAAGGAGCTTGTCATCAAACCAATAAGAAGATAGCAAAATGGGCCATATCCCACCATCTCTGCTACAGACAATCATAGGGCTTGTCTCCAACACAGCCAAGTGAAGCTTTATTCCCCAAACTCTTATACTCTGCTGCCAGCCTCCTTCTCTGCAAGGCTTCCATCTATCAGCCACTTGCAGCTACAGAAGTAATTTGGAAAATCCACCTCTCCCTGTACTCCCTGCCCGCCAGATCATCTTGTGAGCATGCCCCTCAAAGGACAGGCTCCTTCATTCCAGGGCAAAGACCAGTCAATGAGATCTATACTTGCTCCCTTTTTGTTTGGACGGGGGATGAGGGAGTCACACAGGATTAGCAGACATAGAGTGGTTGGCACTGATCTCAGATCTCATGTCACCTTTCCTCCTAAACCCACTTCTCTTCTATTCTTACCTATTAGAATGAAGGCCATCCGCATTCTTCTGGTCACCAAAATTCAGACCCCCTGTTATCTTTCAGGTCATATTCTCCCTCATTCTTACCATTTTTATGTCCAATCCACATCTTTCCCTTTCTCTATATTCATACAGTTATCACCCTAGTTTAAGGATCTCTATCACCGCTTATCTTGATTCAGACAAAAGCTTACTCAGTAATAATGCCTGGAATATATACAGTGATTTAAAGTTTGCAAAGTGCTTTATATGCTTTTAATCCTCACAACAACCATGTGATATAGGCTGTTAAATTCATTTTCCTGATGAGGAAATAGGCTCAGAAACATTAAATGACTTGTACAGGGTCACACAGTGTCTGAAGCAGGATTTGAACTCAAGTCTTCCTAAACTTCTGACCTGTCACCTTCCCTACTTTATAACTCCAGTGACACTATTAGGTCTAGATAAGATTACTATTTCACCTTTATCTCACTTAAAAAATTCCTTTTTGTGTGTAAGCTTTCTAATATACACAATTATGGTACAGCAGGATATATACTAGGGACACCTAAGTGGCACAGTGGATAGAATGCTGGCTCTGGAGTCAAGAGGAGCTGTGTTCAAATCTGGCCTCAGGCACTTGCTAATTGTGGGATGCTGGGCAAGTCCCTTAACCCCAATCACCTCAAAAAAAATAAAAAGAAGAGAATCCATACACATGCCCTTCATCAGAATGTAGCCCTGCATCAGAGTAATCTTATAGACTCAGATGCTTTCCCAGGATTCAGATGGCCACTGAGTTCAAGAATTGCATGGGATTGTTTAAGAGTTTTGGAAGGGAGATGCCAGAAGGAGGAGGAGGAGGAAACAGGTGGAGTGTGTGGGAACATTCTCCATCTTGGGAAAATGCAGCGAGATTGACACATGATGATTAAACATTGTAGTTGGAGGGTGAGGGTGATGAGGGGCTTACAGTGTGTAACACTGAACAGACATGGTTCAATGAGACTGCCCTTTTAGTGACATTTTCACTTTCTCTGTGGCTCAGAGTGGTGAATAATCTGCTGCATTGACTGTCCTAGGTCTCCCCTTTTCAGTGTCTATTCAGGAATGGTCTCCCAGTAAGAAGGTTAGCGCTGGCTGTAATATTTCCAAAGGACTGTGCTGTATGATATCACTGCTCCCTTCTAGCAACTGGAGTTGGTAGCAGAGATGGTATCAGAGATATTAGTACAGTTATCTCTTCCACAATGCTGGGGTTAGGGGTGTGGCATCCCCCCACCCCTGTCTGGAAAAATCTGCATAAAATTTTTTTGGCTCTCTCTTTGTAACTGAGAAGTCTGAATTTTTTCTTTTTCTTTTATCAGGTGTTTACAGTATCTTATTGTAAAATTTGGGTTAAGTACTTGGTCATAGGCTCTGTTTCATCTGCTGGCCTTTATGTGTTGTCTGTGACTTCTGAAAACCTCTCCAAGAATTCCCATTTAATTTCTTATGCTGACGCTCAATATATTAAAACCATGATGGGAAAGTCCTGATATGGAAGGGATAGCTGTAGTGGCCTATAAGAGAGGAAATGCTTACAAATAGATGAGGAAGGACAGTTATAACAGCTGAAAGGATTATGACCTACTGAGATTGAGAAAAAAAGTGTAGTCTCTTTTCAGTGGAGTACTGGTAAATGTTTAACAATATCTCCTCCCCAAAATGTACACCCAACACACTTTAAATTTTAATCTGCATTATCAACATCTTTTCCATTACTTTCTTAAGCCTTTAGTCAATCTACAAAGCAATAAATAAAACTCTGATTTATAGCATTTGCTGATTATGCTGAAAATTTAACAATTGACTCTTGAGAACCAGTATGAGTCAGGTCCAACACACCATTGTCCATTCATTTATTCCTATTCCTTTCCACCCAAAGCCCCACTTTCTAATATCCCATCTTAAAGCTACGCACTCCTTTCACTGTCCTTTCTAGAATACCTATCTGTTCTATAGGTAAAAAAAAAATTGCTTTCATCTTAAATCTTTTCCTTTCTCATTCCCTCCATCTTCTTGTACTCAATGAGACCTGACTCTCTTCTGATGACTCAGCTTCCCCAGCCTCCCTTTCCAGCACTGGTGTAATAGTAATGGAATTTAAAGATCTCCCTGTACTGGCTTCGTTTTCAGGTCGAGTGTTGAAACCCAGAGCTTGTGAATCATACTTGTGGGATGGACTTGTTGACATGAAGAGATAGGGCTGAACTGGGAAGAGCTGGTGCTGTGGATTTAGGGAGTGGCTTAAGCAGAGAGAAGGCCTAAGCAGAGATAGGCAGAAGAACTTTTGGGGAGCAGAGAGAGAGGAGAATTGCCGGGGGCCAGAGTTGGGGAGAGAGAGAGAGAAAACTGCCAGCCAAAGCCACCCAGATCGCTGAGGGCCAGTTGGAGCTGCCCAGGACTTTTGAGAGCTGCCACCCAGAGCTGCCGAGAACCAAGGAGGCATGACTATGGTTCTGGTATTTTTTCTGTCTGTTTTGATGTTGTTTTGCCTGATTTGTCTGCTGGTAAAGGACAGTGCTGTTGTTGCAGAGGTCCTGGAACCTTGCTGGTTCAGAAGCCCTCAAGGAGGATTTTCTTGTTGTATGTTTACAGAAATCCTGAGAAGGGTCTTGCTGGTGTTTTCAGGGGTCCTGAGACTGTTTGGCAGGCAGAGAGTGAATTGATGATGACACTGGCAATGTATATTATGGCTTTGTTAAGCTTTGTCTCCCCAGGAACAGAGATTGCTGAGTACTTGCCTTGGGTCAAGATGAAGAAAAGCCCTCTGCTTGGGTATTGAATGCTGTGATGATAATCTTGTTGTGGCTTAGGGGTAGATGACCTTTGTGCTCTCCCCTGCCCCTTTGAGAAGGTGCTTGGGGATAACTGATGATGATTGTAATTCAGTCATGAACTTTTATTTTTGTGCTCTGTGACTGACCAAATGAATGTACTTTGTTTATGATTGGAAACTAATCTCCATTTGAGAAGAGAGACTTTGTGACTGACTAGCCAGGGGTGGGGTACTTTGACTTTATACTTTGTGATTGAATTGAGAACTTACTGAAATGACTGAGTTACCCCGTATTTTGATTTTCTCTTTTCTGCGAAAGTTTTGCCTTAATTTGTCACTGAATAAATGGAGAGTTACTAACCTGGTATTCTGAAACTTGGAAGTTGCCTTTGCTTGGCATTACAACTGGTCACACTTTCACTCATACCCCCTGACTGACCGGTCATTGTGAGAACTGGAATACTCTTGGCTCCCCATTGCCATTTCCAGGCCCTCTCTCTACCACCATCACTCAATAACTTTCTGCCTTTGAGGTTCATTCAATCCATATTTATTACCCAATTAAAATTCTTATGGCTGTTGTCTACCAACCTCTGGGATGCTCTCTGCCCTTACTCAACAAGTTCAATGCCTGACTCAACTTATATCTTTTTCTCCCCCTAATTTCTGCCTTCATACTAGAGCACTTTGCTGTGATGAATGAAAAGCACAAGAGACACATTTCTGAGTAATTAATAATCTATTAATTAGGCTAACTAATAATCAATATATTGATGGTGAGCAGGTTTCTCTCAGTAACCAAAGATAAAAGACATGGAGAGCCTGAAAGCTTTAAATAATCTTTGAAAGGGAATTACCTTGACAAATGAAAATCAACCCCAATTGGTGGACATTTAATGAGGAGGTGGGCTAGAAGTCTTTAGCTCCTTCTGCTGAGAACATAACTTGATTATGAAACTCAGTCACCTCCAGCAATCTGGATGAGAGAATCCATTTCCTTCCAGACCACTCTAGTTGATTTTCTCCTTCATGAGCTAGGTCACCTTAAACTATAACAGAGGGGCATAACAACAGGGGCTCATTTCCTCCCGGTAAGAACTCACGTAGACTGGATTCTGTTTATACTCTGTATGAATGTATAATCTCATCCATTTGGGAGCTCTCTCCAATGATGCAGTCCACAACCCATCATCCATGCTTGCCCATCTTGTGTGACTCTCATCCATGTTCTCCTAAAAGTTCACCATGAGGAGTGCACCCAAAGTCTACCCTTCCTCTTTTTCTCAGGATTGAGGTTGACTGTCCTACCGATGGATTTCCCTGAGTCTTGGTAAGTGTCCAGACCATCTTCCCTTTCAGTTATACAACTCCTCGAATTTTCTATACCTCCTTGAATTTCCTCATGGCTTTATATGTCACAACTTGCTTACACCCAAGATGTACCTCTGCATTGTCCTCTGTGTGATGCATCCCTTTTGTTCTTTGGAGGCAATATTTCTACAGGTCTCCCTGTTGAACAGAAACATTGGTAAAATGTTTGTATTTAAAGGCTGTGTTTCTGCTGTTTTGGGAAGTCTAGGCAGATTGATTGATAGATAAAAAGCATTTATTAAGAGTTTACTGTATTCCAGGCACTGGGATAAGTGCTTGTGATATAGATACAAGCAAGCAAGACAATCCCTGCCCTTGAAAAGTTTATTTTCTGTATAGGCTTTCTTGAAATGGAAATTTATTGCTGTATGTTTTGAATTCTCTCTTATGTTCTACTGTGCACATAGCAAAGCTTCATTTTTCTTTTCTTATTTTTCATTTAAGTTTCAGTATTTGAAGTTTATATGTTTCTTTTATTTTCTTATTGTGTATTAAAGTTTTGTATTTAAGTCAAAAAAAAAGAAAAAAGTTTACTTTCCAATGGAGAAGACAACACATAGAAGGTACTGGAAAAGAGGAGAGGAAATATTTGTTCAGGGGCATGAGGAGGAGACAGATAAGAAGTAATGTGGAGGCCTAGGCCCCAGAAAGATCAGCAAAAGCTCCTTTATCAGGACCAAGGGATCTACAGGGGGGAATCCAAGCTTCTAAAGGGAGGAGAAATAAGGATAAATGCCAGAGGGGACAATTTGGTGAGGAAATGAAAACAAGTGTGGAGACCTCGGCCCTAGCAAGATAAGGTAAAAAAGCACACTTATGAGGGCCGAGAGGCCTAGGTCAGTAAAAGCTTTGCGTGATTTCCCAAAAGCATTCCAGTTTGTTCCAGAAGGAGGAAAAGGAAAAAAATGCCCATGCATAAGACTTATGTGTCCCAAAGAGACTTTGTAGAGAACATTCTTTACATCTGTCCAGGAACAGAAAGTTTTATAGTAGTTCTCTAAATCTGTACCCAAATTGGGATGATGGGATTGTATAGCACTCCCTTAAGATGGCTTCCTTTTTGTAAAGAAAAATCCCATTCCATCTCCAAAGATTGTTAGAAATGCTCAGGGGTGGCTAGGTGGTGCAGTGAATAGAGCACTTTCCCTGGAGTCAGGAGGACCTGAATTCAAATCTGGCCTCAGACACTTAAGTCACTTAACTCCAATTGCCCTATCTTCCCCCCTCCAAAAAAGCAAAAGAAAAAAAAGAAATGCTCCCTCCTTTAAGGGGATTCCATGATGGTGATTTAGAAGGCTCAAAGTACTTTTACTTCCAGATCTACACTTTGGGATTTTTTCATCATGGTACCTGGTTTTGGGCTATGGTCTTGAAATCTCTGTGAATTTACTTGAGGTTAGCGAACAAAGGAGATATGGAGGAACTTGTCTATGCTTCCAGGAGGAATGGGTCACTTGGGTCTGGGAGGAAACCTATCTTTGAAGTTATTGGGGAAATGGGGAGAACTTCTTGCTGGGCATCTTTTATGCAGTTCCTCATTTTTAACTTGTTCCATGTCCTGCTATACTGTTCTATGTCCGATCGCCAGCCTTGTTTTTTTTGGAAACCATAGAATTCCACAGAATGCTGAAGCGCTATGTGATATAAGTTTCAGAATAATATAAGTTATATAAGTTTGAGAACAGAATATCTCTTTTCCTTGGGTGATGACAGCAGAAGAGTTTTCTACAAGGAACTTGTCCCGAATGGCTTTAGCATAAGCTCACAAGCATGAGCCTACTCTATAATGAAAAATGTACAGTCCAGGTCTTTGGGGCCCCAATCTACTAAAGTCTTTCAAGTGTTCCATCTTGCCATCATTGCTCCTCATCTCCTATGACACATAATCTTACTTTGGGTTTCAGGACAGGTTACATTGAAATATGGCCTGCCTTATATTTTAAGAATGATCAATATGGTATAATGTATCTTCATGGCTAACTTTTGGAAGGGACCAGTAGTAGCCATAGGCAATTGCCTGTAATTGCTCTGTTCATTGTACAATTACCTAACCCAAAGAGCCATTTTCTCAAATTTTTTTAGCCTTGGGACTCTATATTTGGTCTTTAGACCAAAGGGCTCAGAGTGAGGAAGGGCTCACTGTGTGGTGTTATGTGCTCCCTCCATAGGAAAATGGTTGGTTTTTAAAGTTCATTGTGTAGGAAATTCATAGTGTTTTTTCTTGGGGGTGGCAGTGATAGGAAATGGCTGCCAACCAACCACTGGCTACTGTATAATCAAATCATTTGGGAGCATGCCAAAATAGGCAAAGAAAGAGGAAGGCACATTAGCCATGACTGCATCAAATAGCAGCACAGCTTCAAATTGGTGTTTAAGGCAAATGCTGTTTGTACTGTCACATTCCTGGTCCCCACAGAGAATGCTTATTAGAGACAGAAGTTGCCTAGACACTTGGTCTTTACCACTGGGGTTTGATGATTCTATATGCACACAACAGAGGAAGCAATCTGGGCTTGAGACTGATGAGCCCAGTCAAATTCAGACGGTTCTTCGATTTTTACTGATTTTCCTAGCTAAATCAAAGCAAGGCAAATTACAAGTCCTTACTGAGCAATAGGATGGGCGAGGCAGAGTGGTGGGTATTATGGGAGATGCAAAGATCTATGCACCACAGTCTCTCCTCTCCAGGAGTGTATATGTGTAATGGGCCTTGGATGCCAGCCCAGATCACCTACGATGGAAGCACTCATGTGGGAGATGACAGGGATCTGCTTTTGGGATAAGACATGCTCCCCTACCATATGGGTTGGTGTATACTCTTCCTTTTGGTTATGTAGCAGGAACTGCCTGTGTCTTTAAAGACTACCACATTGGAACAATCTTGCTCTTTCTTTTTCGTGATATACAAGTGGGAAAGTCTTGTTCATCTGCAACATGGGCACCAAGCACTAAGCTGGGTATGGGAAGGCCCCTTTAGGTGCTATGGCTCTTAGAAATGGGCTTTGGGGGTTGGTCTTGTTTCTTGTATCCTTTTTCAGTTCTAGGAGTGGGAATGGGCCATGGAGAACTTGGAGCCAGGATTTCAGGCCAGATATTGGAGCAGAAAAACCCTGAGAAGCCAGAGTCTTGAGACACAAGCCCAGGGGAGCTTTGGACCTGGAAATCAGTGTGGCTGGTGATACATAGGAAGTGAGTTATGCTTGTGAATCTTATCTGCCTTCCCTCCCTAGAGGGAGTCCCTAGAGACTGGAGAATGTTTATATGTTTATTTTTGCTACACCTTTGAAGTAAATATTCCTTTGCCAAAGCTAATCTGACTATTAAAGAGTTAAATAAAACTGGGGTGCTAAGGACCCCTAAAATTGAGAAAACAATTTGGGGGGCTTGAATCAGTGAGGGAGATGAGCGAACTCCCTTAAGGGTACTGGAGAATCCTAGGGGTGGGGGTTAAAAGGTAACATACCTGGCCTTCAGGCAGCAAGAGCCATGGCATATTGTCTAGTTGCTCCTAATTACAATGTGTGCCATGTGTAGAAACTGAGATTCAAAGGTCCCACCTTTTTTCCTGAGATGGACCTATCTGGATTATCTTAAAATTACCTATACCAAAGCTGTCTCCCTGTGGGGAGAGTTCTTCCCCAAGGTAGCAAGAATGTGACAATTTGCAGGTAGGGGTCTGTGACGGGGAGCAGGTGATACCAAAAGGTGCAGACTTGGAGTCTCTTTCCCCAGTAGAGGCTCCCCCATCACTGGTTGATAAGAAGGGCTGAGAACAATGGATGACTCAGTCAACATAACTTTCAACAACATATGTATATATGTGTGTGTGCCCAGATATCTCAAGGAAACAATATTGGATGGCAATTCCTTTTGTCTTGAACTATGATTTCATTGGTTTAGGGAGCTCCTGGTACAGGAACTCTTTCCTTCAATGCAGATCAATACCTTTGTTGTTACTTGCAATATTAGAGAATTTCTGGGGACACTTAAAATTCTGGTGACTTGTTCTTGATCACAGCTTGAGCCCATGAAGGGAAGATCCTTTGCTTGGGATGGATTAAGTGATAACCACTGACCACAGAGAGAATGTTGACTTACTCAATTCATATTTTCTTTCTTGTTTTCTTTGCAAAAGGAGAATGATCAGAAGTGACAAAATAAAAGTGATTAATGGAAATTGATATCGAACTTAAGATAAGGAAGGAGAAAGTAAGAGTTAGTTGTAATATACTAAGTAGATAATGAGAGATAGCTGATCTTGACAAATTAAAATCATCTGGCCCAGATCAATTACATCCTTTAGTCCAGAAAGATGTGTTTGTTGAACAACCGTCAGTAAATTTGAAAGCTTGTTAGAGGTATCACAATTTTGAAAAACAGGAGAGGTGTCACAATAGTGGAGAAGGGCAAATGTTCCAATTTCTTTAAAAGAGCAGAGTTTGCCAACTGTAGGTTAATGAACTTTGCTTCCTGGGAAAATTCTAGGATAAATATTCTAAGAGATGATCGGGAAACACCTGCCAGGGAAAGGAGGGGTTACAAAGAGACAGCATGACTTCTTCAGGAGCAGATCACTTACCTCTTATCTCCTTATGCCTTTTTTTGGCAGGATGATTAAACTAGAAGACAATGAGAGTGCTGCAGCCTAGATTCTAGTAAAACTTTGGATAAAGCACCTCATGCTATTTTCATGGTGGGGCAGCAAGGCAGCACAGTGGGTAGAGTGCTGGCCCTGGAGTCAAGGAGGACCGGAGTTCAAATCTGACCTCAGAAATTTACTAGCCATGTGACTCTGGGCAAGTCACTTAATCCCATTTGCCTCAGTTTCCTCATTTGTAAAATGAGAAGGAAATGGCAAGCCATTCTGGTATCATTGCCAAGAAAGCCCTAAACGGGGTCAACAGGGATTCTGAAATGACCCAACAATAATTTTCATGGAAAGCTATGGATTGGCATAAGCATATTGACAAGATAGTGTCCAGTGCCTTGAGTCTATGTCATATGAAAATCTTTTGAAAGAACTGGGTATGTTTACCCAACAGAAGAGGAGAGGGGAGGAGGTTTGAGTAGGGGGGATAACAATTATCATCATGTGTTTGAAGGGTTATCACTTGGAGGAGAGATGAGACTTGTTCTGTTTGTACTATGAGCCCTTAACTTCTGTCTTGTTAAGTTTTCTCAAATATAAAATGGGGGGACTTTTGTGAGGATCAAATGAGATAATATTCATAAAGCCCATAGCACAGTGATGACATATAGTGAGCGTTTGATAAATGCTTGTTCTCTTCCCTTGCCCAGTTTGGTGCCAGAGTTTAACTCCTGAGGTCAAGTGGAAAGAGTTCTAGTGATTTTGTTCTCTGGGGGAATTAGGGTAAAGGTTGCTAGCTTTACTCATTCCACCCACTCCTCTTTGCCCCTGGCTTGATTTGTGTGGCAACCAAGGGCATTATGGGAGTTGAAAAGACTCTCCTAACCCCAATTCCAATGAGCTCCTTTGTAGTTTTGCCAAGCAGAGCCCTTGGGATAATTTGAAGGGAACCCAAGCGAGGGGTATAACAGAACTTAAAGGGAGTTTTGTACCATAATTCAAATAGAAGTTTAGACCGAGACACTTCCCCACACCCAACTCCCACTGGCCACACACACACACACACACACACACACACACACTCACACACACACACACACACACACACTCACATACACACACACACACTCACATACACACACACACACACACAGATTTCAAAAGAAAGACTTTAAAATGCCTAGGGGTTCTTCCAACTAGGATGAGGCTGGTTAAACATAGCTTGTCAGCTTTAAAGAGTTGGCTGACCCCTGCCCTTGGGGTTATAAGCTGTGCTGAAGATGAAGAAGAGCTGGTGACTGGAAGAGTTGTAGCAGAAGAAGATATATGTATGTAGATGACCCCTGCAAAGAGACTGCATTACAGGCTGTGGCAGCAGATGGCAGCAGAGAGCAACAGCAACAGCAACAGACCCACAGAGGGACTCCCCCATGGAGAAAGGAAGACCAGAAGAGAGCAGCCCAGTAGAAATGTCCAATAAGAGAGCAGCATAGTAGAAATGTCCAACAAGAGAGCAGTAGAATGACATCACCACAGAACATCAGTAGCTCAGCCACCTGAGAATATTCATGTATACTGGCCACTCTTTGTTCTCTATGCATATACTTCCCAGGAATGTTCTCTAGTCATGTGTCCACAGTGGGTAGAACGTTGGGCCTGGAGTGAGGAAGATCTGTGTTCAAATCCAGCTTCAAATCCTTTCTAGTTGTGTGACCCTGGGAAAGTCACACATCACTGAGGGGCTGAATGCCTTCAATATGGGGTAGCTTTTGGGGAGACTCACATGTAAGAACTACCATGGTGTCTCATCTAAAAATTATACATTATCTTGCTTAGCATCTCTCTGCATTACACATCTGATATTGATCTGTTATAGGTTGCTTAACTTGTGCCTTATGGACAGTTGCCAGTCTCTGACTCCAACTCCTAACTGGTTCTTCCACATTAGTGACAGAAGATAGTAAGAATTTTTAGGATAGTAATTATTTTTCCCGTCCTAACACAATATGCGACTTTCCATTTTTAAAATGTAAAAGACTTGTTTCTTAACTTTTTTGAAGGTTATACTTTTCATTTTATCCTTGTTATAAACTAGTTCTATGTTAGGGGGGAAAAATGGAAATTTTTCCATCCATAGAAGAAAATAGAAGAATATAGAAAGATAAATGATATTGTTGGAAGGAACTTGTAAATTCCTTAATATTTTAACTTAAATTTTGCATAAGAAAAAATAACTACAAAGATTATATTGACGTATTTGGCTCCCTGGGCTTTCACCAAACCAGAAAATCCTCCCTTTTTTTGTGGCTGGCTAGCTCAGTACACCTGCTGGGATCTTAGCAGAAACTGATCTCCCCCAGGTTTCAGTGTTATATAAAAATCTATTCAGGACAAACAGAAAGCAACTGTTCGAAGGACACAGCTTTTCTTCAAGAAGATGGGGAGCAGAGTTCACTTAAGCATCAAGGTCTCTGACTAATCTTTAAAGGGCTTTGATAGAAAATGAGAAGGTAGGCTGAGACCAGAGGGCCTGAGGGCAACTTTTAGGAAGGATAATTAAAGACTGAAGTGAAAGGAAGAAGGAACAGGAATGGTTCCCTTTCCCCTCCATCTTCTCTTTGGCCTCTGATGCACACCCCTTAATCTGGGGAGTGGAAGAAAGGGAACAAAATGGAGAATATTTCAAAATGACTTTTACTTATGAAGAAATGAATGTAATTCAATAATAATACCTTGCTGAGCATTTGATACCTTTCAAAATGCTTTCAGGGTGGCTAGGGAGCACGGTGAATAGAGCACCAACCCTGGAGTCAGGAAGACTTGCTTTCAAATCCGGCCTCAGACACTTACCACTTACTACTGTGTGACCTTGGGCAAGTCACCTAACCCCAATTGCCCTGCCTTTCCCACTACAAAAAAAACAAAAAGTGCTTTCACAAACATCTCATTTCATTTATATTGCTTAAGAGGGTCATGTGATTTAATTGAAAAATAACTAGGAGATGTGAGTTCAAATCTTAGTTTTGCTACTTTACGACTTAAGGCTAAAGTTTCATTTAGAGGCCAGTGAATATAAAGATGTATTTTTCCCCCAACCAAGTTGATTATTCCTCTGAAATCTATACAGGGTCTGTGGACTCAGGTTAAGAACTCTTGAACTAAAGGTTCTTGGTCCCTTCTGGTTCTAACATTCTATGATTTCATAATATCTGGATTGGGCAACTTCTAATGTCCTTTTTTTGAGCAAGGCAAACAGGCTTAAGTGACTTGCCCAAAGTCACACAGCTAGTAAGTTTCAAGTGTCTAAGACTGGATTTGAACTCAAGTCCTCTTGACTCTAGGGCAAGTATTCTAGCCCCTGCACCACCTAACTGCCCCTCTGGCATCTTTTCTAACTCTGCAAAGTCTATGACTATATTCTCATATCAAAACTAAGAGGTAGGCAGGACAGACTTCATCATTTCCCTATTAATGATGAGGAAACAGACACAGATGATAAGATGAACTCATCCCTTTTTATCAGTGGTGCTTAATATATTCTTTTGATTGGCTCTAGTGAGTTAGTAATAGATCCAGGATTAGAGCCCAGATTTTCTGATGTACCATCCCTGCTTTAGTCTACTACTCAATACCAAAACTTTTAGGAGAAATAGTCATAGACTGCACCTTTAGCCTTTTCCAGAGGATTCACATGGATGTTATGAGTAACCAAATAGGATGTTACTTCCTCTCATTCTACTCCTAATTCTAGAACTGACTGTATCCTGAGCAAAATGTGAAAATTTAGAAAAGCCGCAAGATTTTCTTCCTCTTCAACTTTGTCTCTATGGGCATTCAGATGGATGCAACCACTCTGTATTCAAGAAAGCAGCAAATGAATAAAAATTAACCCCTTTAAAATTGTCAAATGAAGAATAATATGATACATTTTGCACAGACTTTTATTAGCATTGGGTATTTCTCTACCACTTTCTTTTGTAATGACCTCATATAAAAAGGAACCCAAGATCAGAGTAGGAAAAGAATGCTAATGGGTTCTGACATAGGGAACCACCTGTGAAAACATCTTAGTATGTGAATGGTATGTTTTCTGATAGAGGAAGAACTGTATCCTGTAGGGGTGACCCCAGTTTTCTCTTATTTAGGAGCTTGCAGTTTTCTATCCTGTTTCAACATGTTGAAAATGTTATGCCTTGGTTTTTTTCCCGTAAGGAGCCACATTATTCCAGTTCACAAATTACTTTCTAAAGGAAGCCAGCAAAATGGGGATTTGATTTATGCCCGGGTCACTTAAGATGGAATTATCCAAGAGAGATACTCAGGACTTGCTTCTGCATGACAGATGAACTGGTGGATCCAGGGAGATTCTGTGCTAGCCTATCTTGTGGTTGGGAGCAGTCTTTTTCTAATGACTGAATAGCCAGAACTGTCTGCATCTTTAAAACTATTTGACTGAGGAAATTCTCCTTCTTTCCTGTAATTAGGTCTAAGACTGAAGGACTCCTTCATTCACAGCAGGTAAAACTGTGCTGACAAGCTGGCCTGAGGGCCAACTCTCTTCTCCCCACCACCTTAAGCCAGGTTACCCAGAGAAATGGGCTCAGGGTTTTAGTCTTGTTTTCTTTGTTCTTTTCAGTTCTAGACCATTACATAGGGATCTAGCCCCAGGGATCAGGGCATCAAGAATCCAGGCTCAATGTTACAGTCGGTTCAGCAGCAAGGGTTTGGAACGCTGGCCCAGTGGAGTTTTAGTTAGTCAAGTTATGGACCTAATCCCTCTCTGCTTCCCAGAGACTGAACTGGTATAGAGGGGATTATGCCCCCAAATGTTGGGGAAAATATTTGTATGTTGCTAAATCTTTGAAGAAAGTATCCTTTTGTAAAAGTTAATTCAATGTTAAATATTGAATGGAACTGGGGTGCTAGTCACTAGCTCCTTACAAAGGGGGAAACATAATCAGTGGGGATTGAATTATTGCCAGAGAATACCAGGGTGGTTGAATAGGGCATTGTAACAAACCTGGTCCTCAGCCAGTGGGGCCAAAGCAAACCCATGTTACACTAAAATGTGTGATGATAGTTCAGAGTTCCATAGCAGTTTGAAGTTTGCAACTGATTTTACTCAAAGACCATAGAGTAAGATTGTAGTAAAGGAATTTTGTTCTCGTTTTATAGATGTGGCTAAGAGAGGAGTCATAATAAGAGAATGTGAAACAGCAAGGACTATAAATTGGAATGGTTACTAGTACTCTGGGCAGAATGAGCTAGGGTTCTGGAGAATAGCAGTGAGGTAGAATGAAGTGCATAGATCTCACAACCAGTTATTCAATTGTCTTTGAGTTTTTGTGACCTCTTTGGGGATTTTCTCGGCAAAGATACTGGAATGGTTTACCATTTCCTTCTCTGGCTCATTTTACATATGAGGAAACAAAGTTAAACACGGTTAAGTGACTTGCCCAGAGTCACACAGCTACGGAAGTGTCTGAGGTCAGATTTAAATTCATGAAGATGAGACTTCCTCTCTCCAGACCTGGCACTCTATCCACTGCTCCACTTAGCTGCCCATCCGTTAAAAACTGGATTTCATCTTGTATCCCTGAGTCTTCTATCCTTTTGTCTATTTCTGTCTACTAAATAAATACAGCCCCCCCCAAAGTGCAGCCAAAGGGCCTAGCGTTCAGAGACATAGAAGAAAATACATGGAAATCAGTACAAGATAAAATGAAGTAGATATCATATTCATATCTCAAATCACAAACCTTTTAAATAAATCATTTCCCCCCAGAGTACTTAACCACAAAGATTAGCTAATAGATGACAAAGGAATAAAACTAGTTTCAAACAACTATGGAAGGCAAGAAGCCTTTTACTGTGGCCTGCAGAGAATATTCTATGTTTGTGTTTCTGTCAGTACCATGGAATGTCTATGTAGACTGAAATCACACGTTAGTTTCTGATCTTGAGAAGAAAATTAAAGGGCTAGAGAAATGTATGTCTGCTTTCCAAATTATTAAGGAGCAAAGAGGAAAAAAAACTTAGAAAGATGGAAAAAAGGCATATGGGAATTTTTGTCTATATTAGGAGGCTGGAGGATAGAAAAACGTGACACAGAAAGAAAGCAAGAAGGACCACTATATTTGGAGCCATATAATTGGTATGAGGCTCTTCTTATAAAGGGGAAGGATGAAACATCTCAGGTTCAAACGGCTTTTTGTGCTCCAAGGAATTATGATGGAGTATCATAGGTGGCATCAGGTAAGATGTCATCTAGTAAGGTTAAAGATATAAAATTTTCCTCCAAGTACTCCTACAAAATGTTGATATGTTGTCTTATTGTTATCATTTTCTTTGATGAAATTATTGATTATCATACACTAATTTTTTTTTTTTTTGTTTTTGGAGAGGGGAAGGTAGGGCAATTGGGGTTAAATGACTTGCCCAAGGTCACATAAATAGTTTTTGTGTTAAGTGTCTGAGGTCACATTTGAACTCAGGTCCTCCTGACTCCAGGGCCAGTGCTCTATTCACTGTGCCACCTAGCTGTCCCCATCCAGTAATTCTTTAATATTAAATTATTTAGATTTCATTTAAGTTCAAATCCCTTCTTCAAAAGCTCTTTAACAATGATCATTTTTATTGTGTTGTTATCAGTAAAAGATTATACCATAGCACATAATAATCAATATTATAAAAATGCCACACACAGCTGAGAAATAAACACATGTATACATACATATATACACATACATATACATACACACACATATATACATATATGCCTAATGTGATTGTATATATCTGTACATATGTATACAAATATAGAACTTTTTCTATTCTTACTCAGTAAGTGGCAGAAAGCTATGATGCATTTAGGAGGTTCTAATTAGGTCCTTAACTGCTTTCTTGTTTATCTTTTTGTCAGACTTTTTAGATCTAAAAGTGATATGTTGAGGTCTACAACCACTATAGATTTTTTTTAAAATCACTATACTTTTGATATGTTTCTCCATGCAGTTCAGTCAACATTTCCATGAAGTACTTATAAGCTATTTGGTGTGTATATATTAAATATTATTATTATTTCATTTTCTATAGTACCTTTAAACATAATGTAATATCTCCACTTATGTCTTTTGGGGAGTTAGGTGACAGAATAAATAGAACACCAGGCTCGCAGTCAGGAAGATCTGAGTTCAAGTTTGGCTTCTGACAGTTTTTAGCTTACTTGCTGTGTGATTCTGGGCAAGTCGCTTGACTTTTGTTTGCCTCAGTTTCTTTTCCCATAAAATGGGGATAATAATAAACCCTACCTCCAAAAGTCGCTACCAGGATCAAATGAGATGATATGTGTAAACGGCTTAGCATAGTTCCTGGCGTATAGTATGGGCTATATTATAGTAAGTGCTGTTATATGTTATTATTATCACTCATATTTATTTTTATTAATCTCATCTGAGATCATAATTGTTAGTCCTGTTTTTTTAGTTCTTCTGAATAACAAGTTTTCCTCTAATCCCTAGTTTCATTCTGTGTGAAGAATTTTTATTTAAAATGTGCTGCTTGTAAACAACATGCTGTTGGGTTTTGTTTTCTAACTTATTCTGTTCTCTTTTTCTGTTTTATAGATGAGTTCATCACACTCACATTCATGGTTGTGATGGAAAAGTGTGTATTTTCTCCCAGTGTGTCCTCTATTTCCTCCTTTCCCATCTCTTTATAGGCAAGAAGAAGGTGGGGTAAGAGAAAGAATGCGATCCATGTTCATGATCTGAAAATGAAGCAATCTGCTTCCACTCCATTATCCCCATTCTCTTCTAATGCAGACTATAATCACGGAGTCTTTTACTTTTTTCTCTTTTTAATCATCCTTTTATGATCTACCCTGTGAAGGTGAAGTTCATTTTGTTTGTGACTGTTATGTTCCTGACTCTACCTGCTTTTTAAAGCACCTCTCTCCCCTTTCCTCATCCCTGATTCTTTCGTAATTGAGTTTAATGTATTATTAAAGCAAACTCTGTGTGTGTGTGTGTGTGTGTGTGTGTGTGTGTGTGTGTGTGTGTTTTCAATCTGTCTTTACCTAGTTCAGATGAGAGGGAAGTTTAGGTGACGATCACCCCTTAACTTTTCCTCTATTTTACATATTTTTCTCAAGAGTCTCAATCATAAGATATTGCAAGTTCGCTTTTTCCTTTTTTTCTTCCTTAGTGTATTCCCTTTCCCCTCCTTTTTCTTTCCTCTCTTAAGAGAATCAACATAACTACCCTTAATCCTTGCATCTGTCTTATTTAGTTTCTTATATGATCCTTGGTATATGGTCAATTAATATTATGATTTCTTATATAATTATTGAGGTTATTAGTATTCTAAAGTATATGTTTATCTCTTCTTCCCCCTTTTTGAATGTAAGCACATTGTCACTATTAAACCTCTTGTAATTATTCAGACATATTTATCTTTATGGTTTTCTCTAGTGTCCTGTTTACATTTCAGTTTTCATTCCATTCTAGTCTTTTCATCAGGAATGCTTAGAAGTTCTCTGCTCCATTAAGATCCAAAGACAGATCAAAGTGGTATAGATAGAGCACTGAATCTAGAGTCAAGAAGACCTGAATTCAAATCCTGCTTCAGACACTTTGATCCTATGCAAGCTATAACTGCTTTCAGTCTGTTTTGTTTCTGGTAAAATTGGCATAATAATAACAGAGTTACTATGACAAACAAATGAGATAGCACATGTAAAGTAACATGGAGAATAACACATGTAAAGTGCTTTGTATGCTTTAAAGTACCATATAGATAATAGCTGTTTTTATTTTTCCCCCATTGGAGAACACTCAGTTTTGCAGGGCAAGTTCTTTTTGGTTGTAAGCTTTTATCTTTTGCCCTTTTGAATTTCGTTTTCTAAGCTATCATTAAATAGTTGCTAAGTCTTCTGCAATACTTTGAGTTTTGCTATTAGTTCTTTTTTTCTTGCTTGCTTTTATCTACTGATTTAATTCATCCCTTCTTTTATTCCCTTTCAGTAAAGTAAAATTGCACTTTCTTCTCCTTCCCTTCAACTTGTTTTGTTCATTAGTTTTTCCATTTAATTTGCTGCATTAAAATTTCAATTTAATTTTCTTTTTCTGAAAGGTTTTTCTGTTCCTCATTCTTTTCATTATTTTCCCTTTCTGTCCATTATTTGATTCAGGGCCTTATATAGGAATTAAAACTTCTAAGGTGCCTGATTGGCATCACTTCTGAGCAGTTTCTATGTTATTGTCTAGTGGATCTTGCTTTCAGCCTGTCCTTTTCATTTTGTTTTTGTGCCTCAGTCTTAAAAGTTCCATTTTCTGGCAGGGGATAGAGAGAGTATTGTCCCATGGTAAGAATTTTACTATGGCCCTGATTCTGTTGTTCATTGTTGACTTTTGTCCTCATTTTCCCCCCATTTCCCTTGAAATCTCTTCTCTGGATCTATGCCCTTCCACTCTTCTAGGTGTCAGCTGTCTCCAAGATCTCTGATTCCCTTTCTCCAGAGGCAGGCTGAGTGGTCTCTTTAAGTATCAAATCCATGTAAATTATATCCTTTGTAAGGTCTTGATCTGACTTTATAGCTCTCTTCTCCCATAGCAGGTTTAATAGTGGTATCCCCTTCCAACTGCTGAAGCAAGATTTCACCCTTCCCCCCTTCCTTTTTAATCTTTCCTTTTGCCTCCTTGATTAAGCTCCTATAGCTTCTCTTCTTCCTGAAAGAGTAGAGGAGTTAATTTTCTCTTCATTGTTAGCTTCTGACTTGATTAGAGTACATCACATATTCCCCTCTATTTTCTCCCTCCCCTTTTTCCTTTTATGCACTATCCCTTCTATAACTTAGTCCCTCAAAAAAGCATTGATTGACCTGTCAGTAGACTATTGCAAGATTTAATCCATAATTTTTCAAGTCTTTCCCCACCATTAGTTCAATTTGACATCTGCTTTTACCCTGGTAAAAGAGCTTAGAAAGAAATCTCTTTATCATCTCTTTGTTTTTATTTTGCTGTTATTCTCGGTTGTTATATTTGTTTATCCTACTTGTATTTCTGTTGTTTGGAGTATTTGAGAAACAAATAATTTCTTCAGGTTTGGTTTTCTTTCGAGGAATGTTTCAAATGCTTCTTTAAAAAAAATGGACTATCCATCTCACATTTGTTGGGTAGGTCATGTTGGGTGACAGCTTGAGTTCCTTTCCTCTTTGGAATGTGTTATTCCTTCCCCTCCTGAAGTTTCTAGTGGGTACAGAATAATTCTGTGTTATTGGAATTTTCTTTCCTTTAGATTTGAAAGTCTCTCTCATAACTCCTTGCAGAATTTGTGTTTGTCAGTGGAATGATTAAATTTAACTATTATGTATCTTGGAGTTCATAGCCTTAAGTTTTTTTTCAGGAAACAATCTATGGATTCTTTTGATTGACATTATTTTTCTTTCCATAACAGGTGCCTTTTGTGATCTAGGGTCCCAGAAGGTACTATAGAGGTGAGCCACCCATGCTTCAGTGTAAACTATCTCCCGGGTCTGACATTCACATTGCAATGGAAGTAGCTATGACAGCTGTGGTCTTGGTGGAATAGTTGTGTTCAAAAGAATATGATACCATGGTTAATGTAAATAGAGATTCACACAGAGGAAATCTTAGTTCCATGGACACAGATTCTGCCTATAACTCAGTCCAGCTGGTTTGTCTGAGTGTCATCTGTCATTAAAAGAACTGGACATCCCATTTGGCTCTAAAATGCTATGATTATATGAGAGTTTAGACGATTTGGCGCAACTCATCTCCTGAACTGATGGTGCATTAGTCACAGCTTGAGGATTGTAGTCAGTTCTGGGCAACACATTTTAGGAGGAACATTGGCAAGCTATAGCACACCCAGAGGAGTACCAGGGTCCAACCCATGTCATAGAAGGAGGATCAGCTAAAGGAACTGGGAATGTTTCACTTACAAGAGAAAAGATTTGGTAGAGGACCTGATGGATAGTGATCTGTCTTCAAATATTTGAAAGGCCATCAAGTTGACAAGGATTTTTGTTTTTGATATCAAAAAGGGAGAATGGGCACCAATATTAAGGAACACTGATTTTGACCCAATATAATGAAGACTCTCCGATCAGAGTTGTCTGTAGTGAATTTCTTGTTACTGGAAGTGTTCAGCCAACAGCTTGATCTATTTGTCCAGAGTATGGCAGAGGGAATTTATGCATCAGGTAGGGAATAAACTAGATGACCTGTGTGGTCATTTTTCCTAGTACTTAGCACAATATCTGACCCATGTTGTTGAGACTCATATTGTTCAAGTCGCTTTTCAGTCATTTCTAACCATTTGTCATCCCAGTTGGGGTTTTTCTTGGTAAAGAGACTGGAGTAGTTTGCTATTTCCCTTTCCAATTCATTTTACAGATGAGGAAACTGAGGCAGTTAAGTGACTTGTCCAGGGTCACACAGCTAACATCTAAGGCTAGTTTTGGACTCACAAAGATGACTTTTCTGACTCCAGGTCTGGCACTCTGTGCCACCTAGCTGTCCACCTGGCCCACAGTAGGAGTTTAATCAATGTATGTTGACTGAGATCTCTTCCAGTACTGGGGTTCCTGGATTCATAAATAGCAGTATCATTTTACTATATAAAAGACATATGCACTCTCTTCCTGCTAACTTTTACGTGTCTCTGCTACAAATGAGTTTGGTAGCCACATTTTAGGAGGATGAAGGCAATCATGCTGGAAATGGAATGTTTGGCTTGGAGTCAGGAGGCCTTGAGTTAAAATCCCCTCTTAGAAACTTACTAGCTATGGGATGAGAAACAGGTTACTCAACCTCACATCTGTAAAACGGAGAGAATGATATCTATACTACCTACCTGACAGGGTTATTGTGAGAATCTAATGAAACAATGTAGTAGTTTTTATACTTCAAAAGTTTACTCACTCCTATCAATAAAAGTTTTTGAGCTTTCGCCACCAATATATTCATATTTGTTTATAAAATACATATTTTGCTGTGTTTTAGTAATATGTGCACAAAAATAAAGATGAGATAAAATGAAATAAATATTTAAGAAATAATTTTTCTTTACTAACAAAAACTTAACTAACAATAATAAATTATCAGGATTTCTAGTGAGAACAATATGATTTAGTATGCTTAATAATTTTAAAAACAATCTTGCCTTAAAACCTCATGATACTGCAGTTTGAAGGTCTGGTTCTAAATTCAGTATATTTTGATATTTGGTTTTGATGTCTGTCCTAGCTAAAAAAGATATCTCAAAAGTTACGTAGATCCAAAAGGAAGAAATACATCATTGGCTACACTTACTAAATCATGATATTCATTTTTTAATCCTAGTGATGAATTATGCAAAGATTTTTGTTGAAATTCAACTAGTAAATTTCCAACTTCCCTGATCACATGGACCAGGAATGGACTCTAGAGGTTGAATTCTAGGTCAGTGGCAGAGTAGATGGCAACCCATTTGCCACTGTGCCAGTGAGCCCAGAATAGGGTTGAATTCCAGTGTAGAAGGAGGCTGAGGCCTATGGCTGTGTATCTGGGCAGGGAGCACAGAACAAAGCCATATTAAAAGCTCTTTTGTTTTGCCCCCAGAGTGGAGTCTAGAACCTTTTAACCTACTCCTGGAGCTAGCTCCTCAGGCCTATGAACTGGAGTAGGAAGTATAGACCAGGGGCAAGTTTTTCTGACTGTGGAACAAGATAATGTATTCAATGCATAGATCAGAGTTTGGGCCTTATAGCTAAGTAACCAGGATAGGGAGCTTAGGCCAAGGGCAAGCCTGCATTCTGCTGATCTGAAGGTAAAGAACTGTACACCTAGCTGCCAGGGGTTGGGGCCAGCAGCTGTCTACTGAAGCTTGAACCAGAGGTATGATTACAGTTCTGTCACCCAGATTCAAACTGAAGTCAGGACCTGTAAAACTCAGACTTGGAGGTCATAGACCAGACCTTGTCCATGAATAGACTTAGGATATGATGAAAGTTTACAACTCCTTGGCCCAAGCCTTCTCTGAGATTCTTGAAAGACAATAAAAATGGAATATCTAGAGAAAGCAGTGCTCCTCCCCTCGTCCTAGATAATAGAGATCGGGACTAAACAAGGCCCCAACATTCTCCCTCTATTCACCCTGAAGGACGCAGAGACTGGTCCTAATATTAAGTACTAATTCAGGAAGTAAGGCTATAAGAATGAGTAAACAAAAAAAGAAAATAATTGAAAAATAAGCTAAAGCTTCCAGAGGAGAGACTTGGGATAAGAAATAAAAACTTGGTAGAAGAGCTACAGGACAGCCAGGTGGCACAGGTGGCACTGGGCTTGGAATCAGGAAGATTTATCTTCATGAGTTCAAATCTGGCCTCAGATACTTATGTAACCTCGGGCAAGTTACCTAACCCTGTTTGCCCCAGTTTCCTCATCTGTAAAATGATCTAGAGAAGGAAATGACCAAACATTCCAGTATCTTTGACAAGAACACCTCAAATGGGGTCACAAAGAGTTGTATGTGACCGAAACAATTCAACAACAACAATAGAACTACAAAACACAAGAAAAACAATGGACTGCCTTTAGTGTAGCAGGGCCTTGTACATGCCCAGGTCACCTAAGATGAAGCCACCCATGTGGAAGTTGCCGGGAACCTACTTCTCAGAAAAGACATTCTGGGTTCCTCTACCATGTAGGTGGGAACAGCCTCTATCCATTCATTATGTAGCTGGAATAAATTGCATCTTTAAAACTGCTAGTCTGGAATAATTTTTCTCTTTCCAGAAGCACTTAATAGTAACCCACAGCATAGGCTTGGAGTTCTGGTGGTTTGTTTCATTTGTACTTTCCAATTCTAAGTACAAGTGAAAAGCTCTCCCTGGACTCAGAAGCTTCAGTCATCATGACCTTGGAGGCAGAATTACAGGCCAGCTATGTAGCCTAGTCCAGCAGGGAAGTCCTAAAAAGCCAAGGTATCAGAACTCAATCCCAGAGGAGCTTTGGACTTGGAACCTGGTAGAACTGATGCAATATAGGAATTGACCTAAGCTGGGAACCTAATCTTTCTCCCCTCTAGAAAGATAGAAATAACTAGATTTGGAAACATATTTGACATAAAGAACAAGAGTGAAAAATTGAGTGTGACACTGAGATTGTAAGTCTGACTGATTGGGAAGTTGGTGGTGCCATGGATAAGAAAAGAAAAATTCTGAAGATGAGAGAAAGATAATGGTATTTGTTTTGGACATGTTGAGTCTGATGTCTATGAAGCATCCAGTTTCCTGTGTTCAGAAGGTGGTTGGTGATGTTTGACTAGGAATCAGGAGAGGGACTAGAGCTAGATATAGATCTCGGAATAATCTACATAGAGATGATAGAACCCATGGGAGTTAATGAGATCACCAAGTGAGAGAGCATAAAAGAAAAGGAGAAAAGGGCCAGAACAGACCCTTGGAGGCACCTGTGGTTAGTGTGCATGACATGAATGAAGATCTAACAAAGGATACAGGAGAACCTGGGGAAAGCAATGTCACAAATCTAGAGAAGGGAAGGTATAATGGTAAGGGAATTTGAAGATCTTCTCTGACCCTCAGTGGGCCTCACTTGGGGCACAACAAGAGAAGCTTGCTTAGGGAAGGTTTATTTTTCAGAAAGGCCCACCTTTTATTACTCCTTGTAATTAGACAGTGGGTCACCAGGGTTGTGATGTTCTCTGACCAGGAGAAGGCTATATATATACTCTGAGGTGAGGTTTTGCTTTGGGGCTCACTTTGGGAAGAGTTGCATGATTTGGCCAGATGAGACTCTGGGCAGTTGTTGAGCCCCTGGTTTTGAAAATCCAGATGTTGGTGCTTCTCTCAGGTAACTAACTGTATATGCAATGGTCAGACAGCTAGAAGCCCTGTCTGTTGGTCTGTTGAATTGTGTTATTTCCTCTGTCTGCATTTTTTGTCTGCTTGTAATTTCTGTTAGTATTTTCTGAAGTTCAAGGTGCTGACTTTTCCTGCTGAACTAGGTAAATGATATATGTTTGATTAAAGTAAGATTGTTAACCCTTTTTGAGTTGCTTTCCTTTAGAAAAGCAGATCAAAGAACCTGTGCTAGCAGCCATCCTGGGTATTCCAGGGTGCTTGCTGTTACAGAAGGCAACTAGTAGGATAAGGTGAACAACAGGGTTATGGGTTGCAATAAGTATTTATAGTTGCTATTTTTGTGGTAGCAAAGAATTGGAAATTGAGAGGATGTCCATCAATTGGGGAAAGATTGAACGAGTTGTGGTATGTGATTGTAATGGAACATTACTGTGTTAGAAATACTACTGTGTTATAAGAAATGACAGGCAGGTTGATTTCAGAAAAACCTGGAAAGACTTACATGAACTGATGCAAAGTGAAGTAAGCAGAACCAGGAGAACAGTAACAGCAATGTTGTATGATGACTAACTGTGAATGACTTAACTATTAGCAATACAATGATCCAAGGTAACTGAGAAACCACTATCCACCTCTAGAGTCTAAAAGCAGATCTAAGCATACTATTTTTCACTTAATTTTTTTCTTTTTTTTTTTAGTTTGTGTTTTCTTTAACAACACAACATTGTTTTGCATAATTGCACCTACATAAAATAGCTTCCTTTCTCAAGCTAGAGGAGAGGGAGAAGGGAAAGAATTTGGTGTTAAAAATAAAAAAACCTAATATTAAAAATTGTTTTTTACATGCAATTGGGAAAAAATAAAATATTATCAAAATTAAATAAATCCTATGATCCTAAAAATAAAAAAAATAAAATTGCAATAAGGTCAAGAAGGATGAAGACTGAGGAAAGGCCATTAGATTTGGCAATAAAGAGATCACTGGTAAAATTTTGAGAGGGCAGTTTTAATTGAATGATGAGTTTGGACAGCAGATTTCAGGTTTGTAAGAGAGATAGAGAAGGCCGGTATACAGTATACAGAGAGAAAATCACTCGAGGCAGGTAGCAGCTTCAAGGACCATAGGGCCTGGCAACTCAAAGTCAGATTGTAAAGAAGAGTAGACCTAGGAATGCAGCAAAAGGATTCTCTCTTCTCTGAGGAGAGAAAGAACTTTGAGGACTTGCAATGTTAAGAGTTGTGAGTTGCCTTTGTTAGACATGGAGACTATGGGTTCTTCCCTATCATTGCACTCTGAGTTTGAGCCCACTCTTCCCTGATGTGTGTATTTGTAGGAGAACGTACCCTAGGTTTGTGGGGGAAATTTTGTGTATCTACTCTTTACTATGCCATTTCAGTAATGATTCCTCAATACTATACAGAGCTTTCTGGTTTGTAAAGCACTGCATAGACTGTCTCATTTGATACTCACAACAACCCTGGGAGGCTGGTATTATTATTATTATCCCCATTTTACAGATGAGGAAACTGAGGCTCAGAGAGGTTCAGTGACTTTCCCAAGGTTGAACAGCTAATAAGTGTCCAAAGCAAGATTCGCACTCAGGTCTT
>CM053580.1:158528429-158549492 GCA_028627135.1 Pseudochirops cupreus
AGGAAGGGAAGGGAGAAAATCTGAAACTCAAGTGATTGCGGAACTGAATCTTATAAACTAAAAGTAAGTAAACAAGTCATTAAAAAAAAAAAGAACTAAACACAGCTAGATAGCATAGTGACTTACAACACTGGACCTGGAGTCAAGAAGATCTGAGTTCAAATCCAGCCTGAGACATTTAATATCTATGTGGTCTTGGGTGAGTTACTTGACTCTGTCTGTCTCAGTCTTCTCATCTATAACCCATAGGGTTGTTGTGAGAATAAAATGAAATAATATTTTAAAAGTGCTTTGCAAACCTTAAAGTGTTACCTTTAATAATGTTAGCAGTTATTGTTGTTACTCTTGTTAAGAAATAATTGAGCTGACTGGCTAATTGTTCATCAGAAACACACTTGGGAGCTCTAGTAGCAGGAGTAGTTTCCCATAAGGTCACATCTAAAATAGAGAATATTTATCCTTCTGGAGACCCAACCCATAAACACGATTAAAAAATGAGGGAGTAAGCTGGAGTGGGCATTATAACTATATAAATGTGAATTATTATTTCCAAGAATTGTTTGTCAGCAAACATGGTCATTTAAAAAAGCAAGAATGTAGAAAATTCACTTCCTCATACTCACTCTGTTCCTACCTCTCACCCCACTCCCACCCCCACCTCCATCCCCTTCTTGTGCCTCCGCCCTACACACACACTTGCTTTAACTCAATTCATTTTGAAACAACTGATCCAGAGGAAGAGAGCAGCCATTGCTCTGTCAGTGATCAGACCTATTCTTCTCAGTTCCAAATAACTTCACGCAAAGCCAAATAAGGGAGGAAATGGGAAAAGAAAGAATCGTTTCAACAGTAGAAAAAAGTAAGAAAAGCCCATATTGCACCACAAAGGCATGGACTGCTTTGAAAAGTATGATCCCTATTTTTCTTAAGACAACCCTTTAAAACAAACCACCAATCCCTTTCATCCCTTGCCCAGTCCCAACTCCCTTCGGGCTCAATTTTCTTTTGAACACTATGTACAGCACAGTGTTCTGAAAGTTCCAACCTTGATAGAAACTCCTAGGGATGTTTCAAAAGACTGGAAAGCCAGAAATCCTCTGCTTTAAACCTGGATCTTCTCACAATCATCCCAGGACCATAAGCCCCTCTGTTCTCTAGTTTTTCTTTCTTAAGACAGGGCAAAGAAGTATGGTTATTTTTTTTTCAATAAGGGAATTAGAGAGCATTTCATGTGATGAGCACCCAATAACGTTAAAATAAAAGGAATCCACTTTAAGTTAACAGAATGGCTTCTGATGTGGGAATTGTTTCACAATAAGCAGTCAAGTCATCCACTAGATATTGTAAAAGTCAAAATTGTTAAATTAGAAGAAAGGAAAAAGATGAGAAGACCCAGCCTATAATTATAATAGCTAGAACCAAACAAATTGCTTCCAGGAAAAAAATGGGAAGTAGATAAAAGTAAGGACAATAACTCTGATTATGGACATTTCTTATAGAAGTTTAATTAATATAGAGCAATTACCAAGACAAAGAAGCCAAAAAGAGCCCAGAAAATGCTTCAATAAACCTATATTTGATTTTACCAAGGAGAGAAACATGGTTAGCTAAGAATAACATTGGTTATAAGTATAAACTCATTTGACTTTATGTCCCTGAAGTTTTTACCTCATGCCCTGTAAATTGGCAAAGATGAGCAGAGATGGGAGTCGTCAATGCTGGATAAAAAGATAAACATAATAGTGCATTATTGATGGAAAAATGTTACAGAAGAGGATGGTGGAACAAAGCTGTCATGTCAAAGAGAAATCAGCCTTCTATTCAGCTGCAGAGGGCAGAACAAGGTGGAAGTTGCAAAGAGGCAAACTTAGGCTTGATAAAATGAAAAAAATCCATGACAGTCAGAGCTATGCAAATATGTGAACTCTGAATGAGCTTTGTTGGGAGACTGAGTTAGAGGTTAGTGGTTTCCCTTTCACTGGACACCTTTAAAGAAGGAAGGAAAAACTATTGAGTTTGTGAGAGAGACTCTTCTTCAGATGTGGGCTGAACTAGATGGGCTCTAAGTTTCTTTCCAATTTGGAAAGTCTGTGATTCTGTTCTTCTGAACAGTCTCACCTCACAAAATAGCAGAGTGGCGGAGGGAAAGAGAAGTCTGTATAAAGCTTGGTATGAGACACAATTAAGTCAAATTATTCCAAAGCTGTGTCACATGAAACTAAAAAGAGGACAGAAAACAGATGAAATTTCTGGTTTTCTAGTATTTCTATAGTGATTTGTCTTTATTATTGATGACAGTGGAACAACATCTGTACTCTGACCCTCTAGTACACAATGAGACTCTTAAAAAGATAACATCGGAAAGAGGAACTGAACCAGATCACTTAAGCACGAAATAAATCTGCATTGCAAATGACAATTTTGAAAACTAGGTTTTCACATGATCTGAAAGAGAAGGTAGTAAGTGATTAGGAAAAAATTATAGATGGTATTATTGTCTAAAGGAAGTAACCAAACAACTAAAAAGTACCAACTCATCAGTCTACTTTCTCATTTCTATAAAATCTTTATGACAGCAATCTGTGTGCATATAAAGGGTGCTATCCTTGACAGAAAAATGAGGAGGGACCAGATAGGTTTTCACATATGATTTTCTACAACAGACTGCATCTTCATAACCACACTGAAAAGTGTAGAGAATACATTATCCCACTGCATTTTTTGCTTATAGACTACTCTATTATAATGTCAATGAAACTGAAGTCTGGGATAAATTTTGGGGAGAGCAATCTAGAAAGAGAAAAATGAATCACAACACTGATCTCATCCTTTGACCCTAAAATCTCATTGCTGGAACATTATACTGAAGATTTTTATGAAAAGGAAAAAATAACTTACCATGTTCTTGTTAGGATTAAAATTTTTTAAAAAATTATTGATCCAGTTAGAATAATTTAAAAAGTTAATTGAAGTGTGAGATAGGCTCAAGATCTATCATAGTCCCCCCACTTGTTGAGATTAAAATAGTGTTATCTCTTAAAAGGGGCAAAGGAAGCTCTGAGGATTAGAAATACGTGCAGATTGCAAATGGTTGTGTTGAGGCACAGGGAAGTGTTTGAGGCCCGGGAATTTGTTGGGTCACGTGGAGGTCAGAGCATATTGCACTGTCCCTGGCCAGGGGATATTGCATTGCTCAAGATTCTCTTGCGTGGGGTTACCTGATGTTCCTGATTGGTGTCTCCACACCCTGGGGCCTTCATACCCTTGTGATTGTACTTCCCCTCTCACAATTCTGTTCAGCTGGGCTCTGTCACATGTGGTATGTGGATCTGGGGTATATATAAGACCTAAGCCTTGGAGGTCCTTAAGATCTGGCTGTAAGGTTTCCCCATGGAGAGACTTTAATAAACTTTCTTTGCTTTTACCTCAGAGCTGTGACTCTTCTGTTCTTGAGAAGGCGCTGGTGCCTTCTCCATTAGGGTAAGTAACTGGCTGCCCCTGCAAGGAAGTTAGGGTACTCTGAAAGAGAACCCTGACAGGAAGCTATCTCTAAGACTTGATGGACTCAGGGGCTACTGCTCAAACTGAGTCTCCTATGTTTCAACATTTCTTCCTGGTTACTTAAGGGCATAAAAAGACTCACCCAAATGGAGTAGTTGGGGGAAAGAATTTCAGATTTGGAGGAGATCCTAAACCCTCAGAGTCATCACAACCTCTCTTCATGATAAGGTCAGTGTCCATATTGGGGCAATGGGTAAGGAGAGTGTCTATCAAGTAAATGCTGTAGTGTCCTTGGTGAATATCCTTTCTATGCTATGGCTAAGTAAATCTCATTTTTTTTAAACTGTTAAATACTAGGAATGTCTTATTTTGATCTCATATCAAACCTAAACTAATAGGAGACCACCTTGTGTCAGACCTTCCCACTACTGAGATGTAGACTTATACTCATTTGTCACCATTCCATTCCCCTGATTTTTTTCCAAATTCTTTTTTTCAAAAAATTCATAGTCTTTTTCAAATACAAATTTATCAAACATCAATCTCTTATGTGCATTAGTTCAAGTTCTGTTTGTTCTTTTTTAATTGTATTAGTCCATTTCTCTCTGTCTCTATCTCTCTCCATATATATATATATATATACATATATATATATATATACACATATATGTCATATATACACACACATTACATATATACGTATATGCATATGTATATATATGTGTATGTATATATACATATATATTTATAAATACACACATATGTAGGTATGTATACATGTATGTATGTATGCACGAGGACTTGAAAAAATGTTTTATAATACATTTTAAAATCAGGTAAAGTCTGAGATATCACCTCAAAATCACTAAACTAGTCCAAATTAGAAAGATTCATTCTTTTAATGTGGGAAGGGGGGGGAACTGGGGTTGAGTGATTTGCCCAGGATCACACAGATAATACATGACTGAGGTCAAATTTGAACTCAGTTCCTTCTGACTCTAGGGCCAGTACTCTATCAGCCACCTAGCTGCCCCAGAAACATTCATTCTTGGAGTTGTGAGAAGCCAAGCATGTGAATTCATGCTGGTTCACAACTCATTCAATCATCGTAGAAAAATTTTTTTTTAAACTTTGTAAAAAAAAAAAGTGATTAAATCATACATTCCCTTTTGGGTTTCCTTCCCTTCTTGCTGTATCATTTTGGAGTTTGTTTTGCTTTTATGTACAAACTGTTCTGTCTCTGCTATAATCATTTTATGTCACTTAATATATTTCCTTGTATTCTTCATATTTGTCATTTTTATAACAACTGAATATTCCATTGCATGAATATGCTTCAATATTTCAAGGCTCTGTAGTTTGGATGGCATGAGTTTTCTCTTCATCAGAAAAATTCTCAATGCACTAGAGACTAAGATGGTTTTCAAGACTTGCTGAGAGTTGAAAAATTCAATGCATTGTGGTTAGCCTTTCTGACTCAGACCTTGTGGTCTTGAGATTGCACACAATGGTTCTCATAGGGTCCATATTTAAAACCTTTTTAAATCCTTGGGACATAATTCTATTCAACAGTGCCTTTTATGTGTAAGACACATTCTAGGTTCTAGGAATGAAAAGACAAAAACAAAAAAGAAGCTTCCATTCTACTGGCGATTGAAATGTATATCACCAGAAAAATCAAAACAAGATAATCTGAGGACTGAGAAACTATTAACACCTTAGATTGGGAAAGGCCTCCCCCTTGGAAATGGTCTTTGTTGTTGCTGCTGAGTCGTTTCAGCCATGTCCTAATCTTTGTGATCTCATTTGGGGTTTCCTTGGCAATGACACTGGAGTGGTTTGCTGTTTCCTTCTACTACCTGAGATGAATCTTTAAAAACAAAAAATTATATATTTTCAACATTCATTTAAAAATTATTTCCACTCTAACCACCTCCAATACCTGTAAAATATGACTCTAAACAAAATTTAAAGTTACAGAACCCACAAAATGTTAGAGGGAAACAAATCTACTGCTGAAGGCAGCCTGGCAGGCTGACAGGAAGGGTCTATCGCACTGAACTGGGAGCCAAGGTCAGTTCTGTCCTAGGGTGACCCAGACCAGTGGCACAGAATGGCGGGAGCAGACTTCAGGAGAGTGAATCACCAGCAACTGTGGTGGTTTTCAGACTTTTCAAACCATAAATGCCAAAGAAAAAGTAAAAGGTCAGTGAGGAACTCTGTTGGAACTGGGTGACAGAAGAACATGGTCTGGCCCCTGCTCCTGAGGTGAGAGGTGGTGGAGGTGTGGTGGCTGCAGCTGCTTCCATGTTGCTGCCTCCAGAGCTCCTGGCCTGCAGATCATAGGGAGACCAAATGATCATTCAGAGGGTAATCACTCTTACTTTGACCTGTCTGGATCTGGATCATGGTCTTGGGTGCTGGTGCTGGGGTGTGTGGCAGTGTGCCAGAACTTGGGGTATCTCTAGAAAGGGTGCTCTCCTCAGACTTCTGACAACATTTGTGAAAACCCTAGAGATTTGGGATGTAGCTCTTCCCATTCTGGAATCACAGTTCTACTGTGGCAAAGAGCTCAAAAGTCAAGTAATTGGCTGGCAAGATGAGCAAGCAGAGAAAGCACAATCAGACCATAGAATCCTTTTTTGGAGACAAAAATGATCAAAACATGAAATCAGAAGTCAATGAAGTCAAAACTCCTGCATCAAAACCTTCCAAGAAAACTATGAATTGGTTTCACGCCATGGAGGCACTCAAGAAGGATTCTGAAACTCAAGTAAGAGAAGTGGAAGAAAAATTGGGAAGGGAAATAAGAATGACGTGAGAAAATCATGAAAAGCAAGTCAATAGCCCACTAAAGGAGACCCCCCAAAATACTGAAGAAAATAACACCTTAAAAAATAAGACTAATTCAAATGGCAAAAGAGGCCCAAAAAGCCAATGAAGAGAAGAATGCCTTAAAAAGCCGAATTGCCCAGATGGAAAAGAAATTTTAAAAACTCACTGAAGAGAATAATTCCTTCAAAATTAGATTAGAGCAAATGGAAGCTAATGCCTTTCTGAGAAATCAAGATACTATAAAACAGATCCAAACAAATGAAAAAATAGAAGGCAATGTGAAATATCTCATTGGAAAAACCATTGACCTTGAAAATAGATCCAGGAGAGATAATTTAAAAATTATTGGACTACCTGAAAGCCATGATAAAAAAAGAGCCTAGACACCATATTTCAAGAAATCATCAAGCAAAATTGCCCTGATATTCTAGAACCAGAGGGAAAAATAGAAATGGAAAGAATTTACCAATTACCTCTTTAAAAAGATCCCAAAAAAGAAAGCTCATAGGAATATTATAGCCTAATTCCAGAGTTCCTAGGTCAAGGAGAAAATACTGCAAGCAATCAGGAAGAAACAATTTGAGTATTATGGAAACACAATCAGAATAACACAAGACCTAGCAGCTTCTACACTAAGGGGTTGAAGGGCTTGGAATATGATGTTTCAGAAGTCAAAGGAGTAGGACTAAAACTAAGAATCACCTACCCAGCAAAATTGAGTATAATGCTACAGGGAAAAATATGGTCATTCAATGAAATAGAGGACTTTCAAGCATTCTTGATGAAAAAAACCTGAGCTGAACAGAAAATTTGATTCTCAAATTCAAGAAGCAAGAGAAGTATGAGATGGTAAATAGGAAAAAGAAGTCATAAGAAACTTATTAAAGTTGAACTATTTATATTCCTACATGAAAAAATGATAATTGTAACTCATAAGACCTTTCTCAGTATGAGGATAGCTGAAGGGAATATATATGTATATATGTATGTATGTATATGTATATGTACATGTGCATGTATATGTATATATATGTAAACATACATATATGTGTATAGTAGGGTGTATGTGTGCATAGATGTATATATGAGTGTGTCTATATGTGTCTATGTGTATACATAGAGGGCACAGGATCAGTTGAATAGGAAGGGATGATAGCTAAAAAATAAAATTAAGAGGTGAGAGGAATGTAATGAGAGAAGGATAAAAAGGAAAGATAGAATAAGGTAAATTATCTCACATAAAAGAAGCAAGAGATAGCTGTTACAATGGAGGGGAAGAGCAAAAAGGTGAAAGGTAATGAGTCAACTTTACTCTCATTGAATTTGGCTTAAGGAGGGAATAACATACACACTTATTTGGGTATCTTGCCCTACAGGAAAGTGGTGGGGGAGGGAAGGGGATAAGAGGGGGCATGATGGAGAGAAGGGAATGTTGGGGGAGAGTTAGAAGTTAGAAGCACATATATTCGAAAAGTGACAGGGTCGAGGTAGAGAATGGAATGGATGGGTGGCAGGACAGGATGGAGAGAAATGTGGTTAGTCTTTCACAAATATAACTACTATGGAAATGTTTTGCAAAACTATACATGTACAGTCTATACTGAATTACTTATCTTCCCAGTGGGGGTGGGTGAGGAGGGAAGAAGGGAAAGAATCTGGAAATCAAAGTTTTAAAAACAAAGTTAAAAAAAATTGTTGTTGTTGTTTTTTGTATGCAACTGAGAAATAAGATATGCAGGCACTGAGGTATAGAAATCCATCTTTCCCTACTAGAAAGTTAAAGGGACTATGAAGGAGGATATAGGAGAGAGCAGATTGGGGGAAGGGATACTCAGTAGGTTTGCTATCTTGAGGTGGGGGTAAGAGAAAGACAGGGAGAAAATTTGTAATTCAAAATCTTGTGGAAATGAATGTTGAAAACTAAAAATAAATTCAATGAGAAAAAGAAGAAAAATTATTTCCAAATTCTCCCCTTCCTTCCAGTCTCTCCCCCTTTCATTGGAAAGGCAAACAATGTGATCTCAATTATATGTGTGAAGTCACACAAAACATATTTCTGTATTGGCATGTTGTGAAGGAAAAAAAACTATGAAAAACAGGAAGCATAGAAAAAGTGAAAAAAAAGTATCCTTTTATCTGCATTCAGTTTGTCAGATCTCTGGAGGTGGATAGCATTTTTCATCATGGGTCCTTTAGAATAGTCTTGCATCATTGTCTTTATTGGAGTACCTAAGTCTTTCCAGTCGATCATCTTTACAATATTGCTAGTACTGGATCTCCTGTTTCTGCTCACTTTACTTTGCCTCAGTTCTCTGGAATAGTTGGACCAGTTCACAACTTTACCAACAATACATTAATATGCCTATTTCCCCATATTCCCTCCAGAATTTGTCATTTCCTTTTTCTGTCACATTAGCCAATCTGAGGTGTGAGATGGTACCTCAGAATTGTTTCAATTTGCATTTCTTCAATCAATAATGAATTAGAATATTTTTATGTGACTATTGATAGTTTTGATTTCTTCTTCTGAAAGCTACCTTTGACCATTTATCAACTGAATAATGACTCTTTTTAAAAAAATAAATTTGGCCCAGTTCCATGTATATTTGAGAAATAAGACCTTATCACAGAAATTTGCTATAATTTTCCCTCAGTTTCCTGCTTTTTTTCTTCTTTTAATTTTGGCCACATTGATTTTGTTTGTGCAAAACCTTTTAAATTGAATGTAATCAAAACAAGCCATTTTACTTCCCAAGAGCCTCCCCAGTTCTAATTTGGTCATAAACTTTTCCTTTACCCATAGAACTGAAGGTAAGTTGTTTCATGCTCCCTTAATTTTTTAATCACCTTTTCGGTAGGAATCATATATCCATTTTGACTTTATCTTGATATATGGTGTGAGATGATGGTCTATGCTTAGTCTCTGACAAACTACTCCCCAGTTTCCCCAGCAATTTTTGTTAAATGGTGAGTTTTTGCCCCAAAAGCTTGGATCTTTGGGTTTGTCAAACACTAGATTACTAGTCATTTACTATGGTGTATTGTGTACCTAATCTGCCCCACTGCTCTATTTCTTAGCTGGTACTAGATTGTTTTGAGGATTACTGCTTTGCAATATAGTTTGAAATCTGGTACTAGTAGGTTGCTGTCCTTCAAATTTTTTTCCATTGATTCTTTGATATTACCGGCCTTTTGTTCTTTCAGATCAATTTTGTTATTATTTTTTCTAGCTCTTTAAAACGTGTATTTTTTAATAGTTTGGTTGGTATGGCACTGAATAAATAAATCAGTTTAGATAGAATTGTAATTTTTATTACATTGGCCCAGTCTACCCATGAGCAATTAATATTTCTCCAGTTGTTTAGATCTATCTTTGTGTGTGTGTGAAAAGTGTTTTGTGATTATGTTCACATAGTTCTTATGTTTGTCTTGGCAGGTAGACTCCTAAGTATTTTATATTGTCTGCAGTTATTTTAAATGGAATATGTTCTCTTTGTAATCTGTCTGAAACTCCATTATCCTTGGCTTTATTTGCTTTTCCACATTTTAATAACAACAATATAAAAAAGATAATTTCCTTACAGATGGAACACATTAGATTTTATCATTATACTACATTTGCTCAACCCAACCATGAAAAGAGATACCCTTCCACTTACTTAGTTCTTCTTTTATTTCTATTAAAATCATTTTAAACTTGTCTTTATATAAGTCCCTTGTATTTCTCTAGGAGTTAATGTCCAAATATGTGATTTGTTTTGTAAATATTATAAATGTTGTCTCTCTTTTTATATCTCTCTTAGCATAGTAGATAGAGTTGGCCTTGGAATCAGAAAGACAAGGAAATCAAGTACTACTTCTCACATATACTGGATATATGACAAGGAACAAGTTACTTAATTTTTCAGTGCCCCAAATTGTGGAGTAGATGTTGATCTCTTGTTTGGCTTTTGTTCTTGAGAGAAACAATGAATTACCTCATGGGGGGATGTCTTGATTTGTGTAGGAATTGGATTTAAGTGAGGTAGAGTTGCACAAAATCTTCAGCCTCACTCTCCCAGAATCACCAAAGTCTAATGTCAAGACAAAAGTCAAGATAACTGGCAATGGCCCAAGATGCAGTGGATGACCTTGGCGTCTTTGATGTCTGACCAAGCTCTAAGTAAGCACTGTACTGTGTCTGCTTTAGACATCTTCATGACAATTGGGAAAAAATGCTCTCATATGCCCATTCTACAAAGAGAGGTCTTCACATGCTTGGGGTAGGTATCCCCTAGCACTGATGGGTTGAAAGCCTGTTAATTACCCTCCACCTAGTTTGGCCTGTCTGTTTTATGGAGGTGTGGCCATTGCACATGCCAGAGCTTCTGGGAGCCTCAGCTGTGTTCAGGGAGGACTAGCACCTCAGCCCTTTTCAGGGTTGCTTATCCATCTTTGGTGTCCACTTGATTCACCCAACTCTCACTTGCATCTGATCTCTAGCAATACAGGAAAACTTCTCCTCAAGAGTGCCCTCTGCTAATTTGATTCAATAAATGCCTATTAAGTACCTGCTATGTGCCAGACACTGATCTAAGGTCTAAGGATACAATTAAGAAAAAGGAAAACATTCCCTATTTTCAAGGAGCTCACAAGCTAATGGGAGAAGACCACCCACCAAAGAAAGTTGAAAAGGAATGGTGCACAAGGGATACCTGGGAGGGGAGTATAACATTCCTGGAGTCAAAACCAAGAAAAGAAGCTGATTGAAAATGAGAAAATAAAATGTTCTGAGCTCTTTATATGAAGGAAGGTTTTGGGAAGAGTTTCCTGCTCTACCCTCTAGTCTTCCAACTAGAAGGGAGAGGCAACTGAGGTTGCTAAGATGATGTTGAGTCTCAAAATCTGAGTGAAGTTACATGATAATGAGATTTCTGGTGATCAAGTTATTCTAGGGGAAGCATGATATTTTTTTTTTTTAAATTGAAACCAAGTGGAGTGGAAACCACGCAGAGCTGCTGGTGGAAAATGAAGTACAAGTGAAGTAATAAGTGTGATTAAATCAGTTTTATATCCTGCTACTTTTGCTAAAGTTTTTTATAAGCTCAATTGTTTCTTGAATGTTTACAGGGTTCTAGTTTTTTTTTCTCTATGTAATCATGTCATCTGCAAAGAGAGTATTTTAACTTTGTCATCACCAGTGCTCACCTTTGAAAGGAATTTTTTTCCTCTTTCTATTAAGGCTCATTAAAGTGGCCTCTGATTTCAAGTAATTTCCTGATGAATGCCACAAGGTCTGGGGTGAGGGAGGGCAGCCCAGTTACTGAGGGAGAGGTTGATGGGGTACAGGGAGGCACCAGCTTTTTATCTTCCTCTAAAGAGCTGAGGATACAGCTCAGGAATAAGGGGTGGGGGTAGCAGGGATAGGATGGGCCTCAGAGAGGCCTCCAGACATTTCAAAGGGCAGGGGAGAAATGAGTCTTACTTTTAAATGATTTTATGTCATTGCTAATATTTTATAGGTTATGTCAAATGGGAGTGGCCCAGAGTAGACAACATTGCTTTCCATCTGTTTTAAGTGATATAATTCTAGTTTTTTTAATCACATGTATATTTTCTTGAAATTTCAAATACATACTTTTTATTATCATTATAAAAGAAAGTTCTTCTATTCCCATATTGGTTACCATTTTTAGCAAAAATGAGTACATTGTTTTATTGAAGATTTCCTCTGTATTTAATCATGTACATTTTTCTCTGCTTTAAAATATATCATATTGTCTGTTTTCCTGGAATGAAATCATCCTTGAGTTCCAGTTATAAATCTTTTTTTTTTCTAGGCAGTCGGTGTTAAGTGACTTGCCCAGGGTCACACAGTTAATGTTGAGTGTCTGAGACCAGATTTGAAATTAGGTCCCCCTGACTCTAGGGTCAGAACTTTATCCACTGTATCACCTAGCTGTCCCCCAGTTATAAATCTTGCTTGATCATAATGAACAACATTTTGGTGTGCTGTTGCATTCTTTTTAAAGTATTTTATTGGAGAGCAATTTGGAACTATGCCCAAAGGGTAATCAAACTGCATACCGTTTGATCCAGTAATACCACTACTAAGTCTGTATCCCAAAGAGATCATTAAAAAAAAAAAGGGAAAGGGCCCTATATGTACAAAAATATTTATAGCATCTCTTTTTGTGGTGGCGAAGAATTGGAAGTTGAGGGGATGCCTATCAATTGGGCAATGGCTGAACAAGTTATGGCATGTGAATGTAATGGAATACTTTTGTGCTATAAGTGATGATCAACAATTGGATTTTAGAAAGACCTGGAAAGGCTTACATGAATTGATGCTGAGTGAAGTGAGAAGAATCAAGGACACATTGTGGAAGATTAACTATGATAGACTTAGCTCTTTGCAGCAATACAATGATCCAATGAAATTCCAAAAGACTCATGACGGAAAATGCCATCCACATTCAGAGAAAGAACGGAAGGAGGATGAATGCAGATCAAAGTATACTATTTCCACTTTCTTTGAGTGTGTGTGTGTTTTCCTTTTGTTCTGTTTCTTATTTCACAACATGACCAATGTGGAAATATATTTAGTGAGATTGTTCATGTATAACCTATATCAGATTGCTTGCCATCATGGGGAAGGAGGAAAAAATGGAGAAAGGGAGAAAAATTTGGAACTTAAAATCTTATAAAAAATGAATGTTGAAAACTATCTTTAAATGTAATTAGGAAAAATAAAATATTATTTACATAAAAAGAAATAATTTTATTTAATATTCTTGAATTAAAATTCATTAGTGCTATAAGTACATAATTTTTCCTCAGCATTATATTAATAGATGAGCACTTTACATGTATAATCTCATTTGATCCTCATAACCTACCTCAGTAGGTTCAATTATTATTCCCATTTTACAGAGGAGAAAATTGAGACTCTTAAATGAATTGAATAGGATCACACAGTTGGTAAGTGTCTAAGGGAATAGTTGAACCTAGATTTTCCCAACGCTAAGTTCATTGCTTTGTCCACTATCCCATATTTGACTTTTAAAGAAATCGGGTAGACTACCATTTTTTGTTATTGCTTAGAAATGGCTGGTATATCATAAGAATATTTGTCCTTTAAAAGTTTGGTAGAATTTACTTGTGGAAATATCTGGATCCAGTGCTTTTCATTCTAAAGAATTGGCTTGTTCCTCCTCCTAAGACAGATTTACTCAGTGTGTCCACTTTTGGGGGTTAATTTCACGGTTTTATATTTTTTATATAATTACCCACTTTCTCACAGATTATCAAATATATTAGCATGAAGCTTTATAGAACAATTTTTGATATGGGTTTTCTCCTTATATGATTTCTCATTACTATTTCCATCTTGGTCATTTGACTTTGCTTTCATTTTTCATTAGATTTATCAGCTTCATTGGTCTTAAATACAACAGTTATGGTTATTTCTTATTTCATTCATTTTATATTCATCTTAGTTATTATTTTGTTTATCTCATGGAATTACAACATCTAAGAACTGGAAAGGATATCAGAGGCCATTTAATCTGAAGTCATCAGCTACAGATGAGCAAGAATTTCCTTTACAACATCTTTAGCAAGTGGTACAATATCTAATTAAAGAGAGACTGAATCTGCCACTGGCTAAAGTGGGTCACAAATCTGTGGGTCATGACCCCTTTGGGGGTCAAAGGACCTTTCACAGGGCTCACAGGGGTCGCCTAAAACCATTGAAAAACACATATTTCTGATGGTCTTAGGAACCGAGACATTGCTCCTCAATCCGTCTCCAGGAGGGTCTGCCCACATACGAGTATTAAAGGGTTGTGACATTAGGAAGGTTGAGAGCCACTGCTCTAATTCTTTTTTTTTTCAGTTTATTTATTTTTAGTTTTCAACATTCACTTCCAAAAGTTTTGAATTTTTTCCTTCTTTCTCTCCCCTCCCTCCCCAAGATGGCATGCAATCTGAGATGGGTTCTACACAAACATTCCTATTAAACATTTTCACATTAGTCATGTTGCATAGAAGAACTATAACAAATGGGAGAAACCATGAGAAAGAGAAAAAAGCAAAATAAAATAAAACAAAAAAGAAAATAGTATGCTTTGCTCTGCATTCAGACTCCACAGTTCTTTCTCTGCATGTGGATGGCATTTTCCATCATGAGTCCTTTGGAATTATTTTAGGTACTTACATTGCTAAGAAGGGCTAAGTCTATCAAAATCAGTCATCACACACTGTGGTTGCTTCTGTCAACAATGTCTCCTGGTTCTGCTCACTTCACTCAGTATCAGTTCACATACGTCTTTATAGGATTTTCTGAAGTCTGCCTGTTCATCATTTCTTATAGCACAACAGTATTCCTTTACATTCATATACCACCACTTGTTCAGCCATTCCCCAACTGATGTGCATCCCTTCAATTTCTAGTTCTTGGCTACCACAAAAAGAGCTGCTATAAACATTTTTGTACATGTGGATCTTTTCCCCATTTTTATGATCTCTTTGGATTACAGCCCTAGAAACCGTATTGCTGGATCAAAGGGTATGCACATTTTTATAGTCCTTTGGATGTAGTTCCAAATTGCTCTCCAGAATGGTTGGATCAGTTCACAGCTCCACCAACAATGAATTAGTGTTCCAATTTTCCCACATCTTCTACAACAATTTTCATTTTTCTGTTTTGTCATGTTAGCCAGTCTGATAGGTGTGATGTAGTACCTCAGAGTTGTTTTGATTTGCCTCTCTCTAAACAATAATGATCTAGAGCATTTTTAAATATGATTATAGATAGCTTTAATTTCTTCCTCTGAAAACTGCCTGTTCATATTCTTCGACCATTTATCAATTGGGGAATGACTTGTATTCTTGTAAATTAGACTTACATATTTTATAAATGAGGCCTTTATCAGAGACACTAAACATATTGTAGGATCATGGATTTTAATCCATTTTGCTATCTGCTGTTTTATGGAAGAGTTCATCCCATTCACATTCATAGTTATGATTACTATCTGTGTCTTTCTCTCCATCCTATTCCCCCTCATTTATTCTTTTTTCTCCCTTCTCCCTTACCCTCCTCAAAAGAATTTTGCTTTTGACCACTGCCTCCCTCAACATCCCCTCCTTTCTATCATCCCTCTTCCCTTTTCTTTACCTTTTTCCTTACTACTTTTTCCCTCCTTTCTAATCACCCCATCCCTTTTCTTTCCCCCTTCACTTCCTACTGCTTGTAGGGCAAAGTAGATTTCTATAGTTAATGAGTATATTATTCCCTCCTTGAATCAAATCCGATGAGAGTAAAGTTCAAACAATGCTCATCTCCCTTCTTTCCCTCTACTATAATATGTTTTGTGCCTTTCATGTGATGTGATTTACCCTTTTCTGCCTCCTCCTTTCCTCTTCTCCCATCACCATCCCTTTCCCCCCCCGTAATTAGGTTTTTTATCATCCTATCAGTTAATTTATGCCCACACCCTCTGTCTGTGTACATCCCTTTTAAATGTCATAATAAACATACACTTCTCAAGATTTACAAGTATCATCCTCCCACGTAGAGATGTAAACAGTTTGCCCTTATTGAATAACATGTTTTTTCTCCTGTTTACCTTTTTTTTATGCCTCTCTTGAGTCTGTATTTAAAGATCAAATTTTCCACTGAGCTCTGGCCTTTTCATCAGGAAGGTCTCAAAGCCCCTTATTTTATTGAATTTTCACCTTCTTGCCTGAAAGATTATGCTCAGTTTTGCTGGGCAGTTGATCCTTGGTTGTAATCCATGCTCTTTTGTCTTGTGGAATATCGTATTTCAGGTCCTCTGATTTTTTAATGTAGAAGCTGCAAGATCCTGTGTGATCTTGACTGTAGTTCACAATATCGGAATTGTTTCTTTCTGTCTGCTTGCAGTGTTTTATCCTTGACCTGATAATTCTGGAATTTTGCTACAATATTCCTTGGTGTGGGATCTCTTTCAGGAGGTGATTGGTGGATGCTTTCAATGACTATTTTACCCTCTGGTTCTAGGACCTCTGGGCAGTTTTCCTTGATGATTTCTTGGAAGATACTGTCCAGGCTCTTTTTTTTTTCATCATGACTTTCCAGTAAACCAATAATTCTTAGATTATCTCTCCTGGATCTATTTTCCAGGTCAGTTGTTTTTCCAATGAGATATTTCACATTTTTTCCTATTTTTTTCATTCTTTAGATTTTGTTTGACTGATTCTTGACGCCTCATAGAGTCATTAGCTTCTACTTGCCCAATTCTAATTTTTAACACATTTTTTTTCTTCAGTTAGCTTTTGTACCTCCTTTTCCATTTGGCTGACTTTACTTTTTTAGGAGTTGTTTTCTTTAGTGAAATTTTTTTTCCATCTTTTCAATTGTATTTTTAAAAGAATTGATCAATTTTTCTTCTACCTCTCTAATTTGACTTTTAAAATCCTTGAACTCTTCCAAGAATGCTTTTTGTGCTTGAGACCAGTTCACATTCTCTTTTGAAGTTTCAGGGGTGGGTATAGTATCCATGCTGTTTTCTTCTGAATTCATATTTTGATATTCCCTATCCCCATAGTAAAAATCTATGGTCTTTGCTTTTCTAATTTGCTTTTTGCTTGTTGTGGTTGCCTTTTTTTCCTGACTTTTAATCTCTACTTCTGGGGTACAGGTGTCTGTGTCCCATACTTCTTGTGCTGAGGGATAGGGGCCTGGTTACTGGCTTTGTGTGCTGTGGTCTCTGGTTCTGGCAGCTGGAAGTTTTATAATGCTGTAGCTTGCCTGGTGCTGAGCTGGAGCTGGCTAGTGTGTGCTGAGGCTAGGGGCAGTCTTTCTGAGTTCCCCCAGGGTTACACTGAAGCTTTTGATGTGAGGTTTGGGGGAGAGGTGGCCTGGCCGCTGGACATTTCTTCTTCCCCTAGGGCTGTGCTAGACCACAGGTAGGCTCAGTCGTTGGTGGATGCCCCTCCACACTGGTGTCTGCCAATTTCCCTGGCTGTATGAAGGCATGTCTGGGGTCCTGATATTGGCACTTGCCTACTGGGGCTCAGGATCTCCTGCTGGTCCACTGAGGTGAGGCTTGTTGCTGGCTTGCTGGAATGCCTCCTACTGGTCCCCTTCAGTCACAGCAAAAGGGACCTTTCCTACTAATCCCCCTAGCTTCCTGAGCTAAAAGACTGCCGTACCCTTTCTGATGGCTCCACTATTTCAGATTTCTCCCGGGGTTTTCTCTGGGTTTTTCAAAGTCAAGAAGGGAGGATGGGAGCACTTACTGTTTACTCTGCCATCTTGGCTCCTGGAAGTTTAAATTGGTGACTTTCAAACATTTAGTCTGTGGACTGATAGCCCCAGTAGTAGCCTTTCTCTTCTGCTGCTGCAGGCCACATACAGGACTGCACCTCTCTCTCACCCAGTTTCAAGAGACCCTTCCTTCTCCCCCCCACCACTCCACTGCCACCAGTGATTCAGTCAGCTGGTATCTGCTCTGGTTCTGCTATGGCTAGTCTCTGCCAGTGTGACCTGTGTGCTCTTTGCTCCTCTCCCAGCCTGGTGCAACAGATCCTTCCTGTCGCGCCCTCCCCCCCGCCCCCGCCCCAGTTGTCTTAGTTTGAAAATCTGCCATATTCTGTCTCTTTGTGGATTCTGCCACTCCAAAATCCACTCAGATTCACCCTTTAGAGGTGTCTAAAGGAATTTGTGGGAGACCTCAGGTGGGACCCTGCTTTCACTCTGCATCTTGGCTCCACCTCATAGTTCTAATTCTTAAAAAGTTTTTTCTACCAAAGTTAATTTATACTTTCACCAGTCAAATTATTGAAGGATAATTTACAGAACTTGATAAAATAATAACATATAAATAATAAATATATATAATGTAAAATAATAACAAAATTTATTTGGAAAAAATAAAAGATCTTGAATATTAAAAGAATAGGATGAACACTTCCAGACCTCAAACTATATTATAAAACAATAGTCATCAAAATTATATATTATTCATTAAAAAAAACCAGAGAGGTAAAATATTGCGTTAAATTAAGCCTAAATCTAACTCTTTTGAGCTTTCACTTATAGTACCCCTTCTGAGGCTATGGTCTTACTCACTTTTGAAAGTTACAGATTCAAGTTATTCTTTGGGTAAATAATCCTAAAACTAAAGCTGATGAGCCCCCATTGTTGTATTTACCTTTAATAGTTAGCCAGAAGAAACAATTAGTTTAAAGCAAAGGCTCCTAAGGAATCTTAAGAACAGTAATTACAAAATATTCCACTAAAAATCCTGGGGCATACTCTTCCTCAGGTATATATGATGTCAGTGGGATGAGTTTGCTAATGGACAGGCATATGTAGAGAATATACGAGTATTCTAGATAGGCAATTCACATCTCTATAAGGCCCTGATGTCCTTTTCTACTTCATGGTATCCTCAGATAGCTCTCTTGGACATGGCATTTCTTCTGGGCAGGTCAGTTACCTGAACACTCAGAATCTTTTGCTTTTTAGTACTTAACTCCTAACAGAAAGGGCTAACCTTTTCTAGACAGCATACTCTTTAGAGTAGTCTCCTTTTTCAGCTCTTGGCTGAAACTTTATAGAATGTGACTTTTTTTAAAGAGCCACCACAGCCATGGCCAGTCCTTGATTAGCCAATAACCATTCTCTAATTCCATCGCTTTTGTCTGGAGAATTTCTTCTTAGGGTAAAAAGTACAAGGCTTTCTTTATACTTCATTAAAATTTAAGCACCTGATTATCTTTGGTCACTTCTCCCCTTTTTTCTGTGATTCCATCGATTAAGCTGGGATAAAATTGCCCCCTTTCATTAAGTCACCCCTAGTTGAGCACTTCCTACCACAACAAATCAGCAGAACTGCTTTTGACACATTTGTCCATAGTCCTAATTCTGGATAATGCTCTAGTTACTTGGGGAGACTTTAGAATCATCATCCTGAATGTCTCTCTTCACCCTCAACATCTCTTGCCCCCAATGCCTTAAACTAAAAGTTTCAGCAAATTGTCCCCAATTCTCAGGCAATCTGAAAATTAGTCTTCCTCAAGGTTCTAGACCTTCTTTTGGTGTACCCTTGGGACTGGAGATTATCTTCAATCTCAAATATATGGTTATGCATAATAGAGATAAAACAGTAACTGAATGTATAGGTCACATACAGAAACACAGTGAAAGTACTTATCATAACAGTATATATAAAACTCTATACATTTGAATATATTCCAGAAGAACTTGTCAGTAGGACATGCAGAATCTCAGATACCCACATGCGTATCAATCCTGTACTCTCATTAATGAAACTTGCTTTATATGGGCTAGTGGAACACATAAGTCCTTTAGTGAGTTCCTTCTGGCTATGAAAGTAATTACCTCCCCCATTTTTCCTGAATCACCATAAGTAAGTCTGTTCACTGACTGAATAGTCCTGGCATTATTACCATTCTCTCCTTAGCTTACAGATGGCTGAATATCAACATCTACAGACCTGCTGTTCCAATCCTGTGTTTATGGTTGGTTCATGAAAATTACTGAAGTCTTCTATGGGAATCTTCTATTTTCCAGAAGCCTCTGCAACTAGACTCTTAGGTTGGGCAGGAGTTGACTCCATGTTGGCCTATATTCCTATTCTAGAGCTGGTGGATAGCCCGAAGTGGTTATTAGCCTCTATAACGGGACTCCTCATTGTCCAGAAGCCTCTGAAACCACCGTATTGGGTTAGGTGAGAGTTGCTTATAGGTTTAACTTCTTTCCCTTATGATTGGGATACATTTGATTGAGTTCCTTGATTTCTTGGTTGAACCATTATCTTCTGGCAAGCCTGCCTCCAAAGCAGGTGAACGGGATTTGGTTTGGCTACCAGTCTGTCTCTTCTTTCCACTCATCAGGAAGTTCAATCAATTCCCCAATAAGTAAGTAGCTTTGACACATTGTTTTTTTTTTGTGGGGCCTTGCCCATTCTTTGAGACTACTTTGTATAAGACAGTTGCCCAACTTTCCCACAATTTGGAATGTGCTATCTTATATATTCCTTTCATATAAAGAGTTCTTAACATAACCCTATCACTCTATTTTGTTTTTCTCATGTTCTTAGTTGGGAGTGGAGAGCAGGACAGAAAGGTGAGGAGGCAGATTTTGACTAATTAAAACAAAATTGTTTTTTAAAAAATAAAAAACTCATAACCTTCTCACCTTGATGGATGCCACACCTAAGTGGTAAACCTGTAACTCAGATGAGATACTTAGGAGTTGTAAGACTCTGTATTTCCTCTACCCTATGAAATTTCAAAGTATAAATCAGACAAATGTAGTTCTTAGTAAAACATCAGCAAGTATGGGCTAAACCCTATGTCTTTATTCCCAAACACATTGTATTCATGTGATAACTTCATGTACATTTCTGCTGATTTCGAGGTCTTTAGCAGATTTAGCAAGGTGCAATTGAACACTCAAACTAAAGGTGCTAATGTGTGGTTGTAGATTTTTTTACTCCTGTGAGGTGGATTTTTGCTACCTCAGTCTCTGTTCTCATCTTATGTACTCCTACCTTCTCTACCAGAGTTTTCTGCTTTTCTGTTTACCAGCATCTTTGTGATATAGCATGTGATCAATTTTTGTATATATTTGATGTGAATTTGAAAAATACACATTTTTCTTTGTTTTTGTCATTTCTCTGAGTAGTTGCATCCTTTGTGGCAGAAGTTGGCTTCTTGCTTTATTTTTTTTTT
>CM053580.1:158549992-158577351 GCA_028627135.1 Pseudochirops cupreus
CTGTGGGGCTCTGCTTCCAGAAGGGAAAGCTCTGTCCCAAATCGCTGGGGTCCTCCCGGCTGCCGTAGCTCTTAGAAAGAGGCTGGGAACTCTTCTTATATACTTCCGGCTGACCGGATAATAAAGACTCCAAGACCGAGGCCCAAGACGGCTATCTGGATCTAAGCCACTCAACGCGAGAGCCCTGGCCAGACCAGTCGCTCGGTCCCCCTGCTGTCTGCAGGCTGGGGCGGGAAGCTGCAAAGCCGAGGCGGGTGCAAAACCTCTGCCTTTCACTTTTCTGCTCTGGAGGTCTTCCGGCCGGACTGCTTATCTCCCCCTTTCACAAATCCCATTCACAGCTGCCGCTAAATCCGCTCACCTGAAGCTTCTCAGCTCTTCCAGTCCAGCGGCCCCGGGGGCACAGCCACGGCTTCAGGCCAGGCTGGTTTTGGTTCGCAGTGCTGATATGGTTCCTCGTAGCCGAGCTGACTTTAGTGGGAAGTATCTTTGTGTGTGTTTTGGAGTTCCAGGATTGGTTTAGAGTCCTATTTTATGGGTATTTTGGGGTGGCTATGTGAGAGCTGCAATGTGTTGCTGCTGCTACGCCGCCATCTTGGCTCCGCCCTGGGCTTCTTGCTTTAAATACACTTTGGGGCCCTCTGAATTCTCTGGTTCAGAGCCCATACTCAGGTAAAACTTGGGGAATATCAGTATTTGGCAGTCCCACCAAAAGTTACCAGCCTCCCTTATAAGCATTTAGGATAAGAATACCCCAAACCAAACATAGCTTTTATTTTTGGAGGCAATTGGGGTTAAATGACTTGCCCAGGGTCACATAACTAATAACTGTCAGACTAGATTTAAACTGCATTCCTTCTGACTCTAGGGTCAGTGCTCTATCTACTCTGTTACCCCACTGCCCCAACATAAGTTTATTTTGAAAGTAATTAATACAGAAAGGATTCATATCCAACTGCACAGAGACAAGAGTCCTTCTGCCCCCAAGAAGGTCCACTCTCCTGTGACTTATAACTAAAGGTATGCTAGTAAATGTTTAACAACTGGCTCGCCAATAAAAAAACTATATACATGATGCATTTTTACATTTAATCTGCATTATTAACATTTCTTCCATAACTTTCTCAAATCTAGACAATCGATAGAACAATAAATCAAGCCCTAATTTGTAGAGCTGTTGAGATTTCTGAGGTGTAAATGCTGATACTGAAAATTTAACAGTCAGTCAGGGCCCTATGAGATGGTTTTAGCCACCTCTGGGTTATAAAATTGTCCTGAGTGATAGTGGGCACCTTCTGCTTTCTCATTCCTCTCCACCTCCTGTTGTTTCTCTTTGCTCCTAGGAGAGGGTGGTCGCTCCCTACAGGACCATCTTGTTGTCTTTCATGGATCCATAGCCATACTGCAACAAGCATTAAAAATGGCTACACGTGAGTCTTTAGTCATTATGTAATTAATAATATAAAGTGTAAGCAACATACCTAGCAGAAATTAATTTTTTCTCCATTCTCCTTCTTTAACTGATACTCTCCATATGGTGATTCTAAATAATTACTTAACAAAAATAAAATCAGATGTTGAAAACTAAATATAAACCTTGAATGTTGTTTCTCTTGATAGAATAATGAGGCATTGAGTTTTTTCTTCAGATATTTTCTAGGCTCTATTAGGAAAAGAGGGAGAGAAGTAGGGACAATAAAACCAATATTAGAATATAAAACAGCTCTCCATAAGAACAATAATCCTGAAGTTGAGTAAGTTTGTGTCAACAGAAAAAAACAAAGAAAGTAATAGGTGTGTGTGTATGTGTGTGTGTGTGTGTATACAGAGAGAGACACACGCATGCACACACACAAAAGGGAGAGAGGGGGGAGGGGAAGGGGGAGGGAGAGGGAGAGGGGGAGGGGAAGGGAAAGGGGAGAGGGAGAAGGAGAGGGAGAGAGAGATAGGGGGAAGAGATTACCCAATAAGTCTTCTGTTCAGTGGAGAGACTTTGGTAAACGTCCAGATACATAGTAAATTGCTCACCTAGGTCAGCTTCACTCCTCATTCACAGAATTTCAGAGTTGGAAAATACCTCAGTGACCATCTACTCTGACCTATGCCTGAAAAAGAATGCCCAGACACCTGATTCACAGTGGGAAAGATCAACTTTGGAATCATGTGATAAGAAATCAATTTAGAGGTAGAATAGTGAGTTATCATCCTTTCCTGTGGCAAGGGTCAAAACTTTCTATCTATAATTGAATGTACGATTGAAAAGGGATACAAGTTCCCCTTACTCATCCCTCATCGAATGCAGTAGAACAGTGTGTGGGAGAGTCTTGGGGAAAGAGAAAAAAGAAAGATCTGAGAGGAATCAGCAGAAGTAAGGAAAACCCCAAAGGTGGAAGAAGGTGTTTGTGTAAGTGGGAGGTGACTTAATCTGTCTGCGTTTAATCCTTCTCTACTATGACTTTTCCTTCTTCCCCTTGCTAAACGAAATGAGAATTAAGTGCAATACTAAATAATGGACAAAAACGTCCATTTGGTTATTAGGGTCAAGGATGACCACACATTAAATGTACTTGTTTAAGCCTAGGATTAAGGAAAAATCAAAACTTGCTTTGAGGATGAGTTAAAACCTTGCTCACATTCAGAAGGGCTTGTAGATCATCAGAGAACCAGGTTAAGAACTTGCCTCTAACACTCATTAGTTCTGTGACCATGGGCAGCTTATTTGATCTCTCAGAGCTCCAGTTTTTTGATCTATAAAACAGAGATAATAACACCTGTAGTATTAACCTTCCAGGATTGTTGAGAGGATCAGATGAGATAATGTATGTGCAATACTTTGCAAACTTCAAAGTGCTAAATAAAGAGCTATTATTATTGTTGAAAATGTGTTCTCTTCTTGTTTGATGGAGTTCAGATAGAAATAGTTCCGGGACAAGTCTCTATCTTGTTATTTCTTCTTCTTCTTTTTCTTAATTCAACAAACATTTATTAGATGTTTTCTGCAAGCCTAATAAATGTGCTAAGCAATGGGGCTACAAAGATGAAATGAAATAATTGGCTTACCTCTGTTCTACTTGGATTATGGAGTTCTTGTTCTAGAATTTTTTTGTTTATTTTTAGTTTTTAACATTAATTTCCACAAGGTTTTGAATTACAAATTTTCTCCCCATCTTTCCCCTACCCCACACCAAAATAGCGAGCCTATGTGAATACCCCTTCCCCCAATCTGTTCTCTCTTATATCCTCTCCTATTCCCAGTCTAACTTTGTAGTAGGGCAAGATGGATTTCTATATCCCAGTGCCTGTATATTTTATTTCTCAGTTGCATGTAAAAAACAATTTTTTAACATTTGTTTTTAAAACTTTGATTTCCAGATTCTTTCCCTTCTTCCCTCCTTACCCACCCCCACTGGGAAGACAAGCAATTCAATATAAGTTGTACATGTGTAGTTACGCAAAATGTGTCCATAGTAGATATATTGTGAAAGACTATATTTCCCTCCATCCTATCCCGCCCCCCCCATTTATTCTATTTTCTCCTTTGACCCCTGTTCCTTTTCAAAATTGTTTGCTTCTAACTACCCTCTCCCCTAATCTGCCCTCCCTTCTATTATCCTCCCTCTTATTATCTTGTTATTTCTATAAACAATGTCTGAAGTGTTTTTACATTCTGCCAAAATCACTACTATTACCTCTAGTCACCAATGGGGTCTCGACTCTTCGAAGCACACAGTCACCTGTGGGGTAGAGGTGGGGTAGGGATAGGGAGAGAGAGAAAGAGAGAGAGAGAGAGAGAGGGAGAGAGAGAGAGAGAGAGAGACAGACAGACAGACCAACAGACAGACAGACAGACACAGATAAAAACAGACAGACAGAGAGAAAGAGACAGAGAGACAGAGACAGAGACAGAGACAGAGACAGACAGACAGACAGAGAGAAAGAGAGAGTGACAGAGAGAGAGAGACAGAGAGAGACACACACACACACACACACACACACACACACACACACACACACACACAGAGATTCTTTCCTTCTCAGAAGTTTCAGGAGTATAGTTGGGGTTCTACCCCTAGACTGGCCCATAGACAGACTATGTGATTCTGAACTGGCTTGCTATTTTATATAAATATGTCCAGAAGCATGTCTGATACTTTCACCAAATTTTCTGTGTGGTGTCTCTATCTTCTCTAATGATTAAAATACTTCATTGCTCTCAAACTGATTAAAGACTTGTTCACACCTGGTTGATACTTCTGATTGATTGATTAGCACTGTCTAAGTTTTCTGTGATTCCATTAATTACAAATGTACATTCAACATTGCAGAATCAGAACTTGAAGGCTCCCCAGTAGCCATCTTGTCCAAGTTATACCTGGTTGTGAATCATTTCTACAGCCTATCTGATGAGTGGTCACCCAGCATTTAGTTGAGGACCCTTGGTAACGTGGAACTCAGTTCTTCCTGAGGCAGTCCATTCCACTTTTAGAGGACTTTAATTGTTAGGAAGAATTTCCTTAAATTAAGCCTAATGTTTTCCTCTTTGTAACCTCTTCCCATTGCATCTGGGGCCAGACAGAACAAATTATGAACTTATTGCTTAAAATCTCTTCTCTAGACTAACCATTTCCAGTGGTTTTAAAAACATACATGTATAGCTGTGAGGGAAGTACTTGGTAAACCTTACAGTACAATGTCAAAGAGTACTATTATCATCACTGTGTTCAGTGTCTTGGATTGGGGGTTGCGATTTCTACAGTCACTAGACTCTCTCCTTTAGGAGACCCTGGGATAACAGGGTTAAGGTAGGAAGCCAGCACCTGGGGAACAGGCTCAGGGCAAGATATAAGGAATCACCTAATTAATAGAATTAATGAAGTAGAGGGTGCCTTATCTTGCACCTGGCTGGAACTTGGATTGCTCTTAAAGTATAAGACAGCCTGAGTACACAAAGCATACAACAGACATATGTTTGCATATCAAAGAATTAGGGGATGTTATGAACTTTATGCCAATATTTAATAATGGCCTACATTTCTAGAGGCATTTTACGAATGCTTTCATCTGATCTTCACAACAAATCTATGTGGTAGGCAGTAGGAATGTTATTGTCATCATTTCACAGATGAAGAAACTCAGGGTCCAAATACTGAAGCACTTTGTCTACAGCAAAGTAGGGGCACAAATAGAGTAAGTGGGCAATTGAAGAAGGAGGTTATTGATTAGCATAGCATGGATATATATGTACAACATACAAATGCGCAATGAATTGAGTCTTATGAGGATAATAGAGGTAGTAAGTATTTTTATTCACATTTCACAGAGGAGGAAACTTTAGCTCTGAGAGAATCATAAAATCACAGAATACTAAATTTGGAAGGGGTCATAGAGATCAATCCAATCTCCTCATTTAACAGCTGAAGAAACTGAGGCCCTCAAAAGTTAAGTAACACATAAGGTGACACAGGTAACACTGCTGCAATAGAGAGTGCTGAACTTGGAATGAATCCTGCATTTGACATTTGCTAGTTGTGTGACCATCAGTGAATCACTTAAGTTCTCTGACAGTCAATTTTATCATTTACAAAATGATGAATAATAAGATCTAACAGTTATACAGCACTGTATTACCAAGGCAATATTCACAGCATTGATGGCTACTATGAATATGCCAGTATAGTTCTAATTGCAAAGTATAACAGACTCTCCATATAGAAGACAGAAGCAAAACATTTATTCAAACACCAGAAAGCCAAATCCCAACACCAGAAAACCCAATCCATCATAGCAACAAAGAAGATAATATACTTTATCACCATAGGGAGTAACACCATACCAAAGCCTTCCCCCTGCTCAGGCCTTCCCACAAACACTCACAATCCTAGCTGTCTGCTTACCTGTGTCCTTTCCTCCCTCTGTTCTAACTACTCTGACTAATTTCCTGTTCTACTCTTTCCTGCTTATACCTGTTCAGCAAACTCCTCCCACCACAGGCTCCATGTGATTACAGTCAGCTTATTAAGGAGCAGGGAAGATCTTCAAATTCCCATTCCCATTACAAGCACTTGGTTTACAAAGTGCTGTGTTATCTCATTTGATCTTCACAACAACCATGGTTCTATTTTTTGTTCCCATTTTATAGATGGGGAAAATAAGAATGAGAAAAGTTAAATAAGTTGCTCAGAATGATACAGATCTTCCTGGCTCCAAGTCCTGCACTCTATCAACACTATCCCACCTATAAAAAGAAATGTAGTACCTACCTCACAGGGATATTGTGAAGAACTCAGCGGCTCATATGCCTAAAGTACTTTGTAAATCCTCTTTTGTTGTTGAGGTAATCAGGGTTAAGTGTCTTGTCCAGTCACTGGGCTACTAAATAGCTGAGACCAAATTTGAACTCAGGTCCTCTTGACTCCAAGGTCAGTGCTATATCCACTCTACCACCTAGCTGCCCCTGTGTTTTATAACTCTTAAAGCACTTGGTAGTCCTTCAGTTTTGAAGAGGCCCAATGACATCATGGGCTGATGCCTTGACTTGTGCATGAATTAGATTTAAGTGAGGCAGAGTTGCATAGTCGTTCTCTCTTCATCCTTTCTTCTAGAGTCATCAAAGTCCAAGATGACCTACTGATGGCTCAGAATGAAGCAGAAGACCTTGGTGTTTGATGTCTGATCAAACTCTAAGAGCTCCACAGTGCCTGTTTCAGCCGCCTTCATGGCTGTTGGAACACATTGTTATCTGCCTATTCTGTAGGGGAAGTCTTCACTTGCTTAGCTTAGTTATCCCTCTAACTCAGCAACAGGTTTCAGACCTCTTAGTTACCTTCAACCTGGTCTGACCCATCTGCTGATATGGCTTATCAAGGTGTGGCCACCCATGCTACAGCTTTTTGGAGCCACAAGTGAGAGCTGGGTGGCAGGTGGACACAAAAGGTGGATGAGTAGCCCTGAAAAGGGTTCAGCAGCCCTCACACCAGAGGTGCTAATCTTTCCTGAACACTCCAGACCCCCGTTAAAGCATTTCATAACTATCAACTAGTTATACTGAGCAGAGCTGAGATTGAAACCCAGGTTTTCTCGCTCTAAACTTGGCACTCTTTTTCCTATAATTACCAAGCTCATGTAGTTAGTAAGTAGCAGAGCCACCACTGGGACCAGGTGTTCTGACTACCATCATTTTAAGCCTCTCATTTGGTATTACAGAGACATGTACCAGGCAATAAACACAGTGGATACCTTCCTTAAATATCCTTAACTAGAGGAGATTTAGGGTTATCTTTCTTTGGGAACAAGTCCTTTCCCTCAGGTTGTTCACAACCATTCTACCAAATAAGAAAAATGGGAAGCAAACCCAAACCTCCAAAGTTATCATTCACCTGAGCTTGTGAGGCGTGTGTGTGTGTGTGTGTGTGTGTGTGTGTGTGTGTGTGTGCGTGTGTGTGTGTGCATCTGAGAACAATTTGTTCCAACAGCCATGAAGGTGGCTGAAGAAGGCACTATATATAGGCGGAGATTAGAGATAAGAGAGACAAAGACAGAGAGACAGAAAGAGATGATTGAAGGGGCAATCTGTTGGAAAAGACAAGAGAAAATTGGATCAAGGGCATATGGGGAGAACTTGGTGTTGCAAGGGGAAGGTTCACCCCATTATCAGAAGCTAAAATGGAGAGAATGAAGGATGATGTCAAAGGGCTGTGAAATGAAGAGAGTGAGAAGAGGAAGGCAAATGACAATTTTTCTTTGTAAAAGTCCTCAAATGAATGAGTGGGGAAAGGGGAGGCATGGAGAGAAGGCCAGGTTTGGAACAGCAACTCTGAAGAATAGGTTAAAGAATCATTTAAGTAAGAGGGAAGGACTGTCTACCTACAGGGAGGACCTCTTTGAGATTAGATGGTATAAATTTGGACTGAACCCACTCAGCTTGATTGTACTATTTCCTCTAGCTCTATACAGCTTGAACAGGAGTGAGGAGTCAGATGTTGATAGTCATATAACTTTGGGATTTGGCAAGTCCAAATGGTGAAAGGACAAGAAGTGAAGGGACCGGAGAGGAGAAAATGGTGTGGAGTTGAAATGGTTAACTATATGGTTTAGGCTTGAAGGGAGGAAAGTGGTGAGGACAAGGTTAATGGCCTGAGAAAGTACTGAGGTTTGGAAGGATTGGAGGTCTTGGTGAGAATGAAGAATAGATTTGGGAGGCATTAGGTACAGGGAGATATGGAATGATAGGAGATTATGATTGCATAGAGCAATGTCAGACTTGTTGACCATGAAAGTGGAAGATGTAGGTGTGGGAAAGAGCTGGGGTTTGGCTATCCCTGTATGTGGCTAAGGTGGAAGAGAAGAGAAGCTTATGGGACTCAATCATATTGAGGGACTCAGAGGTTAGGATGTTTGAAGGAATATTAACATGTATGTCAAAGTTGTTCAGTGTAACAAGATAATAATGTGTGCCTCACACATTTATCCAGAACTTCTTTCAATATGGCTCATGGATAGGGATAGTCAAGAACAAGGAAGACCTCTCTGAATAACCCATAATAAATAGGGAAACAAATGCAAACATTGAAAAAAGAACACGAAAGCAAGAAATAACTTTGAGGTTCCCAGATGCTCCCATCCCATGTCACTGAGCTATTACAAGCACTCTAGTAGTAGGGGAAAATACTGTAATTAACATATTCCAGAGAAATAATGTTATGACAAGTGATCTAGAAGCAGCCACTGTGCAACAGCTGTGTGTTTTACCCTTGAATTAAATCCCTCAGAGGAAGCTTTTGAAAAAGAATATACCATTCTTGGTATTAAGAAGTCAGCCATCAAGATTTTTACATTAGAAATCTTTATTCTAATGAGGTGAAGGTGTCACCAAGGGGTTCATAAAAAGAAAAGCTAGAGACTGAAATGCATTCTAGTAAAAAGAAAGTCAGGCACAGGTGTGGATGGCATACCTCATCAAAGGCAATGTCTCTCCTTATTCCAATGAAAAGTTTGTAAGGAGTTGACATTGCATTTCCACTGGAGGAAAAGGACTCTAGTCCCTGAAATCAATCAAGCAGTTACACTAACGATTTCTCTTTTGAGGGTGCACCCTCCATCTTTCCTGAGCATATAGCAACATGGTATTGTTTCTTCATTTGCTTTCCAGCCACACAATGCAAACCATTTATAAACCGATGCATAGGGCAGGAAGCTTGGAAGGTCACAATTATCTTCTCCTTCCACTCATAGTTGGGATGGGCTGGAGAGGAAATTTTTGATTCTGAGTTTTGCTGTGCTTGGTTACCTTAGTTATCATATTGTACCAAATGGGAGTTTGAGCTATGTGTGAACCATGGAGAGATTTTTTTTGTATCACACCTTGATCCTACCAGATTTCCTGTAGGTGTAAACCAAGGATTACAAAGGAGGACCAAGTAAGTAAGGAAGCACCATCTATTATTATCACTATGAGGACAGCAACTGAAAGGACATGTGAGTAGAAATAGCAAGAGAAGCTCCCTCCTCCATTATAGCTTTCATCTAGAGAGGGAGTTCTTAACTTTTTTTTTATTTTAGAGATGTGGACCCCTTTGGCAGTCTAAGTGAAGTCTAATGGTTTGTTGCCTACATTCATAGTTGGAGAAAACTATTTAACTATAAATAAAGATATAACTTCTCCCACCCAAGTAGAAAGACTCGCTGAAATCTATCCATGGACTCGTTGGGTTCCCCAGGTAAAGAATTCCTGATCTCAAGACACCTCAAGATTTCAAAGTTTTGCAGTTCTGGTGCTAAGAGATGCCCAGGGCACCTCCGTGTTTCCTACTATCTCCTGAAATGAACAAAAATGAGTCACTGGAATGTGGACTCTCAGAATCTCTATTTTCCTTCCAGGCTCAGCTCAGGTGAAACTTCCCTGGAAACATTCCACTTTACCTGCAGTTGTTAGTGTTATTTCTCTCTTTAGTTTTCCTTCTGTCCCCACCTCCAGGAGGTCAGGCAAGTTGCCAGTTTCTTACTTCAGTCTAGATCAGAGGTTTTTAATGTTTTTTGGATCATAGACCCCTTTGGCAATCTGATGAAATCTATGAACTCCTCAGAATAATATTTTAAATGCACACATGAAATATGTAAGCATATAAAAGAAACCAATTATGTTGAAGCACAGTTATAAATATACTTTTAAGAAAGTTCATGAGCTCCAGCTTCAGAACCCCTGGCCTAGAGTTATATTTATTCACCAATCAAATCTCTCAGATTGGACCCCCACCCTAAACATTTCCTTTCCATTATGCCATTTATATGCATGTCCGGTCACATCGATCAGTATCATAACTCTAGAAAGCATTTAATGAGAATAATAAAAGGAAGCCAAAACATATTAATTTCAAAGTATTATCTGCATGTATCACACATTCTGACTGTCATTTGACCCCTTTTCTAAACTTAGGCAAGAAAGGATGTTCAGATTTGTAACCTGGACATCACCTGCCCAAGCTATGGATTTCTGCATCAATATCTGGATCACACAGAAGTGTAGAAACCAATACCTGGTCACAAATGCTCTGTTTCCTGGTAAAAAAAAAAAAAGGAACTGGAAATAAATAGTAAACTCATGAGCCATTGTCTACACCAAGCTTTTCAACTATTTTGGAAGTTTTCAGTGATTCTAATGGTTGTAACTAGATGAGTAAGCAGGACGGCAGAATGTTAGTATAACTGCTTGGTGGTGTTGTCAGGCAAGCTTGGCTGTGTTGATAGATTACTACTGAAGGACTGCTCCCTCTTGAATGGTCATCACCTCTGGAATGTGCTTGTATCTACTCTTTACCAACTTTTCCATTAGTGTTTAGGCAATGATTTTCCCCTAGTCCATGTCTCTACCCCAAGACAAACTAGCTTCTTCAACAATAACAAAAAAGGGCAAAGAGGAGAGTGAACTTTCTTGAAGCTGTTGTTGGTGGTGTTCATCCTTTGTTTTTTGAAGAGGGCCAAGGACATCATGGGGTGAGGTTTAGACTCACATGTGAATTGGATTTAAGTGAGGCAGAGTTGCATGAAGTCATCAGTCTCATTCTGTCTTCCAAAGTCATCAAAGTCCAGCGGCAGGACAAAAGTCAGGATGACTGGAGATGGCCCGGGATGCAATAGGTGACCTTGGCATCTTCAGTGTCTGACCAGACTCTAAGCACTCCACAGTGACTGTTTCAACTGTCTTCATGGTCATTGGAGCAAATTGCTCTAAACTACCCATTCTGCTAGGGGAAGTTTTCCCATGTCTTGGAGTAGACACCCCACCTTAACTCATCATCTTTGAAGCCTGTAGGTTCCTCTCAACCTGGTTTAGTCCATCTACCGAGATGGTTTACTGGAGTGTGGTCACTGTGAATACTACAGCTTTTTGGAGCCACAGGTGAGAGTTGAATGACAGGTGGACACCAGAGGTGGATGAGCAGCTTTGGAAAGGATGCAGTAAGCTCTCATCCCCAAGGTGCTAGTCCTCCCTGAGGAGAGCATCCTGCTTTTATCAAGCCTCCTTATACTCACCTAAGTTTGATGATTCTTAACTTATAGCCCACGATAATGGTCTGGAGTCACATGATTAGTCTGTCTCTGCTTTTGAGGTTCTTATAAAAGTTATTATTTTTTAAAAAAATCTAAACCCACAAGACTCTCATATGGCTCAAGGCAGAAATCACAAACCACAGAATTAGCTGGGGTTTTTTCTCATTTTCTATAGTAGTAAGGGCTGTAGAGCAGCACAGCCCTTACAAGACAAGTTTTCCAAATAGATACCATATAAGGCAGGACTTCTTAAACTTTTCCACATTTTGACAGCACTAGTTGGCACTGCATGTCCTGAGGGCATGTGCAATGCAAAATGTTTGTGTTCAGGCTGCAGTGAACTCTTCTGATGCAAAATGGGCAAGTGATGCCAGAAAGATCTTGGATTCATCACACATTTGATTTTTAATTAATTTTTGGTCACTGTGCATTCAGAAACCTTTTACTATTGCCAAATTTTTCACAACTCCATATGGAGTTGAGACCCACAGTTTAAGAAGCACTGGCACAAGGAACCTGATCCTCTGACTTGTGAGCTACATAATCCCATTTCTGTTTTATAGGATGTTAGCTCTAGAGGAAACTTTGGAGATCCCCTGGACCAGAATTATACATCTCTTTTAGGACATTCTTGACAGTGATTGTCCATGGTTTTATTTCAACAGATCCAGTGATAGGGATCTGACTATATTAACAGAACAGTCAATTACATTTTTGGTGTCACAAGGACTGACATGTATGCAGAACATCATTGATGGCAAACCAGAGAGATTGTTTCTAGGAGCATCATGATGACATGTAGTGGAAGTGCTTTGGATTGACTCTAGAACATGGATAGACATTATTACATAGCTGGTTTTGCTGTGTTAACCATGTGGCTAGGAGGGGCCATTTTGGTTGGCCATAGCTATGGAACTGGAAGTAAGGACACATTGACAAAGCCTTAGTTGGTCTTAGTTTCATTCCCTTTGGCTGCTCTTGTGGTAGAACTCTTTTTGGTTTTATTCCACTGACAACATCCAATGAGAGAGCACTTTAAGGGAACTAGTCTTGGTCCTTCTCCCCTCTGAGTCTGACATGTGACACCATGATAACAATGTTCTTTTCTTTTACCTCTACCTTTGGGGAAAAAACAATCATTCAAGTGAAGGAGGATTCAATCTTGTAAATCTCAAAAAGTCAGGAGAGTTAGCCTCTAGAAATCTCATAGATTTGGAGTCAGCCCAGCATCAGTGTCCCAAGAAGTGTGGAATAATCTTCTAGGAGTGATCTTTGGGATCTATCCCAGTGGTAGTTGAGTCAAGCACTCATTCGGCAGTCATGCCACATCTGGACATGAACTTGGTGGGACCAATGTTATGTAGAAACTGTATCAAGTCTGAGTCCACTCTTCTCAGAGACTGAGGTTGTATAGGAGAGATTGTGCCCTTGAAATGTAGAGAAGAAATATTCGTATATGTGTTCTTTTTGTGTCTTGAAGTAAATCTCCCTTTGTAAAAACTAGTTGGTGTTAAGCGTTACAATGGAATCAGTACCTGGCACCTGGTAAGAGAAGGGAGGACACAATTGGTGGGGGATTGAGGCAATGATATTAAATTATAGAAAACTCTAAACCCCTCAGGCTTCCCCTAGAATTCTGATGGAGAGCTCTCCCTGGCTACGGGAGGTAAAGCCCAGAGAATACTCTCTACATTGCAAACCTCTGCTAGGAAATCTTTGTTTTTCCATCTTCTTTCCTCCCTTGTTAAAGTAGCTGTAAATGGCAACTGGTTAAGTTTTGGGCCAGAGACCTTGAGGGTCTTCCCCTCCCAGACTGATTCTTTTTTTTTTTTAAACTAGGTAGAAGAGGCCATTCTTGGCCTCATTTCTCACCTAGCCTTAATCACTGCATGGGTGGTTGCTCAGACAAACTGAGACCTGGGAAAGACATTAGCTTAAAAAGGTCAAGGTCTCCCACTGCATTTGGGGCCATCTCCAGTAGCCCTGATCTATATCTTGCCGCTTGGCCCAGATGGCTTTGGAGGAGAAAGTGAGGCTGGTGACTTTGCACAGCCTTGCCTCACTTAAATCCACTTGCAAGTCATGGTATCACCTCCGTGATGTCAGATCTTCTTTGAGAACAAAAGACAAAGAACAACAACAGCTGGTGATGCTATCACCTTCATGAGAAACAGAGGTGGGGGAAGGGAATGGGAAAGGAGACAAAACTAAAAAACTTAGAGGAAAAAATGTTTTCTGGGATGCGGACTGAAACTGAGGGTTCACATGTTTCTGTATTGTGAGTAAGTGTACTGTGACAGCGACATCTCTGTCCCTAGACAAATATCTTCATTCAACAAAATTTCTTGAACATCACTTTTTCTAGATAAGGATATGCAAATATATGCAGGACATGTACCCTGAAATTAATCCCAATCACTCCACTCTGCATCTGCTGCTGGGCCTTGAACAAGAAACTCCTTCCAGGACAAACTCATCTGACCTTGTCACCATTCTGCTAACTCAAGCCCCGATTGACACCACCTCCCTCAGCCTTCTCTCTCCCAAGATTAGAGGGCTGGAGGGTGGCATACTCAACTCCTCCCAATGCTGTCATTTGTCATTTAGAGAGGGCAGAAACCAAACTCTCCAATCATTCCACTTGGCATTTGCCTGGTTTTCAGAATGAAGATGCTCCCACTGCTCCTCTCTCCCCCCTTTCAAGCCTCCTTTTGTGTGCTGTCTACTCCCACTGGATTGTGATCTTCCTGAGTCTGGGATTGTCTTTATTTTACTTAGTTGTATCTCCATCTCTTATCACAGTGCCTGGAACTTAATAGGTACTAAATAAATGTTTATTGAATTGAATGAATCCCAAAGGCTTGGCCAGGGATGGGGAGAGAACCAGCTTTGTTTCTTTCTACTTGAGTGACGTTGGGCCTCAATCACTTAAACTTTTGGGGCCATCTTGTAAAATGAGGGGCTTGGGTTCTCTTCCAATTTTAAAGTTGTGATCCTAAGTATGCAAATAACCACAGCCTGAAAAAGGGAAAAAGAGATAAGGGCAAAAGAAAAGTAAGGCTGGGGCAGCTAGGTGGCACAGTCACCGGCCCTGGAGTCAGGAGAACCTGAGTTCAAATGTGATCTTAGATACTTAACACTTAATAGTCATGTGACCTTGGGTATGTCACTTAACCCTAATTGCCCTGCTCTCCCCCCTCCAAAAAAGCAAAAAAAAAAAAAGAAAGAAAAGTGGGGGCAAAGTGCTATGAGACATAGAAAAATCATTTTAATTTTTTCCTGGGGCAAGGCTAGGGGATGAGGGTGGGTAGAGAAAGTGATCTGGAGAAGCTTTGTAGAGGTATCGACTTCTGAGTTAGGTTTTGAAAAAAGGAGTCTTTAGCAGATAGGGATGGGGGCTCCTTTCCAAGTAGGGGAGGAGGTATTAGCAATGTCAACAGAGACAAGAGAGGATAGAATGAGATAGGAGAAATGAGATAAGCAGAATGAGATAGTAGAAAGGAGGAAGGGAGAGAGGGTGAGAAAGAATGTGGAGCTCAATTTTAAAAAAAAGACTGAACATTAAAAAACTTTTTATGTGTAATTGAGAAAAAAAATAAAAGAGAAAAAAAAAGGAAAGTACATTGAAACGAATCAATGCAGGCTGAAATTCTTCACTTTATCACAGTGTTTGAAATTCTACCAATCAGAGAGTCATTTGAATAGGTACCCCAGATCTCTCCCAGTAGCTGCGCATATTCCAACAGGCTCCTGAGGATGCAGGAGAACAAACCTTGGGGAGCATTTCCCCTCCCCAGTCCAGTCTTATTTCCTAGTTCACACCAGGAACCCCCTACCACATGGATGCTGGCTTCCTTTCCCCTCACATTTCTCTGTCACAAATAACTTAAAATTCTCATCCCCTCTAAACTACAGGATCACAACCCCTTTCCGGTAGTCCTTGATTAGGAACACAGCTAGTCTCACCACTTAGATGAGCAGTGGCTCATCAGCTACAATCCTTCCAGTAAGATGGTAGAATACTCAGTATTTCCATCTGACCTGATAGTGCTCCCTAAGTCCCACCAGGCATTCCCATCTGCCCTGCTGATGTACTCTTCAGACACTTGGACTTGCATATCTGACCTCCTATTGCACCCTAAGCACTCTTGGGCTTTGTAATCTATTATGCTGCTGCACGCTAAGAACAACCAGGCTTTTCCATCTGCACTGCAGCTGCACCCTCTTCTATGTGTCGTTTCCCCTAAGAACAATGCAAGCTCTCTGAGCACAAGGTCTGTCTTGATTTTTGCTTTGTATCCTCCAAGCTTAGCGTAGTGTTTGATACACAGTAAACACTTCATAAATGCTTTTCCATTCCATTCTATCTGGCCACCATTGTCAAACAATGATGGCTGCCTCTTAGTCCTGGAATGGTCTTCCAGAAGAATGATGATCCATCCTGAGGCATCTTTTCCTGGAAAAGAAAGCTGGAACCCAAAGTCTCAGCCATTTGGCTAGAACCGTATCACTGATCAACAGTGAAGCCATGTTGAATTTTTTATAGCGTCTTATTAAATGCACAGGAAACATATGTCTTTCAAGTATAGAAAGAGATGGATGTGCTTAAAAAAAAGGAAAAGAAAAAAAGGCACCCTCTTCCATCTACTTTTTACCTTCTACCACCACAGTCCTCTTCTTCTTACAACTTCCCTTTGTCATTTTTACCCCTAACCATAATTGCTGGGTAGATAGCCAAAAGATAAAATTAAAACCTAGTCCTCCACCCCCCACCCCACAAGTCCATGCATCAAAATAGAAGAGATATCAGGTAATCAAATACCTATACACGTTAGGGAACTCTAAATCTGAGAAAGAAAAAAGTTTCCTGAAGACCTATAAATCTCTCCCCTTGTATCCACATGTAAGCAGGAAATTTTTCACAGGATCATAGAAACAAGATATGGGAATGACCTGTGTGGTCATCTTGCCTATGCTTCAGCCATGCTGGAAAAAACAACAGCCTCAAACTATGCTTCTGTCTTTGGTTTCTTCCAACTTGAGACATTCATATGTATGTTTCACATACATATATGTGGGTATAAGTATTTATGTATGTGTATATATATATATATGTATGTATATATGTGTGTGTGTTTCATTTATCTATCTATATTTATCCATCCATCTATGTATCTACGTATCTATCTGTCTATCTATCTATCTATCTATCTACCTACCTGTCTATCTATCTATCCATCTATCTATCTGGAGGAGTGATTCAGAATAATGATTTCTATAGCTGCATTAGCTTTGTACACAGGTATTATAGTAAGAAAAAGCCTGACTCCTTTCTTTAGAGGTCAGACTTCCTCAGGATTGAAACTAGTCATTCTGAGCCCCCAGCAGGGGCCCCCTACATCCCTGGTATTCCTGGGCTGTAATTTCTCTTGTAATGCCTGTGTGCAAAGCCAATGCCACCATAGAAATCATTATTCTGAATCACTCTACTTCTGTGTATGCTGAAGCCTTCAGCTTTAAATGTCATATTATAGAAACTTGGGCAGGTTATGAAGCAAGTCTGTCTACTCACAAATCATCTGGAGAGAGTATTTGAAGTTCAATTCAAATATATTAGGAATGAGGATTAGATCTGGAAGAAATAACCACCCTCATCTATGGTAATATTCTGATTGATACCATATGTATGGAGTATCCAAGTGGTGAAATAAACTACACCCAAGTTCTAGGAGCTGGGGAGCTAGGAACATAGATGTGTATACAAGTCAGGAGAGTTTGGAATCACTAATGGAACTTAATTTTCTCAGTTGACAACCTCCTCTTGTTGGATGCTCTGAGTTGCATTCCTAAATGCAACCACAATCAACATGCATGAAATGTTTACTATGTACAGCATGCTGGGAAACAAAGGCAAAAACTAGTCAATCCCTGTACTCTGAGGAGCTTTCATTGTCCTGGGAACAGGGTCCATACAATAAACAAACAGATAAGAATAACAGAAAGTAGGAAATGATGGAGATAAGGGAGTGCAAATATTTGCTGTCCCAACAACACTGGGGCTCCTCTTTCTGGCTGGCAATTACTGGGCTCAGACCAAAGCTGGAGTCTGGCCTCTAAAGAAAGGAGGTGTCAGGCTTTTTTCTCGTTGTCCTTGGTACATTAGGCTTCCAACCCCAGAAGTACTCTAAGGACAGTCTCTTAAACAAAGTTTCGGCTTAACAACTCACATTTAGGGTGTACCCCAAAAGAAATAATTGGGTCTCTTCACTCAGTATACAAAATACACCAAATGTAGCTATAGGTTCCTTCTACCACAAAAGAAATGTCTAAAACATAAAAGACTCCTAAGTACACAATGATCAATATTTAAGGCACAAAATAGTTACATATAACTCTTATGTTATTATTCCGGGAAAGTGATACTTAAAGCATGAAATATTTAGGGGGGCTGATGAACAGGTATTTCCCATTTATCTCAAGGTCTATAGCTTCTTGGGGCATGGCTTGAGCTCCTGCTCCTGCTGGTGGTCATGTCCTCCAAGAAGAGTGCTGTTGAAAAAAACAAAACAAAACAAAAACACTCCTGCCTCCAGTCACCTGGATTGCTCAATAACTCCAGATTTCTCAGATTGATGTGGTAGGCCCCAAGGCTAGAAACATTCATCTCAGAATTACTGTTTGGTCACCTGTATTTCATAGAAAACAACATAAAGCAGAAGAGGAACCCAGAATCTTGGGGTCCAGTTTCAGGCTTGACTAGGTCAACACATGCTATTGTTACCATGTGTGAGCTGCTGGGGGAAAGGGAATAAGAAATCCCTCCCCTGCCCATAGGGAATCTATCAGAGAGCCGTTAAGAAGCCGAAGCCATATGTTCAGAAAGAAGAACAGAGCAGGAGAAGTTGTCACTACCTTTAAAGTTTCCTGAGTGGATAACTCTTGCCATTCCATAGTCAATCTTCTTTGATAGAGCACCCTGCCCTTCCAACTCCCTGCTGGAATGGTGGCACCTCAGTGGCACTCAGATGCCTCATGGCCTTTATCAAAAGGTCAAAGAACATCTTGCTAGAAGTAGCCAGTGAAAAGGATCCTCACTGCTGGCTGGAAGCATCTTAGCCAGAACCCAGGTGTCACCTGAAATGACCAGGGCATTGACCTATTCTCACATATAATCCGTGGTATGGCCACAGTTAATAGAAGAGATACAGAGTCCTTTGGGAAACTTGAGGAGGGAGAGAGAAGATTTTTGGTTTGGGGGAATGAGAGAAAACTATAAGGTAACTGAGATAAGTCTTGAAGGAAGATAAAGCTTCTGAAGGTGGAGATAAGGCATCCCTCCTATATGTCCACAAATATCAGGGATGGTCAAGGTCTTAAGGAATCCATGGAAGTAGGAGACAGAATATTGAGTTTAGGAAACAAATGGTAGTCCAATTTGGTTAGAGCATAGCCTGTGTGAAGGGAAAAATGTAAAATATAGCTGAAAAAGTAGTTTGGAATTAGATTATGGAAGGTCATAAGGACTTACCTAAGGAATATATATTTTGTCCTAGAGCTGATAGTGTACTACTAAAGATGCTTGAGGGGTTTGTGATGCCATCAGATGTATGACTTAGGGAGATCTTTTTGGAAGCACGACTAGTGTTTGGAAGGAAAGAAAAGAAGAGTTTGGAAAGACTGGCGACAAGGAGCCCAGTCAAGAGACTATTGCTATAGCCTAGGTTTTGGATGAGGGTATGGAGGATTGAACTAGGTTGGTAGCCAACTAGGTAGCAAGTAGGGGAGAAATAGAAGAGACATTGTAGAGACAGAACAGGAAAGATTTTGTAACTGATTCAATATGAGTAAAGAGAAAAGTTGATTCCAAGACTGCAAACCTGAGTGGCTAGAAAGATGGAGATGCCCTCAGCGGAAGTAGGGAAGTTTGGGGCAAGGATGGATTTAAAGAAGAAGATAGCAAACTCTTCTTGTTCCTTCTTTTGACTTTTAAAGTAAAAAATTATCATCAAAGCAAGCGAAGAAGTTGTTGTTTGCTTGTTTGTTTTTAACAAAGAGAAAGCTCTCTAAAAGTCAGAATAATTGAAGGCTCCTATTACTATTCTGTAACACTCTTTGCTAGGCTGTCCACCCATCATCCTTCATTCCCGCCTCCTTTTCTGCTCATTGATCTTTTTTAGTTAGATCTTTTGAATAACTTCTTAGATGACATTCCTTTTTGTTAATGCATTGTCATTTATTTTTAACCGTTGCTCCTTCCTCCATCGCTCTTTGGGGGAGCCTGTCATTTTGATTCTGAGGAGAGTTCTCCATTTAGAGAAATGGAACATCACCAGAAAAATACTTTCAATACTTTCATGGATCTATTCTATGGTCTTGCCGATGTCTGTATTGACAGAGCTCCCTTGTGACTTTTGTTTATGTGTTCCTCTTCAAGCCTCCATGGGGAACCCATCCAATGGGCAGAGGGTCTTCCTCTGACTTTCTGTGAGTACCAGTGGAACATAAGGGCTGTTATCTCTCATTCTCTCTACATGACTGAACCACCTCTTCTTCTTCTAAGCAATATATCTTTTTGATGTTATGTTTTATCTTTATTCTGATGCATTATTCTTCATGGGTAATGTGGTAGCCCAATCACAGGTATTATACATATCTCCAAAGCACTTTTGGAGTTTTGCCTTGTGAAGATCCTTTTATGTGGTTCAGTTGCCACTGTTTCTAATTGAGTTTGACACCACTGATATAGAGTTCTTGTATATTAATTGGCGATTCTGAAAAAGTATTTGTTATCATTACCTGGAATCAAATTGAGTTGAAGGACTATGTTGTCAATCTATGACTTTAATTCTTCAGAGACTATAGTATGCTATGTTTTGAAACTATATAGAATCACCAGAAGAATTTTTTTTGGTTCAGACCTGTGATTTCATCAGTGTGAGAGATTCAAAGGTATGGGAATTTCTAGTACTAATAGGAATAAGTAACTAGTCTGTAATGCAGGGACTTCAAGCCCGGGGACTGAGAGGGTAAGTGACTTGCCCATGACCATACAGTCAGCATGTGTTGTAGGCAGGATTTAAGTTGAAGTCTTTCTGACTCCATGGCTGATCCTATCATGCCATGCTGTCTCCCTATTAGAAAAATACTGTTGATGAAAGATAGGTCTTTGGTTCATAGAGAAACTTGGGATCGTTGAACATTCTGTATAATTTCCCAAATGCAATTCAGACTTTCCCCAATACCGATCAAATCCATGCCTTCCTCCTCCTGTCCATTTCTGGGTCCAGTTTACTGTCCATCTGTAGTTACCATTCAAGATACACGTACTGATGAACCAGATTTATGAACTGTCTATCCAAGTCTATCATAGTCTCAACAACAGTCATATTTTATACATGTGGTTTTTCCAGTGTGGATTATTAGACTTATTTTGAATGATTATAGTTCATGGAGAAAAACATGGCAATTAAAGTTTTTAAAGCAATAGAAAAGATAAGTGTAAGAGGAAGTTTATACTTCTTACAGCAGGAGAAGGCCCCACTGACATCCTTGTGTAATGGGGAGCTCCTAACATCACAGGTTTGATCGTGGTAGAAGCCTCACTAAACTAGACCAGAGCAATATTTTTTAAATGAAATTGAATTCTTTGGCATGGGACCAGTTCAGCAATTTGATCTTACACAATAGGTCTTATTCAGTGTTTCAGTATTTGGGTATTATACAAAACATAAGGACAAATAAGAACATTCCAATGACCGGGGTTCAGGAGGAAGTCACAACATGTCTGAAACAGAGAGAGACCTTTTGTTAAATTTGTCCTTACACAAACAAACTCTTCTGCAAAATTCACTTTTGGCTACAATCCACCCCCTTGTACAAAGGTTTCTATTCCCTAGAATGGGGTGATAGGCCCCTAACAATAGCATGTTGACATCTACAAAAGGAAAGCAGTAGAAACACAAGCAATAGTGTTTTTCCTACACATATCCTACACATCACTGTAGTCTTGGGGATGCATGTTGATCATGACACTGAAATTCATCATAAGATAATAACTGGCAGAAAAAAAATGCTTTAAAAGGAGGAATAAGAACATAGTTTTAAAAAATAGCAAACTATTCTATCATTCCTGAAAGTCATAGATTGACAACATAGTCCTTCAACTCAATTTGATTCCAGGAGACGGTAATAAATACTTTTTCAGAATAGCCAATTAATATGCAAGAACTCCATATCAGTGGTGTCAAACGCAGTTAGAAAGAGGAACAACCGAACCACATAAAAAGATCATCGCAGGGCGAATATTGACTTGGAAAACAACACATTTTCATATTTCTTTAAAAAAATTAATTGGTTAATTTTGTTAAATATTTCCCAATCACATTTTATTCTGGTTCTGTCATGCTCAAATGCAGTTGAGTATTTAACATTTCCTTTCTACATTATCCAAGGAATGTTGTTACCAGGAAACAACAAAGATGAGAAACTTTCCCATTCAATAGGGAAACTGAGTTGAAAAGATCCTGCCATTTCCTTCTTAAGTCTGGCTTCCCAACTTTCCCAAGAATTTATCTCTACCTAAAACTGAATGGTCACTGAAGATGTTATGCATCACTCCTTGGAGACACCTGTCAGCATCTTCGCCTGCTTTGTGGATTCAGCACCATAAGCACTTTTACCTGTATTCAAACTTCAAATTCAAATCAAATTTACAGTCCCAAGAGGTCATCTCTTCATATAACACATTCTTGAAAAAAACTTGAAGCAGAGTCCATTTGTTTTCCACATTAACGCTGAAAAATTCCAGTTGTAGCTTCATCCATGACAGTCATTGAAAATATCCATTTTTCTTTTTGAAATGAATGTTCATTTTATTTTCAATTTATGGAATAAGACAAGCATTTCTATAATATAGTACAATGAAAAAGATGATTGTATATGAAACTGCAAATCTAATCCATTTTTCTTGTACCCATTAAGCTTACTGGGTTTTTTCCCCCTAAGAATTATCAGCTCTTTGCCTCTCTCCCTTGTTAAACATATTCCCATGTTAATAAAAATGGAGATATTTTATGATCACAAACATAAGCAATCACATTCTGGAATTTAATCCAAAATGAGCACATGACAGTTTACAGAGAAGTCACGGAGAGTTGCTCAAAACCAGAAAGACCCTAATTAGTAAAGTGGCTCTGAGGTTGCAGGAATTGTGTGTCAACCTCTCAATGGCAAAAGTCTTTTAAAATGAGGTCAGTGGATCCAAGGTTGAGAGTTCTGATATTAAATATCAGTGCTAGTCATCTAGAGTGCTAGGCATGTTCTTTTCACAGCAAACTTCAGAGTAATCTAGGCTTGGTAATTAAAGTTTTTAATTCTCCTGTTGTTCAGTTGTTTCAGTCATGTCCAACTCTTTGTGACCCCATATGGGGTTTTCTTGGCAGAGGTACTGAAATGGTTTCTCATTTCTTTTCCAGCTTATTTTATAGATGAGTGACTGAGGCAAACAGAAAAAACTTATTATACATAAAATTTAAAGACGGTCTGTTTTTTCATTATTTTATTCTATTTTTCAGCACCATATAACTAGCAAATGAGAAAAGAGGCTTTGAAATAATTTACACATACACATGTTTATTAGATAAATAAAATTTTAAAGTTCAAAAGCCAATTTTCCAATTCCTATAATTTATGGATTTTTTGGTTATGAAAAATTTATGGGAGAATTCTTGTCCCATGCAAACATTCTTTTAGAAGCTAATATTTTCTCTCCTATCAGAGAGGTGATGAGGTTATATAATCAGGGGCAGGATAGAAACTAGACCTATGATTTCATTGGTATAGGGAGTTCCCAGGTGAGCAAACTCCCTCTACAGAATAAACTGACACCCTTTCTGCAACCTATGTGCCTACAAAGTTGCTCAGAGCAGTGAGAGATTATGACTTGCCTAGAGTAATACAACCAGCATTTATCAAGTAGGATTTGAACGCAGGCCTTCCTGGCTGTGAAGCCAGATTGCTGTCCATTGAGTCATGCTTGTAGGCTGGCCTGTTCTCAGATTTCTTGCAGACTCTGGGACTTGCCAATGTCTTTTGCACTTTTCCCCAAATTGAGTTAATTCTTCACACATGGGGATTAGGATGACTTCTGTGAGATTCCACATAAAACACATTTGATGGTTCCCCAAACTTCTGGTAGTGGTCAGGGTGGGTGGGAGTTTCTTCAGAAGGAGGCTTTTCTAGACTTTAAGACAAAATTTCCAATTATAAATCACAGACTAATACAATTAAAACAATAAAATAGCTTTTCAATTCTTGGTCCACTGAACAGTTACACATTGAAAACCTAAATGTTTTTCTTTTACAAAGAACATAAATATAATCAGGGCAGCTTTTAACAAAACTCATAGGCCTCACAAACTCTCTATCCTTCCCATGGTGGGGGAAGGAGTGGGAGAACAAGAGGAGCATACTTTTTGATCTGGATGCATTAACATAGAAACTTCATAAAATCTCTACTTCAATAATTCCAAGGGGCCACATCCAGGAAACCTCACTAGATTCTAGCTTGTGAAAACAGTCAAAATTCATTCCCATCACAATTTGGAAATCCACATTAAAAAGATCATGCCTCACTCCTTTTAAGTCATGAATATAGTCCTTTTTAAAATTTCCATGCAACAAATCTTGGGAATGAGAAGTAGAGACCTCATTTTTTTGTTTATTTGCTTCTTTCTGTCCCATCCATGATTAGACAAATCTAAGAAGAGAGGAAGGACATTCTGATAAACTTGGAGAAGTATTATTCCTTTTTTTTTAAAAGTTTTTTTTTTGTGGGTTCTGGTCTGACTTTATTAGAAGTAAGGAGCTTAAGAACTGAGTGAGGCTACAATGGCAGAAGAAGTGGGCTGGATGGAAGAGGTTTAAATGGGGCTAACTCTAAGAGGGGGGATGTAAGGTGTTCCTTCAATGCTAAGGCATTCCACAGCTAATATGTGTCTGAGCCATGATTTGAACTCAGATACTCCTTACTCCAGGACTAGTGCTCTACTCAATGTACCACTTAGCTGCCCCTTAAAGTAATTTTTAAAACGAACCAGAGGCTATTCTTCTCTCTCAGAGGGGGGAAGGCAGGGCAATTGAGGTTTAAGTGACTTACCCAAGGTTTCACTGCTAAGTGTTAAGTGTCTGAGGCTAGATTTGAACTCACGTCCTCCTGACTCCAGGGCTGGTGCTCTATTCACTGTGCTACCTAGCTGCCCCTATTTTGGGGTTTTCTTGGCAGAGGTCATTTTACAGATGAGGAACTGGTACATGGAAGGTGCTAAGTAAATACCTGTTGACTTGATTTGACCTAAGATCAGCTAAGAATAAAGGCAAAAGAAACAGAGGCTGTGGAGGAGGCAGACACACTAATGCCCCTCGCCTACCTGGGAACTCAGAGCAGCAGTTCTTGCATGGTTTACTGATGGAAAGGAAAATGCACAAAGTACCAAGGGAGGGATGTTTTATCAATTATTGTGTATGCAAACTCGGTTCCAGCTCTGTGCCTCCTGAGTCATCTTTCTCTCTAGCTCCTGAGCTAACCAGAAAACTCCTTGTCCCCACACAGTTCTAGCACCCCTAGTTATTCATGGCTGGAAGTAGTTTCCCCAAGCCTCCACATGTTGTGCTGGAAGCAGATGGGGAACATTGTTCATCCTCTGCATAACTCATCAAGAAGGGCAAGTCCGAGCATCCTCCAAGGACTGGGACCTCACTGGCAATGCCCCCAAACCCCTGTTACCTGGATAACAAAGATCAGATGAGACTGTGAGACAGCTTTGCAAAATGCTCTCCTTTAGCAGAGATGTGGCCATTGCTATGTCTGTTGCAGAAGAATTAAACCCTGTGGCCAAAGCCTGGGAGGTGCTGGTTTTCCTCCCTGCCAAGTCTGCCTACAAGGCTTTTCTTCCTTTCCCCTCCTCCTTCCACTGATTCCCAGGCTCATGTTCTGCAGCAGGACTCCCTCCTGCTTCTCTAGGCATTCACTGCTGATTCACCCCTAGTCTCAAAACCCTCTTATATCTGAATGTTGTTAGCCTCTGCTCGAAGCAGACTCTTGGTCAGGTAAGTGGTCTCCATCCCCAGCTGCCTTATGTTTTGCTACCTCTTTGTTACAGACCTGACACTAGCACACCAGTTATCTGTAAAGTGATTGAAGATGTGGATTTGAACAATTGGAAGGAAGGAAGGGAGGGAGGGAGAAAGGAGGGAAGGAAGGAAGGAAGGAAGGAAGGAAGGAAGGAAGGAAGGAAGGAAGGAAGGAAGGAAAGAAGGAAAGTGGAAAGAAAGGAAGGAAAGAAGGAAGGAAGGAAGGAAAGCAGGAAGGAAGGAAGGAAGGAAAGAAAGCAGGAAGGAAAGAAGGAGACTATTTATTAGTATGAGGAACTCCTGTGGGAGTAAATTCTCTTTACCAAGGCAAGTAAGCACCTTCTCTGAAATTAAGAATCTAAGAGCATTGCCTAGAGCCCTGAGGAGTTAAGCGCCCTGCCCAGCCAGGCCACACAACCAGGCTGTATCAGAGGCAGAATTTGAATGCAGGTCCTTCTGACTTCAAGGCCAGCTCTCTGTTCACTATGTCACCAAATGTATAATGGTCAATTATTAGCCATTAAAATTAACCACAAAGGACTGTTTGCCTGAATACTAACCTCTCAACTTGATTGTAGGGTGATTTCTTCCTCTAAAAGAGAGCAGAGGACACAGACAGACTAGATGAGTTCTCGGCCATCCTGAGGATGTGCAGATTATCTTTCACCACCCAGGGAAGTGGGGCTCTTCTCACCTATTTTTGCCCCAACCAAGGATATGGCTTTTTACCTGGGAGTCATTCTGTCTCTAATAGCTTTGCCAAAGATTCACCACAGAAGATCAAAGTTCAAAGGTCATGGGGAACACTCAGGCATAGCAGCAAAAAAAAATTTAATTAAAGTAATAGAAAAGATAAGTGAGGGGAAGTTTATGCTTCTAGAAGGAAGGGGTGACCATGATAACATCCCTGCAGAGTGGTTGGGTTGCATGGGGAACTCCCGGCACAATGGAATTGATCTGGGTAGGAGCCTCACTGAACTAGGCAAGAGCAATATTTTTTAAAAGGATTCGAAGGCTTTAAGTTTTTTTTTTTCAAGGACCAGCTTGGGAATTGCACAACAAGCCTCAACTAATGAGAGAAGACAAATAGGGAACTCTGATGGCTGGGTTCAGGCTGAGGTCATTGACTGCCTCACAAGCAAGAGAGACCTTTTGTTCACCTGCCTTTATATAAATAAACTCTCCTGCAAAATTCCCTATGGGCTATAGAGTGTCTTTAAGGTGGCATTGTGATCTATTGAATAAAATGCTTTTTAAAATAATAAACAAATATAATTGACACAGGAGAAATAAGCACAGTGGGATCTTGGATTCTTAGCACTTTTCAATCAATTGTGCAAAAAAAAAATACTGCCTGCTACAGAATATTATTTGTGAAAGCCTGCCCTTTTCTTTCCCATATTTTTATAATGAATGACCTTGATATGTGTTCAGAGTATTCTCATAACGATTTTCTAGAGATGAGAAAATAGGTATATTTGTTTGTAGTTATTGATGTCCCCTCGATTATTTTTTCTTTTTTTTTTAAGGGTTTTTTTTTTAATTCTATTATAGTTTGCATCATTCATTTTCACAAGATTTTGAGTTACATATTTTCTCCCTGTCTTTCCCCCACCCACTGCCCCAAAACAGCCATCCCAGTGTGTCCCCCCTCTCCCAGTCTATTCTCTCCTATGTCACTT
>CM053580.1:158577851-158652004 GCA_028627135.1 Pseudochirops cupreus
GAAGGAAGGAAGGAAGGAAGGAAGGAAGGAAGGAAGGAAGGAAGAAAGGAAGGAAAGAAGGAAGAAAGGAAGAAAGGAAGGAAAGAAGGAAGAAAAGACACTTTCTCACTTTTTAAGATCACAGTTTTAGGTTTAGGAGAGGGCTTAGTAGCCATCTAATCCAATGTCTTCATCATACAGATGAAGAAATTGATGCCCAAAGAGGTTAATCCTACCCTTGGACAAAAATGTAGTAGCAATATTGGGAAATCCACTTGCTCCCTCACCACAGGAAACACCCTAAATCTTTCACTCTTTGTAGTGGAGAGTGTGTTTCATCACGAGTCCTCAGGAATCATGAATGGCCATTGTGTTTGTAGATCTTATGCCTTTCAATGTAGTTTGTTTTTACAACGTTGATATTACATAAAATGTTCCCTGGTTCTGCTAATTTCATTCTTCATCAATTTATGGAAGTCCTCAAAACTGTACACTCTTTACACGTATTACATTTTAGCATTCATTTTACATTGGTATTGCGTAATAATAATTGTTCTGCTGACTTCACTCTGTGTTAGTTCATATATATCTTTTTGCGTCTTTCAAAAATCATCTAATCCTTCTTTCTTACAGTTCAATAGTATTCTGCATTAGTATACCACCACTTATTCAGCTACCCATCAATTGATGGGAATCCCCTTAGTCTCCAGTTTTTTGTTTTTATTTTTCACCCCCACAAAAGAGCTCCTATAATGATCTGAATAGGTCATTCTGGCAAGAAGTGGTCAGGCTCCCTTCCCCTCTTTCATGGGTCCCTTTCAGCCTGCTAGTCTTCTGATAAGTTGTCCCTTACAACAGCATTTCTTAAACTGTGGGTTGTGACCTGATATGGGGTTGCATAACTGAATGTGGGGCTGCAAAAAAACTGGCGACAGAAAAAGTCTTCTGAATGTGCAATGACCAAGAATTAGTTGGAAATCAAATACGTAATAGATCCAAGATGTTTCTGGCAGAGCTTGCCCATGTGACATCATATGACTTCACTGAAGCCTTGGTTCTGAACACACAACATATGCATTTTGCACTCACAGGCCATCGTATCTTGGTTAGGATTCAAGACTATCGTATGTTATGAATTGCAGTGTTTTTGTTTTTTTTTTTTTTTTTACCATATCTGCAAAGTTTTCTGCTCTTACAGAAGCATAATAATTTAGTTATAGAAAATAAGGACTTTTAATATTTTCCTACTGTCATTCCTTAGCATGTAAGTATCAAATTAGTGTATCTTTGGATTGTATTATGTTAGAATGTTTGATTTTAAAAATTGCTCTTATCTCCGTTTACAGAAATATGTGCTTCACTGCAGCAAATAAAGACAAAAGCCCTTTAATAATATTTCTCCACCATCACCACTGTATGTGTATGTAAACGTGAACATAGATTTTAGAAATTAAGCACAAACCAGTGTAAAGCTAGTATTTATTTGAGAAATTGTTAGCAATATTTATTTATATTTTAGGACAAAAATATTTTTCAGCTATGGATAAATGGCTAAATTTAGACAGAAGAGGTAAAAATACTGATGACAACGTGGCAGAGTTTTTGCTACCAAGTTGTAGTACACCTAAATTGACAAAAAAAAGAAAATAAATGAAATCATTTTTGCAAAATAGATTTACTTTTAGTAATAATGATGGTATGAAAAAACCTCTTTGTTTAATTTGTAACAAAGTTTTGATATCAGAGAGCATGAAACCAGGCAGACTAAAACGACATCTTAATACCAAGTACGCAGTATACTACAATAAACAAAAAGAATTTTTGGAATGACTTTAAAAATCTTCAAATAAAGAAAAACAGTCTTTTGACAAATGTGTTATTGTTAACAAAAAGTATTGATTTGTATCTTATGAAACTTCTTATTTAATTGCAAAAACTAAAAAGCCTTATATAATAGATAGGAGAAGATCTTGTGTTGCCTGCTGCTATTAAAATGTCAGAAATAGTTCATGGGGAAAAGGATGGGGGAAGAAATTTGTAAAATTCCTTTATCAAATGATACTGTTTCTAAAAGAATTTCTGAAATTAATAATGACCAATTCCAGCAGCTTATTACCAGGCTTAAGGGCAGCCCAAAATTTACAATTCAGTCATATGAAACCGCTGATATTTCTAACACAGCACAGTTGTTACTTTATGTAAGATATGTTTATGAAGGAAGCATACGTGAGGAATTATTGTTTTGTTGCTCTTTGGAAGGGCGCACAAGAGGGGGAAATCTATATCTATATATCTTCAAATCAATGAATTTTTCACAAATGAAGGTTTATAGTGGGAAAATTGCACTGGAGTTTGTACAGATGGTACTAAAGCAACGATGGGTGAGAATGTTGAATTTGTAGTGAAAGTTAAAGCAAGTGGCAGTGAACATATCACTTTTCCTCACTGCATGATCCATTGGGAGGCACTGAGAACCAAAAAAAATTATCACTAGAGTTAGACGTTGTGCTTTGTGATACTATCAAAATCATTAATTTCATTAAAAAATCATGCTTTTAATGGCCGTTTGTTTTCAGATCTTTGAAAAGACATGGACTTCTATTACAAAAATATATTACTACATGCAGAGATAAGGTAGCTCTCAAGAGGGTGAGGTTTAAATAGATTATTGAAACTGAAAGATGAAGTTGTTATATTTTTGACAGCAGAAATCCAATTTTGTTAATTTTTTTCATAATGATTTATGACTTTCAAAATTGTATTATTTATTGGATATTTTCAAAATTTAAAACTTGTGATTTAAACATGTCACTTCAAGGAAAAAATTGTAACATATTTATATTAAAAGATAAAATTGTGGGGTGGCTAGGTGGCGCAGCGGGGGTGGCTAGGTGGTGCACTGGCCTTGGAGTCAGGAGGACCTGAGTTCAAATCCAGCCTCAGACACTTGACATATTTGACACTAGCCTTGTGATTTTGGGCAAGTCACTTAACCCCAATTGTCCTGCCTTACCCCCTCCAAAAACAAGCAAAAAAAATTTAAAAAAGAGATAAAGTTGAAAGTTTTACTAAAAAACTTAACATATGGAAGAATGGGGTGGGAAATGCTTCCTTAGAAATGTTTGTAGCTACAGATGATTTTATAATTGAAAATAACCTTCCCAAAGATTTAATTGTGAGTTATAATTGATCATCTGAAGTGCCTGGAGACACATTTTCTGAAATACTTCCCTTTAAATTTTGATTCTAAAAAACTATACTCAATTAGAATAAAAAAGTTAGTCATCTGCCATTAAAAGTTCAAGAAGAATTTGCCAAGTTATCAAGGGACATAGGTTTAAAATCTGAGTTTCCTAAAAAAAAAAAAAGCATTATATAAATTTTGACTTGGGATAAGGATAGAATTTTCAATAATTTATGAAATGGTTCTAAACATACTTCTGCCATTTTATACTATGTATTTATGTGAAGCAGTGATCTCAACATTGACATTATATAATCAAAATATCAATTGACTTCAAAAAATGTTGAAGTACCAAATATTCTGTTAAGAATTAATTCTTTATATAAAAATAAACGAGCGCATCCATCTCATTAGTATGCAAATTTGCTTTCATCTTTATGATAAAATTATGTGTATATCAAAAAATGGTTTTAAAATAAATTTCTTTATGATTTATTATCAGTAAATGTTTAATTCATGTATCTATTTTATATACCTATAAACCTGGGGTCCCACAACAATTTCTCAGGCAAAATGGGGTCATCAGTGGGAAAAGTTCAAGAAGCCCTGCCTTAGAGTTCATTTTGAACTGATTTTATTTTATAAAAAAAATCTTGGGGAAAGGGAGGAAATAGTGAAATTTTCAATCCTGTGGGACAACTCTGGGTCCCATTTCCCCTAAAAAGAATGGCCTTGAAAACCAAATAAAGTTTATATAGAGCAGTTTCTGTCTAAAAAATCTAAGGACAACACGGTCATCTGTGCAGGGGTTTGGTTGTGTAAATAGTATTTGCCTGTGCAATCAAGAAAGTGCCATAGTCTCTTACAGCCTTGAAAATACATTTCTCACCCAGTTTGTTCCAGGAAAGCCTCCTGAACATTAATATTGCTTTCCTGGCTGAGTTTCAAGCCAAACATTAGATGTGAATGGTAATAAGAGCATGAGGACTGTGGCATTATCCTTTCTTTAGCAGACCGGAACAAAAAACACTCAGTACATGGATACAAAGGTGAGTGGGCTTTTTCTTAGCCATTCATGATAGCACCTCTCTGAAGACGTCCCATTCTTGGGGACAGGAGAGGCTAATGGTATGTTTTGTCAGGGCGACTTCAGGCAAACTGTATCTAGAGGGAGTTCTTGTTACTTGTCACATTCCTTTCCCTACTTTTTCAAGGTTTTTTCTTCCTCACAAAAGCCATAGGTGCCTAGTAGGCTCAAATGGGAATTTGTAACAAAAGATACCCAATTAACCAATTCATAATTATTTGCTGGTGCTTTATGCTTCTTCTCTTGAAAGTATTTGAACTTTAAAAGAGAATGCCTGGGAAGGTAATAAATCATTAATGGTAGCATTTCAGGTAGTCAGGCATCTGAGCAGAAGAGTTATTAAAAACAGGAAAGACCTTTCTAGAGGCTCTTCAGGGGTGGGGAAGCTGCTGCCTGGAGGTCACATATGGCCTTCTTTTGACCGAGTCCAAGTTTTTCAGAGCATATTCCTTTTTATTAAGGGGATTGGGTCTGTGAATTTTGAATTCAGTCAAGGGCTGCACTTGAGGACCTGCAGGGCCACATGGGTCCTCAAGGCTGCAGGTTCCTTACCCGTGCCCTAGACCTACCTACTCCCTGTATTCATAAGGTTGGGTCATGCTGTTTGTTTTGCTAAAGCCTTGCTTAGAGTTTTGTGTTGAGGTGACCAGGGTTTGGTTTCTGGGAGCAGAATTTAGAGGTTAATAACAGTACTAAGGGAGGCAGTGTCGTGTAATGGTAGAGAGGTGGTCTTAAAAGCCAGCAATGCCTGGATTCAAGTCCCACCTTTTGATGCACACTGGCTGTCTGACTATAGGCAAATTGTTCAACCTCTCAATGCTCTAGGTGGCTCGCTGAGACTATAAATCATGGAGAAGGTGCCAATCTGTGTTTGTAGAAGGAGCTTCCTCACCTGGGAGTTCCCCATAACGATGGGATCACAGGTCAAGTGACTATCCCTAACCCAAAGAGTACTTCTCATCCTACAGTAGCATAGAAACAAAGGGGTTTAGCGTTCAGTTAATAAGAATAATTAGTTAAAAATGAAAGTCAGCAAATATCAGGTGGGCTCTTTCTTTTCCTTACTTTGTTCCTCCCCATCTAGTATGAAGGTATGATAGAGGGCTGAGCCTGGAGTCAGGAAGACTCATCTTCATGAGTTCAAATCTGGTGTCAGATACTTATTAAGCTGTGCGACCCTGGACAAGTTGCTTAATCCTGCTTGCCTCAGTTTCCTCATTTGTAAAATGAGCCAGAGAAAGAAATGGCAAACCACCCCAGTATCTTTGCTAAGAAAACCCCAAATGGGGTCACGATGAGAAGTCGAACATGACTGAACAGCAACAGCTCTATGTGATGGTCACCCAAGAGCTGCCTCACTTTGATGCTTTGGGTTTTCCTGCCTCCTTTGTCTTGGTACAAAATCTCTCTCCACAGAATGAAAACGTGCTTTGAGATGCTTGTCCCAGGCCCAGAAATTTCCAGTTATGTTTCTAGCCCTGGTCCCCTAAGATACTAAATCAGGAGCATTCATTATTTCAGTGTTAGGCAGACAGTCATCTTATCTGTCATGTTACAAAGTGAAGGAAAAGCAGAGAGAGCTTCAGGGGTATTCAACTTAGTGCCAAACAGTGCTCACTTGTGTGAGGAGAATATTAGATGAAGCAGAAATTATTTCACCCTCAGGCAACTGTCTTGCTGGAGCAGATGAGTCCTGACTGCATGCCTAGAGTTACCAACCGTGGTGGAAACAGCTAGTGAGATTTCTATGACTCTCGAAAGGGGATGTGGCCTGAGTCTATACACAAACAGACAGACTGTCAGATGTGTGTGTGTGTGTGTGTGCGTGTGTGTGTGTGTGTGTGAGAGAGAGAGAGAGAGAGAGAGAGAAAGAGCAAGAGAGAGAGCATGTGTGTGTGTGTGTGTGTGTGTGTGTGTGTGTGTGTGTGTGTATGTGTGTATGTCTGTTTGTACTTCCAAAAACCTTTCTTTGGGAACATGGACCTCTGGATCCATGCTAAATGAAAATAGAAGGAGACAGAGAAACTCAGGCACTGTCTTTACAGCTGGTGAAAAACATTTTTTTTCCTCAACAATAATAGATCTGGTATTTTCAACCTGCACAGCAAATGAATATGATTCCATGTGTAGAGCCTTTCTTGCTCTTACCTCCTTCCCCAGAGGCATTAATTCTTTCTCTCTGTCTCATTTCCATTTGACCTGTCTTCACACTGGCAGGTCAGGGTTTCCCCAGAGGAAGGCAGCTGCTGCAATTCACTACTCTTGGGGTCCTAGGGTTAACCTTTGTGGGTGTCTATTCCTATTAAAACTGTAGGTCATGAGCCCCTGATGCTGTATTTCCCATTAATAAATCAGCCACTAACACTCTATTAACTTTAATGAAAACATTTAATGAAATATAAAGCAAACACACAATATTTATATACCTTCCAACCATTAAACTCTTCCACCAATGCACACGCAGTGTTAGCAGGAAAGTACATTCTTAAAGTGAAAGGAATGCATATGGCCAGGACAAATCATAGCTCTAGAACGATCATCTTTGCTACACTTCTCTCTCAGGAAGTGTTTATCAAAATTCCTTGAGATGCTAACTTCTGGGAAAACAGATGCCTCTACTACTGTTAAATTGAGCTTATCCACACTGTGCCAGACTAAGACCTCTCTGAATGTGGCATCTCTGTAATTCAGAAAGAAGACATTCACTGGCATTGGATGAATCCATGAAAAACCCCTTCTGGAAGGTGGAACTTGAGCTAAGTAATGAGGTAAGCCAGAGAAACCAGTAGGTGGTGGTAAGAAAAGAGAACATTCTAGGCATGGGGTGCATGCAGCCAGTGGAGTCAGAAGGTGGAATATTGTGTGCAAAGAACATCTAAAATGTTTATAGCAGCTCTCTTGATGGTGGCAAAGAATTGAAAATTGCAAACATTCCCCATCAGTTGGGGAATGTCTGAACAAGTTGTGGTATATGATTGTGCTGGAATACTACTGTGTTATACAAAATGATGAGCTCACGGATCTAAGAAAAAGACTTGCATGAAATAATTAAGAGTAAAATGAGCAGAACCAAGAGAACATTGTATACAGGAACAGCAGTCCTGTTTTAAGATTGTCTTTGAATGAATAAGTTATTTTGATTATTATAAATACCCAATTGGCTGTAAAGGACATATGAATAAAGATAGTATCTACATCCAGAGAAAGAACCAATAAATACAAGTATGTATAGAACAATATGACACACACACACACGTATATATACGTACATACATATGTGCATACATATATATACACATATACACATATATATACACATATACACACACACATATATACACATACCTATTTGTGTCTAGTACTTGATTTATGTTGGAGGGGGAGAGAGGAAAGAGGGGGGAAAAAGAAATTTACAGGATAATTTTGTTGTATATTTGAAAGGAACAGCAAGCATTTATGCAGTAAAGAGAGTATGTAAGTAAATACAAGCAAGTAAACATGCATTTCATGTGTAATCATCTTTTTTATTATACTATGTTATGGAAATGCTTTTATATTCCATAAATTAAAAATTAAAATACACATATAACAAAGAAGGCTAGCATGGCTGATTATAGTATATGTGGAAGTATTATCATCTATTCTTTGTTTCAAATGGGACCAATGATATTGGGAGGTGATGTCTTGACTAGAGTGTGAATTGCATTTAAAAGAGGCAGAGTTAAAGGCAGAGCCAAGAAGGTGGGGTAGAAACAGCATTTCTGTGCTGCTCTGGCTTCCACCTTCTCCAATACATGTAAAAAAAATGACTCTAAACAAACTTTAGAGCTACAGAACCCACAAAGTGACAGAGAGAAGCAAATCTCCCATTGAAGAAAGCCCGGCAGGTGGACAGGAAGGATCCATTGCAGCATGCTGGGAGCCCAGCACAGTCCCACCTGAGCTGCAGTTTTAGCTCCAGGGTGGCCCCGACCAGCCACAACTGGATTGGCCTTCACAAAAATAAATCACCTGCAGCTGTAGTGGTTTCCAGACTTTTCAATCCATAAATGCTAAAGACAAAATAAAAGGTCAGTGTGGAACTTTGTTGGTCCAGGGGGAGATAGAAGAGTGCAGTCTGGCAGCTACCCCCAGAGTGAAAAGCAGCAGAGGCATAGTGGCTGCAGCCACTGCTGGGTGGCTGCTTCCAGAGCTATTCGCCTGCAGATTGTAGAGGGATCAAACGATCATTCAGAGGCTAAGTGCACTTGCTTTGACCTGCTTGGATCCAGATTGTGATCTTGGATGGTGGTCCTGGGGAGTGTGACCAGTGAGTCAGAGCATGTGAGGGCTGTAGAGAGGACACCCATCTAATAGCTCTGGCATCTGCAAAAACCCCAGCAATTTGGGACATAGCTCTCTCCATTCTGGAAGCAGAGTTCTACTGTGGCAAAGAGCTCAAAAGTCAAGTAATTGGCTGGCAAGATGAACAAGCAATGGAAGCACAAACAGATGATAGAATCCTTTTTGGGAGACAAAAATCATCAAGGCATGGAGTGGGAAGAAGACAGCCCAGTCAGAACTCCCACATCAAAAGCCTCCAAGAAAAATATGAACTGGTTATAGGCCATGGAGGAGCTCAAGAAGGATTTTGAAAATCAAGTAAGAGAAGTGGAGGAAAAATCAGGAAGAGAAATGAGAATGATGCAAGAAAATCATGAAAAGTGAGTCAACAGCCTGCTAAAGGAGACCCAAAAATACACTGAAGAAATAAACACCTTAAAAAATAGACTAACTCAAATGACAAAAGAGGCCCAAAAAGCCTATGAGAAGAAGAATGCTTTAAAAAGCCAAATTTGCCAGATGGAAAAGGAATTTCAAAAACACACTGAAGAGAATAACTCCTTCAAAATTAGATTGGAACAACCGGAAGCTAATGACTTTATGAGAAATCAAGATACTATAAAACAGATCCAAACAAATGAAAAAATAGAAGGCAATGTGAACTATCTATCTCATTGGAAAAACCACTGACCTGGAAAATAGATCCAGGAGAGATAATTTAAAAATTACTGGACTACCTGAAAGCCCTGATCAAAAAAAGAGCCTAGACACCATTTTTCAAGAAACTATCAGCAAAATTGCCCTGATATTCTAGAACCAGAGGGCAAAACAGAAATGGAAAGAATTCACCAATCACCTCTTGAAAAAGATTACAAAAAGAAAACTCCTAGGAATATCATAGCTAAATTCCAGAGTTCCCAAGTCAAGGAGAAAATACTTCAAGCAGTCAGGAAGAAACAATTTGAGTATTATGGAAACACAATCAGGATAACACAAGACCTAGCAGCTTCTACATGAAGGGATTGAAGGGCTTGGAATATGATATTTCAGAAGTCAAAGGAGTAGGACTAAAACTAAGAATCACCTACCCAGCAAAATTGAGTATAATGCTACAGGGAAAAATGTGGTCATTCAATGAAATAGAGGACTTTCAAGCATTCTTGATGAAAAAAACCTGAGCTGAACAGAAAATTTGATTCTCAAATTCAAGAAGCAAGAGAAGCATGAGATGGTAAATAGGAAAAAAGAAGTCATAAGAAACTTATTAAAGTAGAACTATTTACATTCCTACATGAAAAAATGATAATTGTAACTCATAAGACTTTTCTCAGTATGAGGATAGCTGAAGGGAATATATATATGTATAGGAGGATGTATGTATATATAAATATATATGTGAGTGTGGACAATTGTGTGTTCATGTATACATAAACAGAGTGCATAGGATGAGTTGGATATGAAGGGATGATATCTAAAAATAAAATTAAGAGGTGAGAGAGGAATTTATTGGGAGAAGAAGAATGGAAACAATAGGATAAATTATCTCATATAAAAGAGGCAAGAGAAAACCATGACAATGGAGGTGAAGACCAGGAAGGTGAAAGGGAATGGGTCAACCTTACTCTCATTGAATTTGGCTTAAGGAGGGAATAATACATACACTCAATTGGATATCTTACCCTACAGGAAAATAGGGGGGTAGGGAATAAGAGGGGGGGAGGAAAGAAGGGAAGGCAGATTGGGGGAGAGGGTAGTTAGAAGCAAGAATTTTTGAAAAGGAGAAAATAGAATAAATGGGGTGTGGGATAGGATGGAGGGAAATACAGTTAGTCTTTCATGATATACCTACCATGGAAATGATTTGGGTAACTACACATGTACAATCTGTACTGAATTGCTTATCTTCCCAGTAGGGGTGGATGAGGAGGGAAGAAGGGGAAAAAATCTGGAACCCAAAGTTTTAAAAACAAGTGTTTAAAAATTTGCTTTTTACATGCAACTGGGAAATAAGATATACAGGTACTGGGGTATAGAAACCCATCTTGTCCTACTAGAAAGTTAGGGGAGTGAAGGGGGAGGATACAAGAGAGAACAGATTGGGGGAAGGGGTATTCAATAGGCTTCCTATTTTGGGGTGGGGGTAGGGGAAAGACAGGGAGAAAAAATTGTAACTCAAAATCTTGTGGAAATGAATGTTAAAAACTAAAAATAAAAAATTTAAGAAAAAAGAGAGGCAGAGTTGTGCAAAGTCATCAGCCTTGCTCTCTCTTCCAGAGTCATTGAAGTCCAGGGGCAGGAAAGAAGTCAGGATGACTGGTGATGACCTGGGATGCAGTGGATGCCATTGGTGCTTTCTATATTTGATTAAGCTCTGAGAACTCCACAGTGTTCTTTGGGAAACTTCAGCTGCTTTCTTGGTCATTGGAACAAATTGTTCTCATCTATCTATTTTTTTGGGAGAGGAAGAAGCCCTCACTTGTTTGGAGTGTACATTTCACTGATGGTTTTGAAGCCTCTTGGTTACCCTCAACCTGGTTTGGCCCATCTGCCAAGATGGTTTTACTGGAGTGTGACTACAGAGCATACTATAGCTTCTTGGAGTCACAGGTGAGAGTTGGGTGAAGGTGGACACCAAAGGTGAATGAGCAGACCTGCAAAAGGGCTTGGCAAACACACACACTAGAGGTACTCATCCTCTTTGAACATCTCATACATCCCTGTGGAGGTATATAAAGTATAAAAGAGTATCAAAATGATATCACTATGCCAGAGTCAAGTTTCAATGTGTCAGACTGTCTGATTAGACCAATACGAGTTCGTAATGCTCTATCATAGGTCAGGCACAAATAGTCTATGTGAACATTTCTCCACATTTATGCATCCTATGATTCCTTTGAGCTATCTCATTTCTGCTTTGCTCAAAGAGCACAGCACCTTTTCTGATGTGGGCACACCATGCTGAGCAGTCCTATACCAGTGTATCCCATGTACCACAATCAATTCCAAAGTTCTTAAGAGAGACCTTGCTAGTGTCCTTGTATTGCTTCTTCTGATCACCATTTGAATGCTTGCCCTGCGTGAGTTCTCCATAAAATCATATTTTTGGCAAGTGTAAGTTTTGCGTTTGAACAATGTGGCCAGCCTATCAGAGTTGCACTCTCTGAAGCAGAGTTTAGTTTGAGTAAGGATCTCAGTGTCTGGTATCTTATCCTGCCAGGTGATCTTCAGAATCTTCCTAAAATAATTCAAATGGAAGCGATTCAGTTTCCTGGCATGGCACTGGTAGATTGTCCAGGTTTCACAGACCTACAACAATGAAGTCAGCACCATGGCTCTGTAGACTTTCAGTTTGGCAGTCAGTCTAATACCTCTTCTCTCCCATACTTTCCTTCAGAGCCTCCCAAACACTAAGCTAGCTCTGGCAATGCGTGTGTCAACCTCATTATCAATGTGTACATACTTGGAAAGTACACTGCCAAGGTAAGTGAACTTATCCACAGTGTTCAAAACTTCTCCTTTCTCAGTGACTGATGGTTCCACATATGGATGGTGTGGTGGCGGCTGTTGGAACAATTTCTTGGTGTTAATTGTTAGGTCAAAATTAACACAAACAGCAAAGAATTGATCCATACTTTGCTGCATCTCAGCTTCAGAGGCTGCATTGAATGCACAATCATCTGCAAACAGGAAATCATGCACCAACTCTCCTTTCACTTTGGTCTTAGAAGGAAACAGGAAACCACTAAAGATAATTGAATAGTAGTCAGGGGGAACTAGTCAGACCTTCAGTTTAGGAAGATCAACCATGGACCAGAGTGGGAAGAGATGTGAAGCAAGGAAATTGACCAGATTGGGGGTTACTTATCTATCAGTGGTAGTTGATCAATAGTTGATCTTGGACCAAGACAAGACTTGGACAAGACCAAGATCCTTGGTCATGCTGGAAATAGTGGGCTCCTTCTCTAAAAAGGATGCTATGAAACATTTTTGTAAAGAAATAAAGAGATTTATATTGGAGAGGAGTTAATTGCTCATGGTTAGGTTGTATCAATATAATAAAAATGACAGTAGCACCTAAATTAACTTTTATATTCAGTGCCATACCTGTCCAACTACCAAATAGAATTTAGACAAATTTATACCAAAATTCAATTGGAGAAACAAAAGGTCAAGAATCTCAACATAAATTGTGGAAAAAAAAGAGATTTGCCAAATCTCATCTGATACTGGTTAAAAATGTTTTTAAAAACCAGCTAAACAACGAAACCCAGAAGCAATTAAACATAGTAGCATTGTGTTCATTAAATCTAAGGACACCAACTACTAGGGTAAAGACTTTCTGCTTGACAATTAGTGCTGGAAAAATGGGAAAGCAGTCTGGCACAAATTAGATTGAGATGGGGTAAGGTGGGAAGGGAGTGGAGGTTGATGTAGTCAAAGAGAGGGAGGTCAGAGAGAAGGAGGAGGCTGGAAGACTTCTGTTCCAAACCAGCAGGCATCTCTCTCTAGCATCCTGATCTTGGCAACACCTGGAAGAAACATGTACAAGAAAGTGATATTCTCTCACCTTAGATGAATCATGCACCCCCTTATGCCTTTCTTTTCTTTTCTTCCAGTTCCTACTAGAATGTGGGAAAAGTTTGATTGAGTCATACCTATAAAAGTGCTTTGATGTCTATGAGTACCATTTAAATAGAAATTATCCTACATGATCAATGCCTAAAAATTAATCTTTGAATGACTAATCTAGACCAATGCTGTGTAGGCAACACCAATAACATAATACTGGAGATGAGTGATAGAGGAGGAAATGAACAATAGGATGAAACATCAAAATGGAAACTCTCATCTCCCTTTCTGTTTCACTTTCTTTCTTGTCCCCCTTGCTCAGTGAGATTTGTTTAAACATGTTACTTTTTTGTACTTTTTATCTTTAGAGGAATTTTTCTATCAACCTCACATGACTAGTCTTTCTCTCTTAGACCACACATCTCTTCTGTTAGTTTGCCTTTTCTGGTCAAACACTCTCAAACATAATGACAGTAAGCATCTAGAAGAATATATCACCCCTGGGGCAGCTAGGTGGCACAGTGAGTAGAGCACTGCCCCTGGAATCAGGAGGACCTGAGTTCAAATCCAGCCTCAGACATTTGACACACTTATTAGCTGTGTGACCTTGGACAAATCACTTAACCCCAATTGCCCTGCCTTCTCCCCTTCAAAAAACAAACAAACAAACAAAAGAATATACCACCCCTTCTCTTCCTATCCAAGGAGCACAAGATTCACTCAAGCATTTCCAGTAACTTACATTTGGTTTTAAGTATATGTCCTTTACATACCAATGAAAAAGAGGGTTAAATTTACAAAAAAAAAAAAAAAAGTAATCTACACGTAACTTTAGCCTAAAGTGAGATATATATGTTGGCATTGGGAGGACCAGCTAATTATATAGAAATACTTTTATTGTAAACTAAAAATTGGGACAACCTGTCAACCTGTTGAGCATTTATTTAAAGAAGAGTAGCCAGAAAATATTGGATAGAATCCTATTTATATCCAGTACAATAAAGGGTTGCATTTGGGGATTGAGAGTGGATTAAATATTGCCTCCTGTATAATCCTTTAAATAAAGAAAATTCATCTTAACATTCTAGTTAGGTCTCCTTTGGCCCTGACACTTAGGACCTTTGTTAGAGTACCTGGAATACAGGCAAAGGAAATAAAAGTTCTTCAAGTGCATTCACTGTCAAAAGCTCTCATAAAAGCTTTGTCAAAGGAAATTTATCATTGACTACAATGAGTTTTTTGGATTATCTATGAATTTCTGTTTTTCTTTAGTAAAGTGTGTGCTGTCCATGTAAGATATGCATGCCTGTATGGGTTGGCTAAACACATAGACATGCAGTTTGAGGACAGGCTCAAGGACAGCTCTAGAATCTTGTCTATTTCTCTCCAAAGGAAATTGAAATTTTTGTCTTGAAAGGAGGAAAAGGGCCTCAAGGCTGGTGCTCTATTTTCCAATCTCTGAGAGGAGGGTACCTGACTGGACTTGTATCTATTATTCCTCTTTCACTTCCCAAATATTGCTGGATGCCATCACTTAAAGGGAGAAGATTATACCCATTGACTTGACTTCTCACTACTGGCTGTCCAAAAGATCATCACCAATAGTGAATAGTTTGTAAACCCCTTCACCCAAGCAAATAGCAAACAGAAATTGGAGATGTTTATGAATTGGAATATGCCAGAAAATACATAAGAGTGAATCAACTCTTTAGAAGGTGGTGATTTCAACTTAATTCAAAGCAGATGAAAGAAACCCTAATCTCATGCAAGGGAAAATTACCTGAAGTTTTAAGGGAGGCAAATTGGAAACATATGGGACAAATGGGGGATCCAACTTCCTGTACATTTCTATAACTTGTCCTGAAGATTGTCTGAAACTATACATGTCTTTACTTGAAGATGGAATATCTCTCCTCCCCAAAGTTCTCATAGTGCTACCACACCAGGTTGGTAAGTTTTCTTTAAATGTTTGAATGGTCATATGCCAAAGGGATCAGACTTATTCTTATTTTTATCTCCAGGGGTTATAAGTAGAAGTAATATTGAAGAGTCAGTTTATGCTTGATGTAAGACTTTGTTAACTATTAGAACTGTCCAAAGATGGAATAGAATAGGCTCAGGTGGAGGGAGTCCCCATTGGTTGAACTCTTCAAGTGGGATGATTTAGGGAGCATTCATGTTTCAGATAAGGGTTGGAATCCATATTTTTAGATCCTTTCCAATTTGGAGACTCAACGAGACTCATCCATCCTCTCACAGATTTTCGGCTTTCTTTCATGTGCTCTCTTTGCCCGTTAAAATGTAAGTTACTTGAGGGCAGGAACCATATTTCTTTCTACCTGTATTTGCAATATCAGCATTTTGCATAGTTCCTGGCTTATGGACCAACAGTCATTATATAACTTGGATGAGCCTGATAATTCTGCTAGTTTCTTGTTAAACCACAAATATGCTCCAAATAGCTCCTGTCTATGCGGAGACTTCCTGATAGCTAGGTAAAAGAAAGAATGAGAATGTGCTATGGTCAAATGTACTCTGGACTTGGATTCTGGAGATTTGGGTTTGAATCATATCACTTCCACTTACTAGATGTAAGGCTCTGGGAAAGTTTTATCTTTCCTGAACTGACTATACTTGACTGTAAAATGAAAGGGTTGGACCAGATCACAGGGTTAGAACTGGAGTTGACCTTGGAGATAATCCAGTCCAATCCCTTCAGTTTTGCAGAATTGAGAGTCAGTGAAATTAAGTGACTCTTCAAAGACAGCAGTCCCATCCACCAGCTCTTTCACTACTTGATAATAGAGTTTATTTGGCTCTAGTGAGTTGAACTTGTAGATTGACTGGATTAAATCAGCAATATTATTCAGAGGGGTCACCTTTTAGACTTCAGGTGAAGCACGTACAATAATAATGGCTTTGTACGTCATTCATTAATTAGAAAGTTCTAGACATTAACATTTCTGATGTATTTCAGTATAAATTTCTAACCAAGCTTCAGAAGTCCATGAAAAGAGTGACAAGTATTTGGAAAACATTTTTTAACATTTGAAATGTGTTCATTCATCTTCTATTCCCATGCAGGAAAGATTTTGAGCCAAGAAAGACCAGAAGGTAGACAGTGACTCTTGTGTGATTCTGTCTCCAAGACTGATCTTTCTACTCCCACTTAGTAAAAGGTTCTGTGAATCCTTCTAAATCCCAAGCTCTCAGAAAATTATCTGGAATCCAAAGTCTTAGAGCTATCCTTGTTTACCTGTGTGACCTCTGGCCAGTTATTTCACTTCTCCATTTTCTCATCTCTAAAAAGAGAGGAATGAACTAGGGGATGCTTAAGACCCTTTCCATTTCCAAATCCTGTGATTGGTTGGTATATTTTCCCAGTATTTGCATTGTACGGGTTGCTGCTTGGAGGCCCCTGAAGATTAGATTTCAAGTCTGGATCGCAAGCATCTGGCTTCAGTAGACAGGGAGTGAGACAGAAGCTCTGCCATCTGTGGAGTCTGTACATGGAGGATTTGAAAACATTCAGTGACACTGCAATTGTTCGGCATTTTAACATCCCCCCCTCTGGGAAATCACGGGAGAAGGGAAGCTACAGCCAATAAAGGAAACTGTGATGACAAAAAGCAGACTAATCACTTAGGAGGGTCTATTGATCAGTTTTAGAAGAATCTAATCTGAAAAGTAAATATTCAAAGACACAAAAAAGGAATAAATGTAATTATGACTGAAACAAAATTTTGTTCAAAATTTTGCTTGAAAAATGCAGATCACAAATTTAACAATATTATCAAAAATTCTATTTATTTCCATATCTCTTTCCTATCTTTTTGTTCTGTTTTATGGATTTTGTGGCTGTCATCATCATCATCAACACCACCATCATTATTATTAAATTATCCTCAATATTTATCAATTAAATTATTATCAATAACTCAATAAGGAGAACACATTTAAAACAATTAGCTCCTATCCAGAACCAGTCAGAATGTATACTTTTAGAAATGTAAAATGGACCATAACATATTTGGAAATTTTCCTAATAAAAACCTATTAATGTTAATGAAACACGGGGACCATCACTCTTAGATAACTATAAAGGGGTTAATATTTCCTTTCCAAAAAGGAAAAAGAGAATTGATAGACATTGTTAGAGCACATGAGAAATAGGTTAAAAACCTGTAGAAATAGTTTTAGAAAAAGAAACCTGGAAATAAGCAGTTTTAAGGTCACTATGCAGAGAAATTGTAAAGATTTAAAATAAGTACATACCTTTGGATTTCTTAAATGTAACTAAACTCTAGATTCAATCTGTGAAATAACTAAAATCCAAAGGTGGAATCAAAAGACCCTCCATGGGCAACATCTGCATGAACTCATCCAACAATACATTGACAAAGAAGTATAGAATAAATGGCAGAGTCATATGACTTTATGCTTGGATATGGAGGCATTCATGATGGCAATTAAGAATCAAGTCACTACCATCAGAAATTGCAAAGGGGTTACTAATGCTTCTTTTTCTTTCTTATCTTCCTATTTCTTGTCCCTCTCTTCCTTCTCCTCCTCTTCCTTCTCTTCTCTGTCTCCCTCCTTCTTTCTCTCCCCCATGTATTTTTCCTTCCTCTTCTTTTCCCCTTCTTCTCTTTCTTCCCTTTTCTTTTCTCCTTACCTCCTCTTTTCCTTCTCTCTCCCTTTACTTCCTCCCCTCAACTTTCCCTTCCTCAATCTCTTCTTTCTTCTTCTTTTCCTGTTCTTTTTTCATTCTTCCTCTTATTCATCTTCCTCCTCCTTCCCTCCTCTTCCTCTTCCACCACCACCACCACCATGATTACTACTACATTACTACATCAACAACAACAACAATAAAAATCTATCGGGGGCCATTTTTTTCTCTCTCCCACCATGTGGCAGTGGTAGAGCCATAAAGTACATACCTTTCCCCACCCATGGTATTCCCTGCATTTGGAAAAAGTGAATTCTGGATAATTTGAACAGTTGTGTCCAGTTACTCCCCTAAAGGACACGAGTATTTGAAATGAAATTGGAGCATTTTGTCAAATTTCCAGACCCATGAAATGAACTTAGTTGGGTAAGAGATATATACCTTATCAGTGCCTAGGGAAAAGAGGTCATTAGTCAGTCGTGTCCTATCTGGTGTTGTTGACAGAGATCTGCTTTAAGATGATAATAACTGCAACTACCATTGATATATTGCTCTAAGTTCTGCAAAGCTCTTCACCTATGTTATCTCATCTGATCCTCACAACAATCCTGTGAGGTAGGTGTTATTATTATACTCATTTTACATTTGAGGAAACTGAGGCAGACATATGTTAAGTGACTTGCCTAGGGTCACACAGCTAATAAAGGTTTGAGGTAGGCTTTGAACTCAGAACTTCTTTACTCCAATTTCAGCACTTTACATCTACTATACTATACATGTATCTACTATACATACTATATACTGTTCCTGAATTCTGGTTGAATTTCCACAAGGGATCAAGTTAATAAGCATTTATTAAGCACCTTCTCTGTGCCAGCACTGTGATAAGCACTAGGGATACAAAGAAAGGCCAAAAAAAAGTTCCTGTTGTCAAGAAGTTCACAATTTAATGGAGGAAACAACATGTAAACTACCATGTTCAAATAAGATTTATAAAGGATAAATTTTGAGATAACAGAGGGAAGACATTAGCATTAAAGGGACCTGGAAGAGGCTTTTTATAGGTGAGATTTAATTTGAGATTTGAAGGAAGTCAGGAAAGTAAAGATGGAAGGGAGGGAGGAAAGAGAGAAAGAAAGAGAGAGAGAATTCCAGGCATGGAGGATAGCAGATGATGGAACTTTTTATGAGAGGGATACCCAGGAGGCCAAAGTCATTGGCTTCAGTGGGAACTGGAATGGAGGGGGAGAGAGTTTGAAGTAGAGGCCTTTTTTTTTTATCACTGAGTTTCCATTTTACACAAGATGAGAGTATTTTATCTTCCATATAGAAAAGGAATCATGACAGCTACTTCTTGGAAACTGTGAAGAAAAGCAAAAGTAACATTAGATGTGGCCCCAGAATCACAATTTGGGTGCTCTGGAAATCTACAAGATGAATCATATGCTAAGGAGGAGTCAGGAGAGAAAATAAATAAAATATTAAAATAAATAAAATAAATTAAAAACAAATAAAAAATTACTGGCAATAAAAGCAGTAGGTTTGATTGTACAAAGATGAAAATTTTGTCTATTAAAAACAATATCTCTAAAACTATTAGTAAAGGAACAGATTGGGAAAGATATTTGCAGAAAATATCTGATAAAAATCTGACATTCAAAATTTGAGAGAAATGTTGATGCATAGGTCTGGTAATTTTCCACTCCCAATGAAATAATCATGAAAGGAAATGAGCAATTTTTGAAGAAGGAAAAATAAGTTATTAGTAAGAGCATGAAAAGATAATCACATTCTCTATTAATCAGAGAAATGCAAATCAAAACCATCTTAAGACACCATTTTATAATTTTTAAAATTAACATAATAAATTAAAAATCAAAATAATAAAAAGAATGCTTACATAAAAAGATGCATAAAAAGCCTTTGAGAAAATGCAAGTTTAATTTGCTTCTTTAAAAAGCCAGTAAAAAATAAAAATAAAAGATCTTTCCCTAAAGGGGTAAAACACCATCTATTTAAAAATAAGAGCTAGCATTACTTATAATGGCAAAACTCTGGGGATTTCCTTGCTAAGATCAGGGATGTAGCAAGGATTTACACTATTCCTTTTATTATTTGACACAGTACTAGAAAATCTAGCTATAGCAATTATATCAGAAAAAGAAGTTAAGGGAGTAAACATTGGCAAAAAGGAAGGCAAAAAACTATGTTTCTGAATATGAAAGTTCACTTAAGGGAACCCAAGAGTATTACCTAAAAACCAGGAAAAGAAATAGCTTCAGCAAAGGAGCAGATTCAAAATAACTCTTGTAGAAATCACAACAATTCTATATATTTTTAAACAAAAGTCAAGAAGAAAAACAGGAAAAATAAATTTGAAATAACTACAAAACATGTAAATATAATCTACCAACACAACACGATACAGAAATACAATTACACACTGTGTTTACACAGACTTATTAGATGTGTGACCCTGGCAAGTCACTTCACCCTGTTTGCCTCAGTTTCCTCATCTGTAAAATGAGCTGGAGAAGAAAATGACAAACTACTCCAGTACCTTTGCCAAGAAAACCCCAAATGGAGTCATGAAGAGTTGGACATGACTGAAAAGCTACTGAACAACAACAAAATAGTTGGAGAGATATTCAGTGATCATTTCTGAGATATGACAATAATGTTAAACTCCTATATGCAGGAAACGAAACTCACTCTAGTGTTAGTAGCCTGTATTTGCACTTCTTATAACCAGAGGGAAAGAACTGAAAATCTCACAGACCACCAACCTTCTTTCTCCTCTAGTCCTTGCCGATCTTTTTCTCAACCTCCCCTCTCCGCCCTCCTCCCCCACTCTGTCTCTGTCTCTCTGTCTCTGTCTCTCTCTCATTCTCTCTCTTTCTCTCTCTCTTCCTCTCTCTCTTTCTTTCTCTCTCATTCTCTCTCTCTCATTCTCTCTGTCTCTGTCTCTCTCTCTCTCTCTGTCTCTGTCTCTTGCGAGTGGAGGAGGGAGAAGTGCTGAGTTAGGAATTATAACATAGGCTCCATCTAGGAAGAAAAAGAAGTACTGGATCCCATTTTAAGACGTTCTTTATTTTTATGACATCAACAGGATTGTTAATAAAAGGAAAATAAAGACAAGGTCGGTTTAATCTTCCCCAAAGGTGATTTTTAATAAATTATCAATTCTGGAGAAAGGAAGGTTACAGCATGTATGCCCTATGGAGTCACACACCTTTGAATGCTCTGCATACCTTTTAAATCCCACACAATGAAATGTACTTGTGTGAGACCAAGCACTTGTGTTTGCATGAAGACACAATCAGGAACAAAAATAGATAAGACATAAATAAACAACAGATTATAAAGATTTGGTAGACACAGTAAACAGGTAGATGAAGAAAGGAAGGGAGTTAAAGAACAACAATTGCTAGACTTCTCCAGGTTCCCAGCAAATAAGTTGGGTGTTTCTTTGTAATGCAGTGGGACTCTCAAACACCAGCATCCTTTTTGCTTTCCAGTACTACCCTCAAGTTGTAGTCCAACTCCACAGACCAACCTTTGTCCAACTAGATTCCTTCTCAAGTTCTCTCAGACTTCGTACTAGGTAAACCCTCCACAGTCTCCACTAGAAAGTTCAGTCAAAGTTCCAAGTTCCAGAAAGTTTAGTTTAATATTTGTCCACTCTAGTCTGTGGAAAGATGGACCCAATCATGCATGGTACATTCAGAAAATGACAGTATTACCCAAATTATCTATAGTTTTAGATACAGATAAAACTACACCAATATTTTTATTGGTATATACCAATCGAATGATCAAAGAATATAAAATTAAACAATGTAAAAACAAAATTCACATAAAACCCAAGAATATCAAGGGAGCTAATAAAAAAAAGCAGGAATGACAGGGATAGAACAGTACCAGATGTGAAATTATATTGTAAAATAGTCATAAAAATTAGCTGATGCAAGATAAAAACAATTAGGAGAGATGACATAAGTAAGAACTAAATGCAAATGTGTGCAGTATATTTCAGTATTCAATAAGCCCAAACGCAAACTATTGAGTGTTAGGGTGGCGGGTGGGAAGGACCTTTTGATTCAACATGAGCTGCTGAGGATGCTGTTTAGTGGGAAATAGGTTTTACATCACCAGTTATACCATACAACACAATTAATTCCAAATGCATATACAATCTAAATAAAAACCCGTAGTACAAAAAACGGAAGAAAATAGAAGGTTATAACTTTGGAAACTGGGGAAGAATTCATAATCAGAGATGGAATGGAAGAAATTATAAAAGACAAAATAGTTTTGATAAATGAAAGAATATCAATGCAGGTAGAACAAGAAAAAAGATCAAATAGAAATTTCTTCTTAAATCTGAAATACAAAATCTATGGGTGATTGATACTAATCAATATTTTAAAAAAGCTATTCCACAACAAAATAGTCAAATGGTTAAAAAAAGGTTTTGAAAAGAATAAATTGGGAAGCAAAATGGTAAAGTGTAAACAGTACGAGGCCTGGGTTGGAGTACATGGACTTGGGCTGGGGGCAGCTAGGTGGTGTGGTAAATAGAGCATCAGCCCTGGAGTCAGGAGGACCTGAGTTCAAATGTGACCTCAGACACTTAACACTTAAAAGCTAGCTGTGTGACCTTGGGCAAGTCACTTAACCCCAGTTGCCCTGCCTTCCCCTCTCCAGAAAGACAAAAAACAAAAACAACAACAAAAAAAAAAACCCAAGGACATGGATTGTAATCTTACCTTGGATACTTAATTTGTGACTTTGAGCAAATCATGACTTCAGTTAACTCATCTATAAAATGAATGAATCAGACTAGATGACTTTTGAGAGCCTTTCCATTTCTAACTATAATTCTGTTTTATGAACACACTTTGAAAAATATAGAATATTCTACAAATGCAAATTATTAACCATCTGAAAAAGTGTTAAAATCATCAATAATCAGAGAAATGTAATTCTGAGTTGTCTTACATATTCTAAATTTGCCATAATGGCTAAAGATGGAAAAATATTGGAAAGGTTGTAGTAACACAGGTATGCTGATTTACTGCTATTAGAACTGTAAATTGGTCTAATCATTCTTGACATCAGCTTGGAATTAGACAAGAAAAAATTGTTCTTATCAATTATTAATCATATCTGTCATTAATCAATCATCAAATCAATTATTAATCATATCAATCATTAACCCCTTAGTCCCATCTTAATAATTGAAGTAGATCAACAAAATAAACAAGCATTTATATGCCACAGGTAGAAACAAGTAATATGTCCAGTGACTGAGGAATCACTAAACAAATTCTGGTATATGAATGTAATAGAATGTTATTGTAATGCAAGGAATGATGACCTTGAAGAATTAAAAGAAACATAGAGAGTCTTATGTGGACTGATGCAGAATGAAGAAAAGAGAATCAAGAGAACAAGGTAGTCGTTCAGTTGTTTTCAGTTCTGACTCTTTGTGACTCCATTGGGAGTCTCTTGGCAAAGATACTGGAGTGGTTTGCCATTTCTATCTCCAGCTCATTTTACAGATGAGGAAACGGAGGCAAGCAGGGTGAAACTACTTGCTCAGGGTCACATAGCTAGGAAGTGTCGGAGGCTGGATTTGAATTCAGGAAGATGAATCTTCCTGACTCTAGGCTGGGCACTCTACCCAATTTCTTACAAGACTACAACAATATAAATGAAGACAACAGGTAAGACAGCAAAACTCAGGTCAAATACAATGAATGCTGTTCTAAAATTACTAAATTCAAATAACAAATCTTTTTTTTTAAAGCATGTGATAAATTCTTAAAATGGAAAGTAGGAAAGAAAAAGTTTATCAGGGGCATAGACTGTCAGTAACAATTATTATTTTATATAGTTTTGTTTAATTGTTTTTATAGGAAAATACTATAGAGAGTTGTTTGATGGGAAGTGACCAGTGTCAAAACAAACCATCATTAAGAAAAAGAAATGAAGAAGGCTATCCTTTGAAAGAGACATAAAAAAGCATCCGATAGGCTTATAGGTCATGTTCTTCCACAAGGACGACAAAAAAATAATGTCTAATATCAATTGATATTTCCTGACTATGCACTAGAAACAGGCAGTGCCAAGTGTAAGGAACTTCTTTACACCTGACATAGGTATGGTGATTCCTAAGATTCTTTTATATTTTCCAGAGTAAGAGAATTCAAAAGGGGCATTTTGACAGCTGGGTTACTTAGTGGAAAGTTTGAGAGAGACAGAATTTTGGAAGGAGATGGAGCTGGGCTTGGGATTTGCGGTAGTGCTGGAAAGTCAAGAGGATGCTGGTGTTTGAGACTGTGAACTAAGGTAATTCATTGACTTCAAGCTCCCACTGCACAAATACAGGACCTATGTAATGCAGTACATAGCTTAATAGATACTGAGAGAAAATTTGCTCATTGATACCATAAGCACTGCTGTTGTTTTTTCTCTGGTCTTCTTTCCCTTCCTGTCTTTGGAAGGAAACAAAAAATCAGCATTAGACAATATTTTCCTGTTTTTGTAGGATCAAGTCTACTGATAGGCCCTATCCTGGTGTGGTAACAGGGATGACCAATTCAATTTCATGTAGAATCCTAAATGGAAATTTTCTGCATCCATGGTAGTCATTGCATTATAGTTAACAGAAAAAAAATGACCAAAAAGGGTGTAAGCACTAGACATGATCCTATTACAGAGTTGTAACTTTATGATTTTGATCACATTATTTTTAATCTCTTTTTGTCTCATTTCCTTTCTCCTTAAAATGAGTCCTCCGTTAATATCATGACCCCCTTCCCATTGATGCTGTAAGGCTACACACACACACACACACACACACACACACACACACACGTTATCCTTGTCCCAGTTAGAATCAGGACCTCACAGACTTAAGCTTGTATTATGGAGGGTCTTCTCCAGCAAAAGGTGTACATGTCTAGGTGTCTTGCTCGGATCAAGCTAACAAAGTATGGAGCCCAGAACAAGTTAATTACGCTCAACAAAACATGCAAGGAATTGTGCTGAGGTCCACAGGCAGTCAAGGAAACTTTCTCCTTGGATGAATCTGATCTCTCCCAGGGACAGTTCCTTCAGGTATCTAATACCACTCTGGGCTACCCCCTCTGTGTCTCTGTGCATCCTTTCTCCTCACTCTCCCAGGAAGGATAGTGCTTTGGAATAGCTAGGGAATCTTTTCAATTTTTTTTTTTTAGTCATGTCAGATTTTTAGTGACCTTCTTTAAGGTTTTCTTGATCAAGACACGGGAGTGCCATTTCCTTCTCCAGGTCATTTTATAGACAAGAAATGGAGGCAAACAGAGTAACTTGCCGAGGGTCATACAGTTAGAATCAGATTTTAATTCGGGAAACTGAGTCTTCCTGACTCCAGATCCTGTGCTCTATTCACTCTATTCATTGCACCATGTAACTGCCTGTGCCCCAGGGAATTTTAGAATCACAAATAAGATAATAGATCTCCTACTGGAAGGGACCCCAAAAGACCTCACTCCAGACCGCTTGCCTAGAGGGTAGGTCCTTAGCAAAAGTAGAGAAAAAGCTAAAGATTAAACAAGATTCTAGAAAGTCCCCTTTGGCATGTCCCCACCTTCCTTTGGGACTGACTTGGTCCAAGTGACTCACAGTACCAGTAAAGAGTAATGTCTAGATGTATTCCTCTACATTGTGCCCCTGTGACTTAGTAGTCTTTGGTTCCATTTTTTTCATTGTGGCTGGAAAATCCCTTGTTCTCTACTTCTGCCCTTTTGTTCATCATCCACTCCTATTGTGGATGGAAATCTCCATTGACCTGCTGCTATTGGACTTTCTGATCCATAGCTGCCATCTGTTTCCCAAAGCAGCTGCTGCCTTTTTGTCCTTTTTTTTAAACAGAGAATGAGATTAACTAGTCATTCATCCTTAGCGTTGGTTAACAAATTTCCAGAACTGTTATTAGTGTAAGCAGTTCTAGCCACTATTACAAAAAAGGAAAGTGAGTCAGGCAGCTTTCAAAACCTCTAGACTCACCCTTCTCAAGGTTCTCAGTTTTTATTTCTGGCTAACTTGGAGCAACTGAATTCTATTCACCAATTCCCTATCTTAGAATGTAAGTTGTGTGCCCCACTCTCAGTGAACACCTTCTACTGGGTATCCTGCTGAGGAAAAAACACACCTGTTTCTATTTGTCTTTTTAACTCCCACCATCTTCTTTGGTGACCATGCCAATTACCTTGAGGTTCCCATTCAAGAAAACAATTGGTCCAGGAGAGGAAAAGCTAGTGGCCTCTGTCAACATTCCTGTTACCATACCAAAGGTCCATATCTCCATTATATATGCCAAAGGCTTTGACTTTATTAAAAGAAAAAGCTTGCAGGGAAATTAAAATATTATTATGCTTATTTCCGATTGCCAGGAGTTCTTTGTGCACAGAGGGTAGCAGAATCTTTTCCAGGACTTTCCCTTTCTCTAAGCAAAAGGAAGACAAAGGACTTAGGTGAGATCATTAGCATGGGTCTGAAATAGAGCCCCCCAGTGTATCATCTGATTCTACTCTGAGACTCAGGCCCAAATCCTAGTCCCTTTGCAGACTACTCTTTTGTTTCAAACCTAGTTGATTCATGACAACTGAACTAGAATCCTCTCTATTTTCAAAGAACCAAAGGCCCGAAACAAATTCAAAAACTGAGGTCAGTTTTATGACAAACCCTGCAGTCTGGTTCATCAGGCCACTTTATCCTGTTCTACAGTGGAAATCACCATACACCTTGATCTCACGGTTGATCCAGTTTCATGGAGTCCTCTGGTTTGGTGGGGTGTGTGTGTGTGTGTGTGTCTCTTCTCTTGCTGAACATAAAACTCTAAGACTAAGCCTAGAATAGACCATAAGTGAATGAAAGGGGAAAAAAAATATGATTATGTACCTACTATGTGATAGGCACTGTGCTAAAAACTTGGATAAAAATACAAAAAAAAAAAATAGTCCCTGCCCTCAAGGAGCTGACATTTTAAAGGGTAAGACAATGTAAATAGGAGAGCGATGGCCAAGGAGGGGAATTTTGGTTTCAGAAGTCACAAGGAAAGTGGGTAGAGTCAAAGAGTCTTTGATTGACATATCCTTTACAGAAATGGTAATACTGTACTGATTTGATTACTCTTCCCAGAGCAAGAGGTGGAAATGGCTAGGGGGCATAGGTGGGAGGCAGGGAGTGGGAAGGGAGAGATAACAGGACGAAGGCCCAGATACAGCATGCTGAATCTGGTGGTGCATAGATATGTTGAATTCTTATCAATCATTAAACACTGGAAAGTAGTTGGAGTATTGGGATGGGGACTAGGAGTACCATGTAAGTCTTCTAGGTCATATTGACCTAAGAGAAAAAGAAATTTAAAAAGTTAATTCTCTTCCTCCCTAATGGCTTTCCTAGTTCCTTCAGAAGACCTATACATACAAGTGTTAAAACTATGAATGGGGAAGAAGATAAGGAGACTGTAATGGACAAATCCCAGTTATAAAACTTACATGCTTTAATTTTAGAACTTTATAGGTAGAACTCAGCCCTGTTGGGAAGCTAAGCAGATTTTCTTCTTTTGGCACCTCTTTTCCCCCTCAATTCCCTCATGAGCCAATAAGAAGGAAAACTCTATCGCCAATTATATTGACAGTGTGATTTAAAGTATTATGTCATTTGAATTGCCCAAGAGGATATTTTAATATAATCATATGACAAGGGCTCCAACCAACCAGTAAGAGTAATTTTTAAGACGTTAACAATACTTTTAATTACACTAGAATTTTGAAAAATAAAATTGGTGGTCCTTTACCAACGCTGGTGAATTCTGGCTCCTCTTTTTGATCAGGTTTGGCCTTTACCAATTATATAGAAAAAGTGTACAGAGCCTGCTTGGCTACCTAGTTCCAAATACCTGTGACAACCAAGGCCTAGAAAAAGTTAGATTCTGAGACATGATTCCTAAGTGTTTGGAATATAAACCAAAGATTTAACTTTCAAGAGCTTATTTGTTATATTGAAAATAGGAAATATGTTTACTAGCTCTGGTTCTCCAGCCAGACTAATTTACTTTCATTGAAAACTTCACAGTTTTATTCCCAGTTAATATTGCCACTCTCTGACTTTGTCCTCTTCTGGATATGGAAAGCCTTAAGATGAAAACCACTTAGTTTCAAATGAATCTAGAGCTTGGATGGCATCAAGCAACTCTAGCCCTCACTTTGTACTGTGTTCCACATACCCACCAAATATTTTAACATCAACCCTGGTGTAAGTATAGTTACATCTGAAGAGATCTTGCGGCTGAAGCTTGAAATATTTCCCGCATCACAGCTTTAAGGCAATTGTGTGTAGTGAAAATAGGTCCATAGAAACATGTATAACCTATTTGACTTTAGAATCAGGTGTCTAAGAACTCCCTTTACAGAAAAGTTGCCACAAATAATATACTGATTTACTACTTGGGGGATAAGTTTCTCTCATTGAAAAGTGATGACATTAAATTGAACCAATTCCCAGTATTGCTCTGAATTATTCTTACTGTGCCTTCAGTATGCTGAGGTTCCTACAAAGAAAATAAATATTAAAGCCAAGGGGCTTCTAGAGCTCATTCCCCACTACTCCTAGCCAAAAAACCAAAGCAAAACAAACAAAAAAGCCCTACTACCTTAGCCCCGGATACTTTATGAATTTACCACCCGTAGTAATGTCTTCATAGAAAATGATTTATTTGAAAAAAAACAGGCTATAAAATTAACCGGGAGTTAAATTTCATCTTGAAGGTGGTGTTGGGGGTGTTGAAAATGAGACTGGGAGGTGGGGAGAGGGAAGTAGAAAAGAAAACTACCTTTCTGTACTAGGTTCTTACTCCAGCAATCCCACATGACCTTTTCACCTTTTTTGGACTTCTGGGGGACCAAAGGAACTAGGAGAAGAGATATCTACTCAGATAACACCCTGATCCCATTCCAAAGCTCCACACCAATCTCTTGTCATCAATTCACAAACAAGGTGATCTAAGACATCCCATCCTTTCCTCTCAGAACTCCAGCCTCAGATCACTACACTCAAAAATAAAGAAAAATCCTACTTCATCTTGACTAAATGTGAACATGTATGTGACTTCGAAAACATTAAGTACTAAATACACATGTGACCTACTATTATTGTTCTTAATTGCCATCACTATGGCACATCAGTCAAAAAACACTTATGAACACATTCTTTGTTCTTATCATGTTGTGCCTGGTACTTCTCTGTACTATGAGATTGTAAGCTCTGTGATGGTGGTAACTATGTTGTCGTCTTTCATCTTTGTAACCCTAGACTCTTTCTTAGTATCTGGCATATTTTAATAAGTTTGTTGAGTTGAATTGAATATTTGTCCTGGTAGGGATGAAACAGAAATCCCGAGTGAGAGATATATCTCTTAAGAAAATACCTTAGAGCTTGATTAAAAGTAATGAATGAAATTTCTTAGGTAAATTTGACAGAAAAAGTGTGCAAGTCAGTGGCTGCAATGAGATCTTTTGCATTGTTGACACCACCAAAATATGCCATTTTCTCATTATCTTTTTTTGTTTTGCTTTTTTAAAAGCAAATAAAACATGTGATGGATGCAGATGAAGGAAAGAAAAATATGCATTTCACAAAGACTTTTGAAAAAGTACGTACATTTAATGATAGTGACATACAGTCCTTACTAATGAACAAATCACAGAATTAAAATTTCATTTTTCTTGTACGTCATACAATCACATTTCAGTATTTTTTGTACATAATGACAAATTGACTCCAAGTGTAGACAGATAGAAAACAACTAACTCTTGGTGAAATAGGTTACATTTGTATATTCACCAAGTAGATTGGATGAGAGGGTCAAATGCTCTACATAAATATAATAAAATGAAAGATTTGATGTTTCTTCTTTCCTTCAATTACATATATTTGCCGTGTACTCCCAGAAAACACAGCTCCTTCCCTCCTCCTGACCCAACTACCTTTCATGGAGTTCAGAACAAACCTAAGAGAAGTTATCATTTGTGGCAGTCCATTACACAGGAATCTGGGATTGTTTCTGAAGTATGTATGGAATGTCCTTCTTATACTGACAACACCACACTGATTTTTATGAACAAGTATTAAAAAGCGTACCTATTAGGTTATATTTAAGGGAGAAAAGGAATTCACAGAATTTACTGGCACACACATTGCAAACTTATAAAAAAAAAGTAATAGAGAGGCAGTATGGGGTAGTGGCAAAAGATTTGGACTCAGGAGACCTGTGTTTCGGTCTGGTCTCTAACACTCCGACAGTTACTGTGCAACCATAGGAAAGTCTTTATTTAAAAATTTCTTTGAGCCTCATTTTTCTTGATGTGAAATGGGGATGATACTTGCTGTCCCAAATTACAAAGGTTGTCATAAGCCAAAAAAATAAAAAAGCATTTTTGGGGGGATAAGTCTTAGAATCCTATATAAATGTAATAATTATGGTTGCAACTGGAAATAGGCCCCCAAAAATTCTTCACTGATTTATAAAAAATACATGAGGTCAGATGGAGGGATTTTATTATTGGCAATGTGGTCCCAGAGAGCCAGGAAGATGGGGTCAAGTCTGCTTCTGACACCTACTGGTTGGTTACTCACGAGCAAGTCACAATTCTCAGTGCTATAGACAACTTTCTAAGAAAACAGTTTGCAAGATAAACAGAAACTTATCTGGAATGGCAAAGGGAGTTTCATCACCCAGGAGTTTCTTATATCAATTTCCCTATTATTAACTTTGCTCTTTTTTCTCTTAAAAAAATCAATGTCAGCTTGGAAGCTCTGGAGATTAATTTGGATTTGTATACCAGAAATAACAAAATAATGGAAATATATTTCCCCTTCCCCAAAATGTAGTTTAGAATTGCAGGATGTAAGAGTTGGAAGGGATCTTGGAGTCATTTAATACAATCTCTAACTGAATAAGAGTCCCTTCTACAATACAGATGACAAATGCTCCCTCCATCTTGAAAATCCTCCAGTGATGGGGACACCACTTCTTCTCATGGCAGCCCATTTTACTTTTGGCTAGTAATCACTGCTAGAAGGTTTTCCATATATCAAACCAAAACCTATTTTCTTCAATTTCTACCAAGTGCTCTTCTTCCCTGAATGCAGGAATAAAACCCATTCTCTCTTCTACACAATGACCCTAAATATTTTTGAATATGGACAAAATACTGTTCTAGGAGTCAAGAAGATCTGGGTTCAAATTCTACCAACTACTAACTGCCTGATCTTGGCAAATTATTTGACCTCTCTGTGCTTCAGTTTCTTAATCTGTAAAATGAATGGGTTGACCTTGACAGTCACTAAGGTACCTTCTGGCTTTAAATCTATGGTCCTTTGTACTTCCCTAGTATTTTCTTTTCTAGACGAAATAATCTTGGTTTCTGTTAAAGCATAGTCTCCAATTGCCTCATCTTCCTGGTCATCTTCCTCTGGAATGCTCCATATTTTTTAACAATGTTCTCCCTAAAATATGGTCCTTGGATGTAAATAAAATCCTTAAAACCTCATCCACCCAGGGAACAGTACCTTGAGGATATTACCTCCCTTTGTTTTGGATACAATGCCTTTAAAAAAAAATAACCTAGTATAGCATTAACATTTTTGGTTGTCATGCCATATTATTATCTCAATTTGAGCTTGCAATCTTATAAATTCCCCATATCTTTTTCATAGGAACTGTTGTGTGACCATACTTCCCCTATCCTACACTTGTGAAGTGATTTTTTTTTGGAGCCCAAGGCGGAACTTTGCATTTATTCCTATTATATTTTATCTTGTTTTGGTCCATTGCTTTAGCTCATTAAAGATTCTTTTTTTATCCAAAGTCTGTCAAAAACATGTTAACTATACCTTTCAGTTTCGTGTCACTTGAAAATTTAAGGAGGATGTTAGAAGGACTCACACAAAAAAGAAAATAGTTTATGCTTTTTATTACTGAAACTCCCATATGGCTGCTACAAGTAGGGGAAATGATAGTGGATGCTATGTTTTCACAGTCTAAGGAATAAACGAGAAGCCAAATATTACCAATGTACAACCTTACAAAGAATTTTGTTTTCATCTTTTAATTCATTTAATTCAGAGAGCATTTTTTTTTTACGTGTACTTACCCTCTGGTCAATTTAGCTTATTTGCAGATCCTTGTAAACAACATTCATTCTACCACTTCCAGGCTTTTGCACAAGCAATCCTGTGTATGGCATGTTCTCACCTACACTTTTTACAACCTTTAGTTTCCTTCTAGGCTTAGAGGGTTTTACTGATTTCTCCATGTATTTGTGTCTTCCCCATACAATTTTGCATTTATTTTCTCTATTTCCTGTATTGACATATAAAAACTTGTATTTTTCCTTTGAGGGTCAGTGGGGTGGGCACAATATCTTAATCTTCCCCCTCCCTCTTTTCCTGCATTGTTTTAGGGACTATTTGCCTGTTTACTAAAAGAAGATGAGGTCCCTGACTTGTTTTCAATAGAGTGTTCACAGATGGGATTCTGGCTTGTGATTACATAATTCAAAAGGCAAAGGACTTTCCCTGAGCCTGTGACCCATCTCTCTAAGTTATCCAACACCTATGTCAAGGTTAATCGCATTAGTGTTCCAACTCTGTTCACTCTCCTTTGATTACCAATTGTTTTCCCCAGAGTGTCAAGGTCCATTCATGATTCCATGAAACAGCAGCAAAATAAACAGTTAAGAGGAGAAAACAACCAAAGCAAAGAGCTTAAGCTGGAAATAATCAGATACAGTGAAGACAGATACAGAGCAGACAAAATCCTCAATGCACACAGCTTTGGTTCAATCTTTTAAAATCCTCAGCAAATCTGTGTGGGGAAAAGAGAGTCTCTTCCCAGCCTTTTCTCTCTCTCTGCCTCTCCCCCTCCCCCAACCAAGGGCAGTACTTCAAAGGAGACAATGCCCTTAAACATGGCATATGCCTGGAAAATTTGTTTTCACAGCTCCTAACAGACAGCTTTGTTCTAGGATGTACTACCTTTCTTGGCAATCTAGAAATAACACTGCTACAGAGATGGTTTAGCATTCTGGCTATAAGAATTCTTCTACTGTAGTGCTCCTTTTGAGGGAACCAACTGCAAATGTCCTAGAAAGATTCTGGAATGTCCCAAGCTAGCATGTTAGAGGATGAGTATGTCAGAACACACCCATGGAGATTAACTCATCCCACCCCACCCAGACCCCCTGCAAAACGCATACCATGCATGTAAAATGGACACAGGCCACAATTGGCCTACTATGTGCCAGACACTTCACCAATTTCATTTGCTCCTCACAACAATCCTGTGAGGAAGGTGATGCCATTACCACCACTTTACAGTTGAGGACACTGACACAGACAGGTTAAATGATTCAATCAGGGTCACTCAGCTCTTAAGTATTTAAGGCCACACAGGTCTTTCTGACTCCAAGCCCAGCACTCTATTATCTACTCCACCACCTAGTTGCCTGTCAAAAGAAGACTGGATTCCAGCTCTCTTTCTTACTACCTGGATGTGGAACATCCTGTTTCCTCCTCTTAAAGATGAAGAGGTTGGTGAGGTCCCTTCCATCTAGGGCCGTGACAACTTCTAGCAATCTTTTTTAAAATTCCCGATGAAACCATGAGGAGTTTAGTAGAATAATTTTTTTTAGCTTACCAAACAATTTCTAAAATAGTGATACTATTTGTGTTTGGTATCTATGATGAAAATTTCCTTTGTGAAAGAGTGGTTTGCTATTTTGGAAGCTGAGGTGGAGAGAGGATCAGTGAACAGTGATAGCAAGGGGGGAAAAAAAGAAGGGACTAAGGACGAGACATTAAAAAATGCACATAAGAGCAGAAGGAATTTCAAAAAGGGACACAAACAGGGCATTTTTGTCACTACCATATTAAACTTAAAACAAAAACTGTACTAACAGAAGTTCACAGTTACATATATATAGAGAGTCCTCTTCTGTCCTTTGTCTGTGTTTGTTGATATGAATTTCGTGATAAAAAAATTTTAAAGGAAAAAGAAATGATTCACCCATTAATTAGTTTCAGGTAAGGATGGGAGGACGCTCAAACACCTCAAACCAAACAACAATAACAGAAACCTTTGGCAAAACCTTGCTCCAGAAAGCAGAGTTCCTGTCTTCTTTTTCACCTTAATTTTTGAAATTCAGTTCATTCTCAGTCCAACAGCCCCTTCTTTGGGGTGGTGGTTCTGTCTTGTGTCTGTGACTCAACAGTGCATCAATGTTGCCTGTATCTCTTAATTTTGATATCCTGTGTCAATCGACTGGAGCAATGAACTCTAGTCCTTATCTTACTGGAATGCTGTGACATCATAACGGATTCACTCCATTGCAAAAACAAGAACCACTTCCATAAAAATAGGAAGCTTTTGTGAATCAATCTTTTCTGCCAACTGAATGCTTTTTTGATAAGGCTGTTTTACAAATGATTATGACATATAGTAGAACGAAAAGGTTCCACTTAGAAACACATAGATGGTGACAGCGTCTACATAAGACAAAATTAAGGAGAAATTTAGCAATTATCTGGTTAATTTGATACACATGGACTGTCAATGCACAGAAGTTCTTACTCCCAAGGGGAATGATGATGAAGGAAGAGGGATTGAATGATCCGGATTGGCAATTATTTATATGAAATTCCTCCCACTCTCACTGATATGTTTCACTGTAAAGGGTTCAAAGACACTGATTAACTTCAACTGTTGGTATTTTTTTTTAAACACAAAATATATCAAGAGCTTATCTATCTCTCATCTTATATCTGTGAAAGACAATATAAGATTCCCCAGATATAACACTCTGGCAGACATGCATAGCTATGTAGCAATACTGTGCCTTTGTGGTGAAACTTCCAAATCCTAAAAGACACTTAGAATTCTGATGACCTAAATTAGCATTGGCCTTTCACGCTGTCATTGGTATCAAATGAAATGTTTCCTGGATTAATCTGATGTAGTGGAGGCAGCCGGGCCTCCAAAGGCTTGTCAGTGGAGGACTGAATAGTCTGATTTCTCTTTCTCAACATTTGTCCAACTCCCATCATGGGAAACCTGCCTCTACTTTTCACACAATTCGGACTCCCCAGAGGATGTGTGGTGCCATTAGGAGGAACTGCTGGAGGAGAACACATCCCCTCTTCTCTTGAAGGGCTATTTTTTTCTTCATAGGCAAAAGAGACTGGAGTAGAATGTGAGGGAGCTTTGCTAGGGGAGATACTCCCCAGTGGTAAGACCGGGGATAATGTCCTCTCATTAGAGTTTCTTCGTAAAATGTTCACTGGCGAACTCAAAATCCTATAGTGATGAGTTGGTGAGAGCAGTTCCATTTGGTTCTCTCGATCAACAGATTCAAATGACCGCACAACATCTAGGATCAAATGAGCTTCCTTTGACTGGATCCCCATGCTTGTAGATTCTTGCTGATGAAGCTCTTGCTTCTTCATAATTCTTGGGGTCCTGGGATGCTGAATTTCAAGATATTCCAAGGAACAAGAAGCAACACACCCAGTCTTGGCTCCTACAGCAGCTTCGTGGAAGGGGCTAAGGCCACGAAACGAATCTGCAATCAAGAAAATCGAGTTATAGAAAAAACCAAAAGTGCCTGATATCAACAGGATAACTAAGAACAGGAAGAAAGATAGTAACTAACTTTTTTCTTCTTTATAAAAAATGATAAATTATAAGTTAGTCAACAAAAACAAATATTTCCACATATAAAGGCCAGAAAAATATGATTGCATAAGAAACCATGAATCTATTACATATTTTACTGGATACTTTAATATATAAGTATTTTAAAACAATATAGCATATTAATCATGGTAATGATATATTATTATTATAATAATGTATACAAAATTTTTACTATATATGGCTGTGCTTCCCTTGGCCCCCATCTGAGCTCCCTTCTGATCTCTTCTGTGTATTTTTAAAATGTTTATGTGGTTCTTCCTTCCTTCTTTTCATTTCCTTACCAGTAATCTTCCTAAGTCTATACCCCCAAAACCATTCAAATAAAAGCCTTCCCTTTAACAAATAATGACAATTAAGCAAAACAAATTTATGTTAAACCTTTATTTTATCATCCCTCATCTAAGAGGTAGAAGGTAGACTAATGTCTAATGTGAAAGTATTTGCAGATCCTATACTTAATTGCATGCCGCCATGGGGAAAAGGGGAGAAGGAGAAAATTTGAAACTCAAGGGATTATGGAACTGAATCTTGTAAAAGAAAAGTAAACAGACAAATTAATGAAGACAAAAAAAAAACAAAAAAAAAAGAGGTAGAAGGTTTGCTTCATCATTAGTCTTCTGAAGTTGTTATGATTACAAACCATTTATGCACAAATAAAGTTAATTGTTTTAAAAATCATTTTACTGACATTTAATTGAGCAAAATAGTTTTCAATAACTTCCTTTATTTCCTCTTCATCTGCTATGAGTTCTCCTTTTTTATTTTTGATATTAACAATTTGGGTTTTCTTTTTAAAAAAAATCAAATTAGCAAATGGTATATCTATTTGTTTAAAAAAACAACTCTAGCCCCTACTATTATTTATAATTCAATGGGTTTTTTTTGTTTTGTTTTCAGTTTTGTTTATCTCTTTAACTTTCAGAATTTTTACCTTGGTGGTAAGCTAGTTTTTTAAAATTTGTATGACAGTCAGAATACAAAAGTATCTTTTTAAAGAAGAAAATGGGGAAAAAATTTTGACCGACAAAAACTTTGGGTTTAATCTCTTATGATGAAGATCAGTCTTGCACTTGACAGAAAAATCAACCTTTTAAGTACAAGATGGGGGATTCATAGTTAGACAGGAACTGTATTGAAAAAGATCTGTGAGCCTATAGAGTCTCAACATAAAGAGTTAGCAATGTGACATAGCACCCCAAAAGAGGTATTGAGATGCATTGAGGAGCATAGCTTCTAAAAATAGAGGAGATATTAGTCTTACTGGTCTGGTCTTCTCAGACCTCATCTCCAGTAATGTTTTAATTTCTGGGCTTCAAAGTTTATAAAGGAGATTGATAAACTGGAGAGTATTCAGAAGAAGGCAACCAGGATGGTGGAGAGTCTGCAGTGCATGACATGAGAAAAGAAGGTTTAGGAGAGACACAATAGTGATGTTTGATATTTGAAGGGTAGTCATATTGGGGAGGAATCAGAGGTATTCTGTTTGGTTCCAGAGGGTGAACCAAGAGCAAAGTGTAGAAATTGGAAGGAGCCTAAATTAGTGTTTGATATCATGAAAGACCTCCTTAATAATTAGAGCTGTCCCAAAATGGAATGGACTGCTCTGATGCCACACTGGGCATTTCTTTCATGTTTAAGTTGTACCATCTGGCTATTGAAGGTCCTTCCAAATCTAAAATTCTGTAATTCTATGAAAGAAACTCCAAATTAAGCACACATAAATATTACAGCCATGATCCAGAGATTTCAGGTCAAAGAGAATCTCACATGAAACCAGGAAGAAAGTATGAAAGAATCAAGTATCAAAGAATCATAATCAGGATCACACAAAATTTGGTGGTAACTTACCTTAAAGAAAGTAAATCTTGGAATATGATATTCCAAAAGACAAAAGAAAAACACCTACAACTGCTCATTCAAAAAAGCTTCTCAAAGAAACTATAGATTTTGTTATGGTATCTTTAAAGTTCAAACGGGATGTTGAGGGAAGAGAAGTTTGTACTGACAGTTGGGGAGTCAATTGAAAAACGATGTCTTACTATAAGATATTTTGCCCTATGGAGTCAGGAAAAGAGTGTGTGTTTTACAGTTTTGACTTATGGGAAGGAAATGAGTCTTGGTAAAGAGAATGTAGGAAAGAAGCTGGAAAAGGAAGAGGGAAAGAAGATGGACAGCTCTCTTCTGAGGAAGATGTTTTCACCTTTATTTTGAGGATTTCTTGAGAAGAAACTGTCTTTGGTGTCTTGAGAGAGATATGGAACTTTGTTTTCACAAGTGAAGAGTCATTTGCTGTTACAATAAGGATTTGAGGTGGCTAATTTTGACATTTTCCATAGTCAAAATATTGTAAATAATTACCTGTTTTTTTATTTATTACTCATTTTTACTTGCTTATAAATTTGTATATGAATAACTACTATTAGAAAAGGAGAGTTCTCTAGTATATTAAACAGATGACATTTAATGAAATAGTTTGGGGACTTAATTAACTAATGAATAAAAACATTATACTTTTATTAATTAGAAAGGAAACACCCAAACACATCCTCTAAATAACTGTAAACTTCTATATAACAAGGAAAAAAATGGGAACAATTCAAGTAGAAGGCTAAAGGAGGCATCTACAGGTGAGGTAAATTCTATAAAACCTGGCTACACAACTAAGAATAATTTATTCCTGAAAAATGACTATAATGTTACAGAGGAGAAACTAGGGAAAAATATAATAGAGAGTTTAAATAATTCCTTTTGAGAAAAATAGAGCCAGGGACCAGTCATTCCCCTCTTTTTACACAAAAAATAGAGACAAAAAAAACCTAAAAGGGTAATTATTTTTGACAAATTTGAGAGAACTAAATAATAATTAGGTCTACATCTTAATAGGGAGAAAGATCATTATCCCTTCAAAAGCTCACCTTTTTTTAAGAGCCAAAGAAAACCTCAAGTCTTGAGGGAAATCTGGTGCTGTTTTATTTGATTTAAGAGAGTAAAGAAAAATAAGGAGAAAAGGCATATAGAAAGGAAGAAGTGAAGAAGAAGGAGGCACTTACTGTTCTTCATTATAGGTATGCATCATAATAAGAATATATAAACATGGAGGCATAGTTAAGGAGATATAACTACCTTACAAACTTTTATCTGAAGGTGGAAAAGAAGGCTGAACACACACATGAAAAATGGAATGTAGAAATACATTAAAATCAGTTGGGAAATTGGATGGAACAGGGAGAAGGAAGAGGAAGGTTTAAAAGGCTGGGTAGAATCAAAGAGGAAATAATTAGAAACAAATAAAAATAATTCCTCCTTTTAATATGGAGGTCACATTATGAAGGGAGCTTAAAAGGAGAAAAAGATTGAGATCCAGCAACTTAGATATGGGTTGGGTTAATAGAGGAAGGAGAAAAGGGTAAGATCAGACTATTTCACTTATTATTAATCCCAGGGGCATCTAGGTGGGCCAGTGGATGGAGTGCTAGACCTGGAATCAGGAAGACTTATCTTCATGAGTTCAAATCTGGCCTTAGACAATTACTTGCTGTGGGATCCTGGGCAAGTCACTTAACTCTTATTTTTTTTTCTTCATTTCCTCATCTCTAAAAGGAGCTGGAGAAGGAAATGGCAAACCACTCGAGTATCACTGCCAAGAAAACTCCAAATGGAATCACAGAAAAAAAAATCACACATGACTGAAAAAAAGACTGAACAACACTGAGTGACTGAATTGTTAATGCCAATACTTTTATTTCACTTTTCTTTTTCCTTATAAAAGGAGCAGGAGGCAGACAAAGAGAGGATATGATGCAAGAAAAAAAAACCCTAACAATCATATCCATGAATGTGAATGAGATGGGAATTCCCATAAAACAGAAGAGGGTGGCTGAACGGAAAAGAAAGCAAAATTTAACAATATATTATTTAACATTCTCCTACTGACCCTGTTCTTGACCTTGCAGACTTGAAAATCATGCCTCTACTTTTCTCTTATTCTGGAATTTTCCTTCTCACTCTGGAATATGCTACCACCCCTGCGGTTTGCTCATAGAATATCCCCCCACAAGGTTTTCCTTTTTCTCTCATGGGCTCCCGAAACCTCTTTTTTTAAATAGGGGCCCAGATTGGCTTATGTTCATTCTTCTTTCAGCAATATAGGTGATTTTCCAAACTTCAAAGTCACACACATACATCCTCCCACCACTAGCCACAGTGCTTTTCAGTTTTTATTTTGTGTGTTATCTTCCTCCACTAGAATGTAAATTCCTTGAGGACACGAAATATTTTTCTTATTGTTTGTGTTTGTTATCTCCAGCTCTTAAGACAGTTACTGGCATATAATATGCACTTAATAATCAATTATTTCTTCTTTCTTTCCAAAATACTTGGAATATAAAGTCTCACACAAAGTTATAATGAAAGATTGGAGTAGAATGTGTTATATTTCCAGTTAATCCAAAAGAGAGAAAGTAGCAATCATGATCTCATGTAAAAGAACAGTAAAAATAGTTAAGAAAGGAAACTAAATTTTGTTTAAATGTAACATAGAAAATGAAATAAAATAAATATTAAACACGTATGTACCCCAAATGAAGCATATTAAATATTTACAGGAAAATCTCATTGAACTTCAGGGGAGAACAGACAAAAGAATAATTTTGGAGAATCTTAATATGCTCCTTTCTTATTTGAGCAAAATATAAGCATGACAAGAGTTAAAAATCTAAGTAACATTTCAGAAAGGCTGAATAAGATCATTCTTTGGCAATTACTTAATGGGAATTAAAAGGAATATACATATTGCTTGATTCTGCATGACACTCTTAACCTAAATAAACGTAGAAAAATAAAACACATCCATTACTGATTATAACACAAAATCATAATCAATAAAGGTAATTTAAAGAAAGGAAGTCTTAAGTGGAGATAAAAGATTGTGTGAGTCAAAAAACAAATTATAGATGTGATAGACAATTTTACCAAAGAAAATTATAGTGAACATTAAGAAACCTGTGAAATGAAGCCAAAGCAGTTTTAACAGGAAAAATTATATCTCATTACATAAAATCAACAAGTGAGAAAAGCTAAGAAAGTCACAAACACACAAAAAAGAAATGCTGAAAGATAAAATTGAAAAAAAATTGATGAATAAATAAAAATTTTGAGGTTTATAGAGACTAATAAAGTAGAAATTCCATTAACTAACTTTTAAAGAAGGAAATACCAAATTACCAACATAAAAACATATAAAAGCAGAAATCACAACTAATGATGAGGAAATAAAAGGAATTTAAACATCATTTTGCCTAATTACATGCCAACTTATTCCAATGGATAACAACAAATTCACATTTATAAAAGTATAAAATAGCTGAACAAGACACCAAGTCACTTTAATTTTTAAGTGCAACTCTCTGAGGATTACACAGAAAGGAATGACTTGCATTATATAGAGAGAATTATTTTGAGTTTCTTTACCTGGGAATTCCCTATACCTGTGAAATAAGAGGTGTAGTCTCCATCCTTATCACTATCAAGTAGGTAAGAGACAGAGGAAAGGGACCTATGAATACAATAATATTTAAGGCAGCACTTTTTGTTAGAGTAAATAAATGTAAAAAAAATGGGTGCCCATCATTGCAGGAACAGTTGAACAAGCTGTAACATGAATGCAATGGAAATGAAGGCTATGATAGATTCAGAGATATATGGAAGGACATGTATGAACTGATGTAGAATGAAGAAAGCAGAACCAGAATGTGTTTGATCATAATAATGCGAAGGGAAACAGCTCTGAAAGACCTTTGATTATAGGAGCAACCAATCATAATTTCAAAAGATAGACAATGAAATTTATCTTGCATCTCTTAGTAGAAAGCTAATGGACTAAAAGTACAGAATCAGATATACATTCTCAGATATAGATAAAATGTTGATTTGTTTTGCTTAACTATATATATTTGGTACAAAGGAGGACTCTGCTTTAAGGAGAGGGCAGAGAGGAAGATAAGTTGGTGGTTGTAATAATTTAAAAAAGCATCAATAAAGCATTTTAAAAGTAAAAATAAATGAAAAGAACAAGATAAAGGTAAGATAATATTTTAAAAACAAGCTTAGAATAGTATATAACTGTTACCCATTATTAATATTTAATTAATGTCAAATTTCTAGCTTGCAATTTGTGCCAGGAAAGAAAGCAGAAGGCCCATAAATTTGCTTTTAATAAAAAAAAATTGATTTCAAGTTCAATTTTCAACATGATGCATTTCTATTTTTTTCTACCAAATATATATTGTAGGTATAAATGGCTTGTTTTAATGGCCCAGTGTAGGCAGCTGCCTAAGTGATGTGATATGAGGAGTGATTTAGGGGCCCCGGCAAATCTCCCAGCTGAAAAATATCCCCTTTGTAGACCAATCTCCCTGTTCCCAACACCCCATGTTCATTCCTGCTTCTTTGCTTTTGCTCATGCTGTTTCCTTACTTAAGGCCCTCCTCCCTAATCCTTCAAGTTCTGCCTCCCCATAAAGCCTCTAACTTCTCCAGCCCACACAGATATCTCCCGTCTTTGACCTTCTGTTGTGCATATAATTGGCAACACAGTTAGACATGTACTTGTTCTCTGTTTTATGTGCCTTAACCTTGTCTCCTCAATGACTGTAGACTGTGAGGGTAGGAACTATGCATTATATTTCTATATCTTAACAGGACCAAGGATAACTGGACATGTGGAAGGCATCTAGGTTGATTGCTGGAGCAAATTGCTTTTGACTAACCTTTTTCTGGGAAACTAGGCTTGGTAGTTTTCTGGTCCTTTCTGGTCTTGGTGTTTTGCATCTGTGTGATGAGACAAGCAGATGGCTGCTTGTATGAAGTCAGGTTCTTATCTAGTGTTTTTGGAAATGGTCGATGAAGAAAATCCCCTTTCTTCTCTTGCTCTTTAAGCTTTTTGTCCTTTAAATCAAGAGAGAGAGAAACACACACAGAGAAAATCAATTCGATTCTTCTTTAAAACAGAAACAAATGAGAAATGTTAGACCATCTGAGCATCACACTATGGGCTGTATTTAAAGAAAGAAAAATAAGTCACAGTTAATCCAGGGAATTAAATGTCCCTTGAAATTCTGCTACCCTGTGCTCCTAGGATTTGATGACTTCTAGAGCCTTTGAACCATGCTGTTCCAAGGGCAAGGTCATTCTTGTAGGTCATTTATTCTGGGTCATGCTGATTGAAGTAAGGATGTATAAATCTAGGCTATCACGACTCTTACCATCTGCCTTTAAAGTGATACCCTGAGATTCTGTTTATAGCATTTCCTTTGCAAGGGCAGCACTAAATTTAAAAGCTTCTAATTTACTTTAAAACAACAGGCATTAAGGAGAGTCAAGGAAGTGAACAGCAGAATTATGACTACAAATTAGTTGCTCTGTAAGATCCTGGATGGGAACTAAGTAGCACAGTGGACAGAGTGCCTGGCTTGGAGTCAGGAAGATCTGAATTCAAATGTGAGTGTTCACTTAGCTTTGTGACTCCGGGCAAGTCACTCAACCCAGTTTGCCTCAATTTCCTCAACTATAAAATGAGACGGAGAAGGAAATGGCAAACTACTCCACTATCTTTGTGAAGAATACCCCACATGAGGCCATGAAGAGTTGAGCATGACTGAAACAACTGAATAACAAGAAGATCCCAGATATTAGAGTTTGGTTTAGGTAGAAAGGATAGGCATATAATTGAGTTACTTAATTCTATATATATATTTAAGGGGGCACATACACATTTACCTTTTAATTTATGAATCTCCAATCCCATGACATACAGAGCCATTCTTCAGGGGATTCAATGCACTTATAATAAGCAGATTTTGCTGTGAAGAACAAAGTTTGGCCAACAGAACAAGGGCAGAGCAAATTACTCCCAAATTATACTTATTTTATCTAATTGGGTTTGACTCCAGGCATCGCCTATCACTTCTCCCCTGGCAGCTGTAAGGCAGAGACGTCTTTAGCTTTTGTTGTTATTTGCATCTCAAGCACTTAGCATAATGACTGTTAAATAGTAGATACTTAAGATGGTCCTTTCCTACTGGACCCTTTCACTTAGTCAGAGGCTGGAGATTTTACCTGGATTAATTTTTTTTTTTTGCTAGCAGTAAGCTGTTTATGAGCAAATGCTCCAAAAACACCATTTTTTCCCATATTGTTTTTGCTATGTTGGATAAGCAAAACCAGTGAATTAAAATCACCTTAAATAAAATTAAGTGTTGAGTGTTTTCATCTGTCAAATATTGTAACACCAGGTCATACCTTGTGACAACAATTGGTTTGTGTTAGCCTACAGGCTAAAATCCAAGCTCCTTTTCTTTGCTTTTCTAAGAAAATCTAGGTTTAATAAAATGTTTTAACCTCAAACCCTCCAGATGAGAATCTACCTTGTCATTAGGACAAAGTTAGTTCCTAACCTATTTAAACTCTCCTCGTTTATACTCTTGGTAGGGAATTGAAGACTAAAAGATAAAGACTGTTACCACTCATTTATTTATTTTGTCCACATTCTAATTAAAATTTTATTTTTCTCCCAATTACATGTAAAAACAATTTTTTTTGTAAAAACATTTTAAAAAAAATTCTAAGTTCCAACTTCTCTCCCTCCCTCCCCCTTCATTGAGAATGAAAAGGAAACATATTTCCATATAAGTCATGTTGTGAAAGAAAACACAGGCCGAAAAACCCATAAGAAAATAAAGTTTCAAAAAGTATTCTTTGATCTGCTTTCAGACTCCATCAATTCTTTTTTCTAAAGCCATGTGGATAGCATTTTTCATCATGAATCCTTCTGAATTGTCTTGGACTGTTGTGATGCTGAAAATAGTTAAACTAAGCCATTCACAGTTGATCATCATGCAATATTGCTATTATTGTGTAAAATGTTCTCCTGGTTCTGCTCATCTCATTTTGCATCAGTTCATGTAAGCCTTTTCAGGTTCTTCTGGGAACATCCTGCTCATCATTTCTTAAGTACAACAATATTTTATCTCAGTCATATATACTTGTTCAGTCATTCCTCAGTTGATGAGCATCCCTTTAATTCCAATTCTTTGCCACCACAAAAACAGCTGCTACAAATATTTATGTACATTTAAGTCCTTTTTCTTTTCTCTTTGGGATACAAACTTAGTACTGGTATTGCTTGGTCATAGGGTATGTATCATTTTATAGCTCTTTGGGCATAGTTCTGAAGAGGTGCTGGGTGGCCTATGTAGTATATTTTGGGGTAACTTTAATTCGGTTTTGTGTTAAGTTGTAAAAGCCACATTTCTTAACTGTTTCTCCCCTTCCCCCAGCTGTACTTGTCTTTCCCTGCCCCAGCCTAGAGCTATTTCCTCTCAAACCATTAACTCTTCATTTAAGGTACTACCTCCTTTTGTCCTAGCAAACTAAACCCATCCACTTGCAAATCAAGATGGGAACATCTCACTGACCTGACCTCAAATCTGTGACCGCTGGTCGACCTTATGACGTTACAGGGCTCAAACCACACCCCTGCCCCTTCCCTCCTGCTGTTTGTCCCAGTGTATTATGGGTAAAACACATGCGCAGTTGATGTCAAGGGTGCATATCCCTTTAAGTATTAGTCACGCCCTGGCTCCTCCCAGGTTCCTCCCTAACTCCACCTTTGTACACCTCATTAGCTTAATGAACTTATGATTGACAGCTTGATATCTTTAAAAATGCCTCTTTGCCCCTTAGAACTTTGCAGATGGCCTTTTGTAGCTCTTGCCTTTCTTAGCAGGTCAAGTAGGCATTCTAGTAGGCCATCTGCCCGCTGCAGAGCATCACACTGACTCCCCCCCCCCCCCGCCCTGCTCCTTGCAAGCTTTTCCTAGCCAGGTCTCCTCACCCTACCCGTTTTGGTCCTGTGAATCAATAAACTTTTGTAAATCTACCAAAAGACAGCTGAGCCTGTAATTCTTTTCAGACGCGAACCTAGAAAAGATTTCTCATTAGAAATCCCCTCAAAACCTATCCCGCAACATTTTCAAAGTACTCTCCAGAATGAATCAGTTCACAAGTCTACCAACAGTGCTTTAGGGTCTCAATTTTCGCATGTACCCTCCAATATTTGTCATTTTCCTTTCCTGTCATATTAGACAATCTGAAAGGTGTGGGGAGGTTCCTCAGAGTTCTTTAAATTTGAATTTCTTCAATCAACAGTGATTTAGAACATTTTCCCATAGGACTATTTGATTAGTTCATCTAAAAATTGCCTGTTCATATCCTTTGATCATATATCAACTGGGAAATGACTTGTGTTCTTATACATTTGATTCAGATCTCTATATATTTTAGAAATGAGACCTTTATCAGAGAAACTTTCTGTAAAACTGTTTTCACATTCATGATTACTATGTATTTTACTCTATTCTCTTTCCTGTTTATCCTATTCTCTCTCTCCTTTCACCCTGTCCATCGTCAAAAGTGTTTTGCTTCTAACTATTGCCTCCCTCAATCTACCCTCCCTTCTATCAGCCCCCTCTCGTTTCTTATACCATTCTCTCATCCTACTTACCTGTAGGGTAAATATAGATTTCTATACCCAACTGAGTGTGTTATTCCGTCTTTGAGCCAATTCTTATGAGAATTAAGGTTTAAAAGTTCCTACCATTCCCCCCATCTTCCCCTCCACTGTAAAAGCTCTTTTGTATCTCTTTTCTGTGAGATAATTTACCCCATTCTACCTCCCCCTTTCCTCTTCTCTCAGTGCATTCTTCTTCTCACCCCTTAATTTTATTTTTTTAGGTATCCCATCATATTCAACTCACATTCATGCCCTCTGTTTATGTATATACTCCTTCTAACTGCCTTAATAATGATACAAGCACCATCTTTCCATATAGCAATCTAAACTGTTAACCTTATTGAATCCTTTATGATTTCTCTTTCCTTTTTGCCTTTTTAAGCTTCTCTTGAGTCTTGTATTTAAAAATCAATTTTCTATTCAGTTCTGTTTTTTTCACCAGGAATGCTTGAAAGTCCTCTATTTCATTAAATATGCATTTCTTCCCCTAAAGGATTATATTTAATTTTGCTGAGTAGGTAGGTGATTCTGGGTTGTAATCCTAGCTGCTTTGCCCTCCTGAATGTCATATTCCATGCCCTCCAATCCTTTAATGTAGAAACAGCTAAATCTTGTGTTTTTCTGATTGTGGCTCCACAATATTTTAATTGTTTCTTTTTAGTTGCTTGAAATATTTTCTCCTTAACCTGGGAGCTCTGGAACTTGACTAGAATAATTTCTGGGAATTTTCATTTGGTGATCTCTTTCAGGAGGCAATTGGTGGGTTTCAATTTCAATTTTTATTTTACCTTCTGGTTATAGAATATCAGGGTAGTTTTCCGTGATAATTTCTTGAAAGATGATATCCAGACTCTTTTTTTGATCATGACTTTCAGGTAGGCCAATCATTTCTAAATTATCTCCCCTTGATATGTTTCCAAGATTAGTTGTTTTTCCAGTGAGATATTTCACATTTTTTTCTTTTTTTCCATTCTTTGGATTTTGTTTTATTGTTCTTTGATGTCTCGTTAAGTCATTTGGTTCCACTTCCCCATTATAATTTTTAAGGAATTATTTTCTTCAGTGAGCTTTTGTGCCTGCTTTCCCATATGGTCATTTCTACCTTTTAAGGAGTTCTTCTCTTCAGTTAATTGTTGTACATCTTTTTCCGTGTGGCCAATTCTTCTTTTTAAGGAATTCTCTTTCGTATATTTTTGTACTTCTTTTACCATTTGGCCTATTTTGTCTTTTAAGCTGTTATTTTCTTCAGTATTTTTTGTGTCTGCCTCCTTTACCAAGCTGTTGACTCCTTTTTCATGATTTTCTTGTAATCACTCTAATTTCTTTCCCCATTTTTTCACCTACCTCTCTTCTTTGATTTTAAAAAATCCTCTTTGAGCTCCTCTAGGAAGTCTTTTTGGGTCTGAGACTAATGCACATTTTTGATTTGAGGCTTTTGGATGTAGCAGTTTTGATTCTGTTGTCTTCTGAGTTTGTGTTTTGATCTTCCCTGTTACCATAATAACTTTCTGTGATTAGGTTCTTTTTTGTCATTGTTTGCACGTTTTCCCATCCTTTTTCTTACCTTTTAATAAATTTGATGTTAAAAGTGGGTTCTTTTTCTGAAGTGGAGGGTGAATTTTCTACAATTTCAGGGGTTTTGTGCAGCTATTTTCAGAGCTAGTTCTTGGGGTGTGTAAGGTTTCAGTTCTTCCAATATGGTGCGAAAAGGAGGGTTTACTACTATCTTGGCCTGTGTTCTGGCCTGTAAAACACCATAAGCATGCTTTTCTGCCCTGGAACTATGATGACCAGCGTCCCTGCTCTCCTGTGGCCACAAGCTATGGTGTTCTAATGCACGTATGAGCAATGCAACAGAGTTCTACACTCAGTAACAGGGATCTCTATAGTTTTTTGCCAGTTGGACAGTCTCCTTATTGTCTGTGGCCTGAGAGCTCCAGAAGTGGCTGCTGCCAATTCAGTCACTCTCAATGCCTGCTATTATCTTGCCAGGGAATCTCTGTGCTGGACTGAGCTCCATCCTTACCAAGTGTGACAGACCTTTCCTACCAACCTTCTAAGTTACCTTGGGCTGGAAAATTGTTTTACCCCATCCTTTTGGGGATTCTACTGCTATAGAATTTGTTTTGAGGTGTTATCTTAAAGCTGTTTGGAGGGTTGACTACAGTTGAAAAGTTTAAAGAGATCATAGCAGGAAGAATTTGGCACAGGGAGAAAGAGTTGGGAGGGAATTAAAACCTTTGCTTCTTTTTTACAGTTTATAAGGGAAGGTTGTCACCTGAGTTCTTTGTTCTATAAAGTGATGGGGGTGGATGGGTTAAAGGGGCAGCCAGCTACACCTAGCCCATAGTCACCATGGTACTGTTATTCTGTCCTTCTCTCTCCAATATCTCCTCTGTGTTTTTTCCCTTCAGACAGTCTACTCACTGTCTTCTGTCACTTGCAAAATGATTAAAATAACATACTGTGCAGAAATTCACCCTCTAGCTCAGAGGATGCACTAGCTTTTTTTTTTCCCAGGGCCACCATTAGGCCTTAATTTTAAAAAGGACCAATGACATCATAGGGTGAGGCTTTGACTTGCATGTGAATTGGATTTAAGTAAGGCGGAGTTGCCCAAAGCCTCACTCTCTCCCAGAGTCACTAAGGTCCAGTGGCAAGACAAAAGTCAGGACAACTAGCAATGGCCCAGGATGCAGTGGATGGCCTTAGTGCCTTCAACTTCTGACCAAACTCTAAGGGCTCCACAGGGCTTGTTTCAGCTGTTGCATGGCCACTTAAACAAATTGTTCTCATCTGCTTATTCTGCTGGGCAAGTCTTCACATACTTAGGGCAGATACTCTCTAACTCACCAATGGGTTTGAGGAGTCTGTTGGTTACCTTCAACCTGGTTTAGTCCATCTGCTAAGATGGTTTTGCCAGGGTGTGGCCACTGCACATGCTATAGCTTCCTGGAGCCACAAGTGAAAGTTGAGTGACAGGTGGACATCAAAGGTGGATGAGCAGCACTGAAAAGGGCTTGGCAAGACCTCACACCAGAGGAGATAGTCCTCCCTGAACACCCCACACACCCTTTTCCAGGAGTAAGAGGACCACAAATTCCAGGATTCCTTAGTAAAATGTTGGACCCTCTACTCCACCAGCAAGTCATTCAACCTGAGACTTATCTGAATAGACTGTTACACATACTAACTGGACTAAACATTATTGTTAATGGAAACTAAACTGAATTGAAATTGCTTGAACTTTTGTGTCACTATTTGTCACTATTATGAGGAAGTATTTTTCCTGTCCTTAAATGATTTTTGTAATGTTTAAAGTTAAATGGGCAGCCATACATCTGACCTCACAAAAGGAGAAAAAAAGGATTCTGATTTTTATATTTTTGCCCAAAGCTTAAAAGCATTTATAACTGAAAAAAAAAGTCAGCCATTTTTCACTGTTCAAAAGCTTTTCAAGGAAATAACTTCTTATACTTTCATAACTCCTTCCTAATAAAAAATTTCAAAGCATTTTAAAAATAAGTTGAGTTTCGTTACTCCTACTTTGTGAAAGTGATTTTCAAAGAAGATACAGTGACTTGTATTAAGTCATTTAGCAGTAGAGTCAGACGTAGAAACCAAAGCCCTCTCTGTCCCAGTCAGTGGTGACTATGGGGATGGAATGTGACATATGATGTTAGTTGTTGGTTTTGCTTTGCTATAGGGAGAGACAATAACAACGATATTTATAGACAACTTTAAAAGTTTGCAAAGCACATAGATAATCTCATTTGGTCCTCACAATGGGCCTTGAGGGTAGGCAGAGCAATCTGGTGCGATGGAACATGATTGATTTCGTAGTTTTGAATCTTAGCCCAAGTAGTCGCTATCTATGTGCTTGGGTCATTTGACCTCTATGGGCCTCCATTTCTCCATCTACTGATGAGGGGTTTCAACTAGGTAACCTTTGATAGCCCTTCAAGTTCTAATTTTATGATACTTAAATATATAATAAAGTTATTATTATCCTGATTTTATAAGTAATGAAATTGAGGTTTTGAGAGCTTTAGGTAACTTGTGCACATTTAGTCACAAAGAAAGTAAAAATCAGAGGCAGGATGTTAACTCAGGTGCCTCCAACTCCAAGTTCAGCATTCTACCCACTATTTTTTGGGGGGCAGGGGCTTGATTTTCCTATCTCCCTGGTAGTCCTCAGGTCAGGATGATCCTCAAACTGCACAAAGCTTTAACCTGTTCCATTTCCCCAAAATTGCACATTGTGTCTCTTCTTTGGCAGTGTGCCCTCTGCTCTGACTGTAGTGAAATAGGAGAAGACAGCAATGCAACTTGAAGAATAAAAAAAAGAAAAGAAATAGAAGTCAAGGTTCTTGGTCCCCAGGAGGCTTCCCATTCTTGACCCTAAATTTCATGGTGGGAATGGTTAGGAGGAAGTGGTAGGGCCTCCCAAAGAAATGTAACTTCAGGAGTAGGGCCATAGAAAATGTCTGATGGTAGTCACGGCATTATCTCTGAATATTCATGAGAAGTCCAAGAATACAAGAACAGAACCAGGGACGGGGCCTACTGCTATATTTTTTCCTTTCCATTAAACTTCTCAAGACACCCCAAAAATGATCCTTCCTATGTTCTGGGCTGTCTCAAGTCTATGTCAAAATAGATTAAAGCACCATTTCTCCATTATATCACAGGGAAATGAGTAAGCAATATGGAAAAAAGCTAGCAAAAATAAATTATATGGATTAAAAGATTCCAAAGTGATATCAACAGAAGGAAAAAAAATAACCAATTGATTTTAATTCTGGCCCATGAAATAAGGCAAGAACTAGCATATCAATTTACAAAAAAACACTAAAGAAAATCAGGGGACCTGATATCAGTAAAGAAAGATCTGGCATCTTTAATTAAATAGTTATTATTGATAACAAGGAACGATGCCAACAGATAGCAGAGAGAGAGAAATTACAGAATCTTACAAAAATTTGGCAGAATTATCTAGGATAGTTATATAGGACTGAGTGTGTGAACAGGACATTCACAAAATGGTATCATGTTTTGAAGCAAAAAGGACTAGGAAATAAATACACAAAAGAAGAATTTTAAATGGACTTTAATGCTATTAGACTAGTAATGTATAAAGGAAATATTACAGGAAGATCCAAAACTAAATGGAGACTAAAATGATTTGCCTAGGAATAATCTTGTTATATATGTACAAAAATATTTTAGACACTTTCAATGTAGCAAAGACCTGGAAACAAAGTGAGTGGCCATCAATTGGAGAACAGTAATATAAGTTGCTTCATTGGAACCCTATCAAACATGGCATAGGACAAGCTTAGGGTCAGCAAAGGTGTTCATGTTAATATAGCAATATTTACCCTTGATTTAGCATTGTAGGATTTAGAGCTGAAAGGAACTGCAGGGGACATCTACTCCCACACTTCCATCTTAGATTGTGAGGAAGATTGAGACTTACAAAAGTTTAAATGGCTTGACTTGGATCACATAGGTAGTAAGTGGCAAAGCCAGGATTCAAACCCAGATTCTTTGACTTCTTTTAGCATTTATAGTCACCTGCTAATCCTCTACCCAATGCAATAAAATCTCATGTTAGTCTCTAATTCTCACTGTGCAATACCACAGTGACTCCTCTTTATATTTCTCAAATTCACATGATGCCTAGGCTATTTCCCAAGTTTACTATATTTCCAAATCTATATATCTCAATTGCTTCACTTAAGCTTTTTCTTCCCTCTAACAGTTAACAAATAACCTAATTTCCTTCTTTAATCCTTCCGCTCTCACTTCACTTTGCAGGAGAAAGTGCTATCTGTAAAAACTTGCTGCCATTTTTCTTTCTTCTCATGCACCAAACAGCCTATCAGAGTCATTCCCTGCACTAGATGGGCCCAGGCACTTGGAAAGGGCAGAATCTGTTTCCTCTGTGTCTTACCTTGGCTCAGTCCATGCATATCTGACAATGGTGAAATACTGAGGATGGTGACAACCATGATGGAAAGGAGAGAAGAAACTAATCAGATTTCTGAGATTTCTTCCAGCCTGCAGAGGTTATTTTCTGACTGCTGGGTTTTTTTGTTTTTGTGTTTTTTTTTTTGTTGTTGGCTGCCAATTTCATAAAGAAAAGTAAATGGGGATTTTCTTCTCTCTTCCTTCTAGAGGCTAATTTTCATAACAAAATAGCCAATAAACAAAGTCATGGCTGATTTAACAGGCAGAGTCTTGCAGAAAAAATTGGGTGGTGACTGTAAGATTAGTTTGGGAACACCTGGCAAACCACCCTTTTTACTTGGACAGAAATACCTTGTGCTTAACCGCTATAATGAGATGGATTTATGTAAATTGTATCATAAACATAATAATCATCAGCAAAGACTAAGAGACAAAAACAATAAAATATGAGACGCCTTTATACCACTTTCCAAAGGACTTAAGTATTGGAATGTTAACTGTGGGAAAACCTTAAATTAAATGGAGGAGTAATACTGGCACAAAGTGGCATGTAGGCTTTAGGGCACTGGGGATTGCAAACACTGGTGGGCTCAGAAGTGTGCGGGGACTGATTGGGCTTACTGAAAAGAATTTTAACCCAACTATCCAACACAACTGATGCGCTTACTCAGTATTTTGTATTAGGGTTATCTATGTTTGTGTCTCATTTCTGTACTAGATTTTACAAGCTCCATGAAGGAATGGACTGGTTCTCAACTGAATGGTATGTGATTTAAGGTCTTTTGTTCAGGTGTCCAGAGGGACCTTTCAGAAATAAGCATTTTTAGCTCTTTATAGTGTTTACTTAAGAAGCTGCTGCTACTCTTCATCCAAAGCCCTGTTTCTTGCCTACTTTTCTCAGAATAAAGGTTCTTAACTTGGGGTTAGTAGGTGCTTAATAAATATTTATTCCCTTCTCTTCTCCCAAGAAACTATATGTGTATGCGTGTGTATACACACACATGTATATGTATATGTGTATACATATATATAACTGTGTTGATAGAATTATGCAAAATAAATTCCTTTGTAATTCTATATATTTTTATTTTAAATATGTAAAAACATTATCCTGAGAAGGGATCCATGACACAAAAAAGGGCTGAGAATTCCCTCAGAAGTTTTCATTAAGAAAATCATCTTTTTGCTCTGAGTGTAGGATTCAGAGAATATTCAGATCTAGACACTCCTAAAAAATTTGACGATCTCCAATTTTCACTTTTTTTTTCACAGTTTTGGTGCTTTCTAATCTTAAATGTTTCAGGTGAGTTCCAGGATAGCAGTGAAGAGATATTATCAGTGTAGTTTAGATTTATAGGGTCCAAAGTGATCCTTCACCCTAAGAAGGTGCAGTGAGGGGTGAGAGAGTGATCCACTAATGGATTCTGCAGAGCTCAAGGTTTGTAACTGGGAGGGTCAAGCTCTATACCTGCCTCTTGGTATTACCAAAAACCACCTGCCTAATCTTTGGATCTTCACTGAATGGGCACTACCTCAGTAAAACTGAGACCTGGGACAGACCTTAACTTAGAAAGGCCAAGGGCTTTCACTACACTAGTGCCCTCTCTAGTCATCCTGATCTATATCTGGCCACTGTACGCAGAGGGCTCTAGAGGAAAAAGTAAGGCTGGTGATCTTGCACAGCCCTCCCTCACTTAAATCTTACTTAAATTCCCTCACTTAAATCCAATTCACTTGCATGTCATGGCATCATCTCCCTGATGTCATGGTCCTCTTTGAGAATGAAGGACAAACAACCAGACAATACAGGGATATGTGATATGCCACTAAATAACTATAAAGTCATTCACTATCACATGGGACCTTGTTCTGCATCTATCTGATGCACTTCTATAGTATTATGTACTAGCATTTTCTGTGTTTGTGTCTCATTTTCTTGCTAGACTTTACAAGCTCCATGAGAGAATAGATGGGTACAAACTGACACAAACTTGCTTTGTATCTATCTTTACATCTCCTTTTTTTCCTTTTTGGAGGGCAATTGGGGTTAAGTGACTTGCCCAAGGTCACATGGCTAGCAAGTGTTAAGTGGCTGAGGCTGGATTTGAACTCAGGTCCTCCTGACTCCAGGGCCAGTGCTGTATTCACTACCTCACCTAGCTGTCCCCTAAATGTCCCTTTAAAAAGTACTAGTATTACTTTGCCTTGTATAGAGGACCCTCACCTCTTGTCTATATTTTACGTTTTAAAAATACAATTAATATGATCTTATATTTTCTTGGAGATCAAAAGATCAAATCAGAATCAGTTTGAGCTTTCTGACTTGAGGAAAGTTTTTAAATGAACGTTACCTCTAAAAGGGTCACTACTGTTCAGAAGATTCTTTCTCAGAATAAATAAAAGTCATCAGGCTCAGACTAATTAAATTTAATACAGGTGCAGTTATCTGAAATTTGCAATCCACCTCCACTGATGTTGAAAGCGTTCTGTGTGTTCCCAAATGTAATTCAGCCCTCTTTTTGTCTCTTGTTCAATTCTGGGTATAGATCACTGTCCATCTGTAGTGCCTGTCCAAGACGGATGTCACCTCCAATCTTTGGCTTTTAAGGCAAAAAGGGCTGGGGGTGTGGGGGGTGGGGCGAGGATTGGATAGGGAGAGGGAAGATAATAAAGCCTTAAAAATCATAGGACTCTGATCTCTGGATTTAATTTTCTTTTTCTTCATCTCAGCTCTTCAAAAGGGAAAAAAAAACCCAAGAGTGAGACCATGAAGAACAAAAATGGCAATTGACCATATTTGATGAATAGAAAGCATTTTTATGAGCACCCAGAGGAATATGAGCTTGAAATAGTCTTTTATTAATTATTGAGACAACGCTTCCCCTATCATGGCTAATATCCTATCCTACCAAGAACACAGATTCCTTTCTTGGGCTATCAATGTAGTTCAAGCTAAAAGCAGAAGGGCTTTTAGAGGTTTTTACCTGTAGAATCTGACTCTCCAATTACTTTATTGCGGCCATTTTGGGCCCTTTTTATTCAGCCTCCTACATTACAACTGAGATAAATTTATTCATCTAAAAATAGCCTGTAATTTAATCAACAAAGATAAATAAATTTAAGTATTATTTTTCCCATCAAGAATTCTATTCTCATGCTCTACCAGATCCAGTCATTAAGGACTTAAAAACTATCTTTAAATAGCTAAAGAATTAGGATGTTGAAAGTGTTCTGTGTGTTCCCAAATGTAATTCAGCTCTCTTTTTGTCTCTTGTTCAATTCTGGGTATAGATCACTGTCCATCTGTTTTGCCTGTCCAAGACAGATGTCATGAGGGATTAACTCAGTGAGCTGCCCATTCAACTGCATGTCAATCAAGATTAAGTTTTCTTCTTCCATTGATATAAATTTTGATGACCACTCTTGATTCCAGAGGACTGAAGATGAAACATACCTCCCCTCCCTTCAGGGGAATGGAGGTACAAATGAAGTATATGCTCTTAGAAATTATCAACATGTTCTTTTGTTTTGCTTAACAACTTTTTTGTTAAAAGGGAGGTTTCTACTGGGGAGGGGATTGTTAATGGGAAGTGACAAAAATGTCAACAAAAAGAAGCAACAAAATATTTAAAAATAGAAAATGGGGCTAAGGATGGTTAAATGACATGCCTATGTTTACACAGCTAAAAAGTGTCAATGGTAGGCACATGTTTTTGGGCACTCTTTCCAATACAAATATTTGGTTTTAAACTCTCACCTAACAAAAGAGCACAGAAACAATATTCCATGGATTAGTCAAACTAGGGGTGGAAAAATGATCAGCAGACTTGGAGGGCTCCAACATCTATCAGCTACGTGACTATAGGTAAGTCATTGAACATCTCTGAGACTTGTCAGTAAAATCTTGTCTGTATAATAGAGATAATAATACCTGGAGTATCTACCTTATAAAGCTGATGTGAGGAGCAAGTGAAATGATACAGGGCATCTCCCCAAAGTCTTAGTGCAACTAAACTAGTAAGCTTTAATACCTTAAAACTATTCACAATGCATGAGACACTTTGCAAACCTTAAAATGCTATATAAATGCCAACTATTATCATACTATTATTATACAAACTAACAAATGAAGGATGAATTGAATAGACCCTTCCTGCTCACAGAGGTGGGGGGAAAGAAGGGTCAATTCTTGCACTATCTTCAAAAGAAGGGATTTTTAGTGCCCCACCCTGAGCCCCCCCAAAGACAAGCAAAGTATGGGAGTGTCCAGTTAAGTGAGGTGACTTGGAAGTAAGACTAAGACCAAATCCTCTTGACTGAACTTTTGAAATTAAGGGACACTACTAAAAAATCACTAAAGGAGTTATATTTTCTGTACCTACTTATGTGACTACTTGTCTCTGTCCTTGCAAAACTGTGAATTTCATTTTGGGAACTTCTGAAGCAAGATGGTCAAATCCTTAACTTTTCATGTAAGGATAGTTGACAATAAAAATTATTTTGGTCATTCTAAACCTTTCTGGACTCCTTTGTCATATTTTCCTTTCTTGATGCCAAGTCTTCTATTCATTTAAGTGTGACTATAATTTTTGCTTTCAATAAATCCCCTCGAACTTTGCAGATCATTGGATTCCACATATTCCATTTTTCATGACCATAGTTCAGCAAGGAGTCATTTGGTAACTTTTGCTCCCATAATCATACTTTGCTACTTTGGGGCCTGGAATAATTTACTTTCTCTTCCCTTACTACACACAAGAATGGAAATGAGTAACCAAAGATTCCTTAGTCTTAGCGTATCCCAAATATTGCTGATTGTCCTTACCTCATAAGATTCTTTATTCATGTTGTATTTTTCTATCTGATAGAGCTGGTTCTTGTAGAAAATGTTGTCTTGAATGTTCGATTTCTGCCAGGGGAAAAATAAGTACAACTTAACCATTAGGAACTATCAGTTTTGGTTACGATGTCATTAATCCTCTCCTTCCTGAGAATATTGGAATTGTACATTTACTGTAAACATATTTTTGTCGCGCCTTTTGTCTATAGATCAGTCAACTCTAACCCCCACCTCACTGCTACTCCAGACGGAACCCTCCTCTGTAACACTGAAAAACAATTAGGCAAAAACAGTCTCTACAGTGATACATGTGACACCATGTACTTGATTATCCACGTCCCTCTGGGAACGGGGAGGTGTGTTTCATTATTGCTTCTCTAGGCCCTGAGCTGGCTTTTCAATTACTCAGAGTGCAATTTCTTTTTAGGAATCCTTTTGTTTATGATGTTCTTGTTATTGCTACCATTTCCTTGATTCTCTTTATTTTTCTCTGTATTAATTTTTTGTTTGTTTGCTTTTTTACAAGTCTTCCCTTCTAAATTCTACATATCTTGAAGTTCTTATTGGGCAATAATATTCCATTAAATTCACGTCCTAGCTTCATCAGCCTTTCCCCCATCTGTGGTCACTCAATCTGTCTCTGGCTACCACAAACACGGCTAAGAATATTTTGGTATAGATTAAAATTTTGTTTCTGCTTGGAATTCTTTAAGGCATACACCCACAATCCTGGGATTCTTGGGTAAAAAGGTAAGGGGAGTTTAGTCCCTTTAATCACATTATTCCAAATCAGTTTCTAGAATGGTTGGACCAGGTCACAGATCCACCAGTAGTGCACTGGTATTCTCTCTCTTCCCAAAGCACCTCTAATACTGACTCTCTCAATTTTTTGTAGATGTCAATATTTTTTTTTCTTTAAAGAAATTAGTTTGTCTAAAGAGATTTAAGATCGTCATCATCATCTCTAAATCAGAGATTTAGAATTGGAAGTGATATTAGCGATCTAGTCCAGCCTCAGAATTTTGCGGATAACTCATTTACATAGTATATGAAGTTTACAAAATATTTCACATGGGGTGGCTTGGTGATGCAATGAATAGAGTACTGGCCCTGAAGTCACGAGGACCTGAGTTCAAATCTAGCCTTAGACACTTAACACAAAAAAACCAGCCATGTGACCCTTGGGCAAGTCACTTAACCCTGATTGTTCTAAAAGCAAAACAAAACAAAACCCCCAAATATTTCATATACACTATCTCATTTGAGGCTCATAATATCCATGCACAACAGATACTATTATCCCCATTTTGTAGATGTGGAAACAGGCCCAAGAAAGGCTAAGTGGCTTGCCTGAGGTCACACAGCTCAGCCTACTACTTTCCAAGGCAGCCTATTCCTTTGAACACTGTGATAGCAAATTTTTACTTATGAGACAAATTCTGTAGCTTCCACACATTTCTTCCAGTTTTGTCTTCTGCCATTAAGTAGAAAAACCCTGATCCCCACTTCAACATGTTAATCCTTTAACTACTTGAAGGCAGTTATTAAGTCCCCTTTAAATTTCTTCTACTGCAGGATAAACATCTTCAATTCATCCCTCTGATAGATTTTTTTTTCATTTTTGAGGTCCTTCACTTTCCCTATCATTGTCCTCTAAATAAAGCTCTAATTTATAGATGTTGTTTCTAAAACATGGAGACCCAAATTGAATATCACCCTCCTATTGTGGTCTGAATGGGACTAAGTATCAATAGGTCTACCTTTTCCTTTGTTCTTCAAACTATAATTTTCTCTTTATGCTGCCTAGAATAGTAATCATTTTTCTGGCTATCATGTCACACTATTGAATTATTTTGCATGTCCTATGTGTTCACTAACATATTTAGGAGTTTTTTTTCCAAATGAATGCTTATCTATGAATGCCTCTCCATCTTGAACTTCTGAAGTTGTTTTTTTTTTTTTTAAATCTCAGCTCATTCTCCCTAGCCCACCATTTTAGCCTTTAGATATCTTTTGGGATTCTGATTTTGTCATCCAACCTAATTCATTTCTATCAGCTTTGTGCTATCTGGAAATTTGATAAATATCCATCTATGCCTTCATCTAAGACATTGATTAAAATACTGAATAGGACTAAAGAAGCCATGTGACCTTGGGCAAGTCACTTAACCTCAATTGCCCTGCCTTCCTCCCTCCAAAAAGCAAAAAAAAAAAAAAAAAAGAATAGGACTAGAGATAGAATCAGCAACACTATTCTTTAATATAGCTTCAAGAAATTAAAAATTGCTTACTTGGAACTCTATCCATCATGGTTAATGACAAACTGGGACTCAATATAATTTGTGAAATTACTATAGAAGCCTTCACGACTGGTTAGTGTTGTAGGATTTAAAGTTGGAAAAAACCTAAGAGATCCTTTAGATCAAAGTCTTCATTTTACACATGAGGCAACTGAGGCCAAGACATTTGCCAGCGTGTGTCACTTGACTAACATCAAAAAGTTTGTTTCTGGGGGGCAGTCAGGTGGCGCAGTAAATAGAGCACTGGCCCTGGAGTCAGGAGAACCTGAGTTCAAATTCAGTCTCAGCCATTTAACACTTACTAGCTGTGTGACCTTGGGCAAGTCACTTAACCTCTATTGCCCTTCCTTCTCCTGTCCAAAAATACAAAAAAAAGTTTGTTTTCCATTTTGAAACAAAACCTATTAGGAGATTATATGGAAAAGTCATGACAAACTAAGTTCAATGCCTATAGTAAACATGGTAAAAACTCCTTTTAAGAATTTTTGTCTTCAAACAAACTTTGATTATCACCCTCCTACTTCCTTTTGCCTTAATGACCTTCCTTTTTCTGCTAGATGGTGTAATAGATAAGAGTGTGGGACCTGGAGTCAGGAAGACAGTAGCACTATGACCCTCGGTAGGTTCCCATGCAGAGATCAAAGGTTCTTTCCCCACATTCATCTATGAGCAGAGTTGTTTGATGAATCTGTAGACTTTGGGAGTTAACAACAACTCACCAAAGACAGACAGCCAGTAGGCAAAAAGGATAAAGCTCCTCTAGCTGTCTCTTTAAAAGAAAAAAAAAAGACTTGGGGATCACATACTTACAGTCAGCCTTTTATTCTTCCAACTATTATAAAGGACCAAATGGGTAGAACTCATCTTCACCATCACCCTTCAAGCTCTATTTTGTGTTTTCCCCCTTATTCAGAGACGCCTTCAGTATTCACTTATACTGTTTTCACCTCTAAAAAACGTTTTAGGAGTAATACAAGAACACAAAATATAATATGCCCTGAGCCTTGCAACATTTCTTGCTTGGTACTGTGCTAGGAGGAACAGGCTGACCACTACTCCATCCTCAACTCCACAAGGCTTAGCAACAGCTAAAGGGAGTTTATACTGCTTGTTTTCCAGTGATGCTATCAGGATTAGGAAATCAAAAGATCTATAAAAAAAAGAGCAGTTAGAAGGAAAATATCTTCTCTTATGATTTTTTAAAACACATTTTTTAACACATAATTTTGATTTTGTTTATCAGTTTTCAAGTGGACAACAATGAGGGCCCTAGATATGAGTAAACTTAAACAGGGATAGTATGTAGCTCTGCTGAAGAAGGCAGTATTAAAATTAACTGAAATGAAAAGAAACCGAGGTACAAAGTTACTGAGTATGATTTCATTTGCAAAGCTAGCATTTGTATATCAAACCAGGTCATCTGACAGATGTCAGAGTCAAGGAATGATTAAGTTTTATAACGGAAGAGAGAAATTAAAAAAAAATTTACAGAAACTTGTTTTGAACATAATTCAATTGGACAAGACAGGTCATCTTACTAGTGCACTTCTTCCAGGCTTTCTTGACCCAACAGTAATATCTAGCTGTCAAAATGAGATTACCCCATAAGTTCTTGCCCCCCAAGTGTTGTCTTTTGTAACCAGAAAGCTTACTGGGAAAAAAGTACTTGAGGTTTGGAGTTAGCAGTCAGTCCCTCCCCACCCCCCCAATCTTACAGGTGCCAAGTTTAGAGACTCAGTTATTCAACTTAGATTCTAGCTCAAGAAAAAAGGGAGCTTATCCACTAAGACCAGGAAGAGAGACTTTTAGCCCTTAGGCAAACCCCCTTTCTCCAGCTGCTAGAAAGGGGAAATTCAGCCTTTAAAAAGAGTCATAATCTTATGATGATTTTATTCCTACAAAGATATGTCTAACTCTAAATTATCTGCTACTCAATGATAAAGTCTTTTCAATCTGTCATTTACTAAATCTCTAGGTAACCTAGATTTAAGAGACTTAGTTTGGCTTAGCTTTTAAGGCTAGCTCTCACTAAAAAGGGAACTTAATCCTATAATCAAACTAAATCAATACTGATGGATTTCCTTTGCAGCAGGAAAGTCTAGATGACATATTCCACCATAGAGACCTAGGGAGATAACAGGTCATGAGCCCAGGGTTGAAGGAATAGAAGACAAATGAGAGATGCTAAAGGAGAACTAAAAAAGCCAAGAAGTTTGAATATTTTGCCTAGAGCCTATCTTTGTGAGAGATTATTTTTAAAACATCTTGACTTCTTTGAACTAAAAGTGTGATATGTGACCCAGGTTTGGATACTATTTTATCTCACATTCCAGAGACTCAGCAACACATCAGATTAACTTAACAGCTGAAGATCAAGTGTCAGCAATTGGAAAATATTTATGGATGAGAAAAAAAAAAGGTTTCTCCCCCTCTGCACCCCCACCAAGAGCAAAGAAATCTGTCAACAATGCCAGACTTACTCTAAGCCCCGACAGATAGCGTTCAAGTTTCTTGTTCAGCAGGAAGTAGATGGCAAGGATGTGGCAAGCCCTGTTGGACAAGACGGTGTTGATCACATCGCTATTTTTGTACCCAAGTTTTTCAGTCATGTGAAGTACCACACTTTGGCTCAAGTCTTCTAGGTGAATCCTATACCAAAAGAGAAAAAAAAAAGAACACTCTATGACGATTTTTTAAATCTTCCAAAAAGAGCCTTAGAAAGTCCATTGGTAATACAAGCAAATAGATCTGTATATATTCAAGGAGCACTGCTGTACAAATGAAAATATTTACTAAAACTAAAAGCTATTTACATATACAATTTTAGCTAGAAACTGCAGCTAGGTGACACACTGAATAGAGTTCTAGATCTGGACACAGGAAGACCCAAGTTCAAATCTGGACTCAGATACTTACTAGCGATAAAATGAGGATCATAGTAACACTTATTTCACAGGGTTGTTGTGAGGATCAAACGAAACAATATTTGCAAAGTTCTTAGCACAGTGTCTGCCACATGGTAGGCTCCCCATAAAACACCTATTATTCCTTCCTCTTCCTTCAGGATGCAGCTCCAACATCACCTTCCCTATGAAGTCTTTCCTGAGCCCCTCAATTGCCATCACCCTCTTTCTTTAACTACTTTATATTCGTATTTTTTCTCTCTTTCTTTTTTCATATTATATATGTATATATACATATATATATACATATATATACATATATGTATCTGTACTTGTTTATTCTCCCTTCAGAAATTCTGTCATATTTGTATTCTCAATGCTAAGCACAGCATTTAGCATATAGCAACCACTTAACAAACACTTGGTGAGTGACTGATTGCTTTTATCTTATAGACTGAGAGTGCTCCTGAGTCAGCATAGAGCTTATGCTAAATTATTTGCTGCTTCCCCTAAGCCTAGGATATCCTTGCTTCTCTTTCCCTATGGAATTTGAATGCTACCTCTTCTAGGAAACCTTCCCTCATATGTAAAAAGTATTATAACATAATATAAATATGTAATATAACATGTATATTATATATAGTATAAGACACAATATAGAATATAATATAGACAGCTAAGTGGCACAATGGATAGAGTGCTGGACCTGGAGTCAGGAAGATTCATCTTCCTGAAATCAAATCCAGCCGTAGACACTTACTAACTACGTGATCCCGAGCAAGTCACTTAAGCCTGTTTGTGTCAGTTTCCTTATTTGTAAAAATGAGCTGGAGAAGGAAATGGCAAGCTCTAGTATCTTTGCCAAGAAAATCCCAAATAGGGTCATGGAGAGTCAGACATGTCTGCAAGAACAACAATAAAATATGCTATGGTCTTTTATATGCACTAATGAAATATACTTTTGATATTGAGAACTTAATCAGAGGACACAGACAAACTGGTGGGAAGGTGGATGGATTGCTGGATCTGGAGTCAGCATGAGTTAAGTTCAAATCTGGCCTTGGACACTTACTAGCTATGTGACCCTGGGCAAGTCGCTTAATTTCGGTCTGCCTCAGTTTTCTCAGCTGTAAAAGGAGAATGATAATAGCACCTTCTTTCCAGGGTTATTATGAATATTAAATGAATAGTATTTGAAAGGCACTTATGGTAGGCACTATATAAATGCTATTGATGATGATGATGATGATGATGACTGACATGGTATGGACAGACACTGATGGGTTATGATCTGCACACATTGTTGGAGGGAAATTCCAAACCAACAAAATTCCAGATCCAGTTGAGTAATGAGTATTGTGTATCATGATTATCTGTGTGTGAGCTCTGTTTCCTTGGTAGACTATAAACTTCATAATGGCTGGGACCAAGATCTCTATATCTCTCACACTGCTGATCATAGTGATATGCACATAGATAGGATCAAATAAATGCTTACTGTTATTAAACTTTGTTTGACATTAACTTTTGATGGTAATCTATGACGTTAAATGTATCAATGCTGCTATATTTTTATATTGACAGGACCCAACCATGAGCAATTATTAAATTATAAGGAATAAAGCTCACAGATGTTTTCCTGTATGTTGTAAACATGTATTACAGTAAAGAAGGGTGTCAAATGCTGGACTTGGAATAGGTAAAATCTGTATCTGAATTCTACCTCTAATAGTCATTGCACTGACTATTAGGCAAGATCTAACATCTCTAAGCTTCAGTATTCTTACATCCAAAATGTAGCATCTATCTTACAGGCTTGTGATGCTAAAATGAAGAAAATTATATGAAGCTTCTTGCAAACCTATATACATACATACATATATATGTGTATATATATATATATATATATATATAGTCAATATTAGCTATTACTAAAAATCAGTAATTAGATGATTGTCACTACTATAATGTGAATGCTATCAGAAATGGCACTAGATAATTTTATTAAAATAGCACAGTATAAAAAAAGATAACAAAAAATTAGCAGGCTTTCTATGCAGAATTACTAAAATCCAATAGGAAGAGAAAGAAAACAAATCCCATTTCACAATAACTATAGAATGTATGAGATATCATGGAATCCATCTACCAAGACATTCTCAGAATTTATATGAATAAAGAAAACAGAAGTAATGGAAGATAAATAATTGAAGAGATATCAACTGCTCATGGTTGGGCCCTGTCAACATAACAATATTGATACATTTACCATCACAGATTACCATCAAAAGTTAGTGTCAAAGTATATTTTTCTAGATCTAGACAGAATAATAAAATTTACCCAGAGACAAAAGATAAAGATTTCAATGGAGGAAAAAGTAGGAATAAAGGAAAGCTAGCAGTATCAGATCTCAAATTGTAGTGATAGAAGCAATTCAGTACTGGTTAAAAAAACACAATTGATCATTGAAACAGATTAGGTAAACAAGACCTAGAACCAATTGTACATAAGCACTACAGTGTTTAATAAAATCAAGGGCATCAACTAACAGGAACTGACTCTCTGTTCCACAAAAAACAGCTAGGAAAACTGGAAAGCAGTTTAACAGAAATCAGTTTAAACCATTATTTTATTTCATATGCCACAATAGACTCCAAATGGATACATGATACTTAAATACAAAAGATTATATTATATAAAAATCGGAAGACAAATGAAGAAGATACCTTTTATCACTAAGAATAGTGGAAGAATTCTTGCAATTTTGATTATATAGAACTGAAAAGGTTCTGCACAAGCAGAATAAATGTACTTGGAATCAGATGGGAAAAACCTTCAGAGCAGAAAATCTATACAAAGTTCCTTGCAAACCTATATTAATTATTATTAAAAATCAGTAACTTGATTACTGTTACTACTATAATGTGGTATAGATATATTGGCGATTGGTAATTTATGGTAAGAAAAATAAGAATGAATAATTCCCCAATAGAGAAATGGTCAAAGCTGATATAGAAATGGTTTGCATGACTGCACATATATAATGTATATAAAATTGCTTGCCTTCTAAATGAGGGGAAAGAGGAGGGATGGAGGACAAGAATATACAGCTTGAAATTTTAATAAATGAATTTTAGAAAAAATATTTTTCAAAAAAGATAAATGGTCAAAGGACATAAACAGGCAGTTTTTGAGTTAATTAATGCAAGCTACCAAAAACATATAAAATACTCCAATTCACTATTAATACATAAAAATGCAAATTAAAACTATTTTTGCGTTTCCACGTTACACCTATTACATGTTTCAAAAGGAAAATGACAAATGTTGGAGGGGCTCTCAAACAAAAGGCACATTAATGAACTGCTGGCATAGTAGTAAACTAGTTAAACCATTCTAGAAAACAATTTGAACTATTACCTTTCCCTCCTTCCCCCAATCACTAAAAAGTACATTGACTTGGTGATACTACTATTAAGTATGTACTCCAAGGATGTCAAAAGCTACAGGTACAGTAGGGTACAGTACTACTATAGGAGTCCCTACTAGTGTGTTTCCCACTAATAGCCAGCAGGTTCAATTAACAATCAGCAAAGACACTTATTCAACATAACAAAGCAGTTTGTTATAAAACATTTTCCCGTGGGGTGTACTCCAGGGGAAAATACACACAGCATACATGGTCAGATTAAGCAAAATGGTAGTGAGCCACATATGTAAGATACATAGTGGGCAAAGGCCACTGCCTACTCTTGGTGTTGCAGAGCCTGGATATTCTTTCTCTTTTCATAGAGTCATGAGAGAGTTTTCCTTGGATTCAGCATCTTCATTGGGCCACTTACCCAGTTGTGTTCTCAGGGTGTTTTCCTCTTCATACACTGACTCTCTTCATTGTCAAGGGCTACGTATTCTTTGAAGTTGTTTCCTCCCTTGAGTGCCTATCTTTCTGTATACATGCTTCGTGAGCACGTACCTTTGTTCTTGCTGTATACAGTGTCTCATACTCTTTCAAAGCTACATGCTCAATGGGAGGTAGGAGAAGGGGAGAAATTGACTCCTCCACGGACTTGTAATGTTTTCAACTCTTTAGCTCCTGAACTGCTGAAATGTGTCCAGAGGCTTAATCATTTAAAGCCCTTGGAAGTCTGGCTCATTTGTTTGCTCAACCAATTATACTGTCCCTTTCTTAACTTAAATTTATGACAAAAAAAAAATCAGGGTGTATCTTCTAGAGTTAGATTAACACTTAGTTAATATCTTGTGATTATATTGCAATCATATCTCAATTTATGCTAACTTCCCTAGTGGTACCTCTCTTAATGCTTTCAGGTTTCTAATTGTCCTTTTGTTCTATTCTGGGGTGAAGGAACTTAATACTGTTTCTCTCTGGATTTTCTTGACCTTTATTTGATCTGTTGACTTTTTTAGGTACTTTCTGGAGTATACTGAGATTTCTCTCTGATATTTCATGTTGCCATATTAGCTAGAAGTGCTGTTTTCATCCTGTATTAAAATGTTTCCCTTCAGCATATGCTAAGTAATAGGTCCTTCATTACAAAAGACATAACACTGCTGTTTTCTTCAATATACATGTTCCTAGCCTACTCTCTAATCTATCCAACTAGTTAGATGTTTAGCCAGTTATGTTTCTGATTAAACCCTCAAAGCAAAATCTGAACTAACAGCATAAAGTATCTGGAACTTGTTCTTGATTTATGAAAGTTTACCTACAAACAGTAACAGAATTAGATGCCAAATATTTTTTTTCAAGTGGAAATCAGGCCAACACAGGGAGAGAACTTCTTAATTTCAGCCCTATTTACTTAACAGATGTCACATTTAGTGGATTGATTAGACTCATTTAGACAGTGATTACATTAACTTAATGACCCATTCCATTTCCACTAATTTTCCCTTCCTTTAACAGAAAACATACCTGTGTGTTGTACGCTATTAGCAAAGTGTAATGAGCCATAGGCTCTTAGTTTTGCTTTCAGAATCTGTTTCAGTTTCGTTCTTTTGGTATCTGACTAGCACTGATGTCATAAAGCAGTAAATAATCTATTTTAAGATTTTCTCTGTAATATTTCTGCTGTTGCCTAAATTATTTCTCACATGTTAGAACTTTGGACAATGACTGAATGGAGCCACCGCATGTTTCCCTTCCATACAAACACTACCAATAAGGTTCTCTGAGGTGTATCAGTGTAGGTCTGAATAATCATGGTCTATGTTACTTTCCATTGAAACTTCTCTATAATGAAAATCCTTCTAACCCTTGCTGATAACTATTTTGTCCCTTCTCATTTTAAGAACTTCAAAAGGCTGCTCCTATAATTCTGTATCTCTCTAATGGGGAGTGTCCACGTATCTTCCTTTTTACTCTGTATCCACTTTTTTCCCCTTCCTGCTTCCTTTTACATTTCCCTCCTCATATTTTTTCTATTAAGCAACATCTCCATCTCAATCATCTAATCTTGGTCAATTGCCCAGCCTGCTGTCATGTCAGGCATGGGAGTATTTGAGATGAGTTCTAGTCTTGGCAGGACTATCTTTGTAATTACTTTTATCTCAGCTTTAGGGTAATATTGGCTATATCTACTTGCTGTTTACATAGGAAAAGCAAAAATCTGAGTCAGCTGAGAAGAAAAGAATGTGGATTTGCACTCACTTTACCCTTAGTACTTTTCCCAGAGGGTATGAATTAATATATTGCATTTAAGGACCAGTGAGTCTTTCATATTTACTTGCAAGGCTAAATGAAAACTCTTTCATTTAGAAAATTGACAGAGTAATGCTTCTTTATCTCTCTGTGAGCAAATACTACCACTGCCTCCCTCACCCTACCCATTTGCCTACCCAAACATTTTTGTATTGGTAAGAGTAACCCAGAAGAAGAAAGATCACAAAAGGCTGATTAGATTAAGTCAGTATACTTGTTGAAGACAGGAGAATTTGGGGGCTGATAATAAGTAAAAGAACCTTAACCATTTTTTGATAATAGCAAGGAACCCAACTGGCTGTTGACCCAAGTCACTATCCAATGACTGGTAGTACAGGACTTCCCAAAGGACTGAACTCCACTTACTTTACACAAGAGAATGCTGATCTCATGGAATAAATAAGTAAGAAGGCACATAGGGGAGATAGTCAATGGGATGTCAAACAGATTCAAAAAGCCTGAGACTCTTTCTAGCTGTGTGATCCTGAGGCAACTCATTAAATGTCTCTAAGCCTCAGTTTTTTCAACTGTAAAATGGAGTGGCTGGTTGGGGTGGCTATGTGGCACAGTGAATAGAGCACCGGGCTTGGAGTCAGGAGGACCTGAGTTCAAATCCAGCCTCAGACACTTAACACTTACTAGCTGTGTGACCTTGGGCAAGTCACTTAACCCCAATTGCCCTGCCCTCCCCCCTCCAAAAAGCAAAAAAAAAAAAATGAAGTGGTTGGACTGGATGATTTCCAAAGCCCTTTCTGCTCTAAATCTCTGATCCTGGGCTGGAAATGCTAGAGATAAAAAGACAAAGATGAAGTAGCCCTTTCCTTCAAGGACCTTGGATTCTACTGAGGGGACACAATACACATTCATATAAGTACATACAAGATAAATGATGTAATTTATGGGACAAAAGCACCAGCAGCTGGTGGAGTGGGGGTCAAAAATACCTCATGCAGGAGAAAACATTTAAGTTGTACTTTGATGGAAAGTATTTATGAGGAATGAGAAATGTCCACTACTCATAGTCCCTCTCCTATTGGGTGATAGAATAATAAGCTACTCATTCCTGTGAACCAAATAGAAATGTAGGTTTTTTTCAACTGCATTCACTCATGATCCTATGACTTTATTATCTCAAAACTTTCCTGGATGGGGCAGCTACGCGATGCAGTGAATAAAGAGAGCACCAGCCCTGGAGTCAGGAGGACCTGAGTTCAAATTCAGCCTCAGACACTTGGCACACTTACTAGCTGTGTGACCTTGGGCAAGTCACTTAACCCCAATTGCCCTGCTTTTCCCCCCTCAAAAAAAAAACTTTCCTGGTAAGTACATTTTTCTATCAGCTACTCTGTTTGGCATTGACTCTAAGAAACAACATGTCCCCGAACTGGTTTCCAGTACACTCTCCCCTGACCCCAATTTTTCAGTGTGTGTTTTCTCCCATTAGATTGTGAGCTCCTTGAGGGCAGGGACTACCTCTTTTTGACATTTGCATCCATACCCCTTAACACAATGCCTAGAACATGGTAGGTGTTTATTAAATGTTTATTTAACTGAATCAAATCTTCTATCATGTTCCAAAGTGGTCTCACATATAAACTCTTTATCTCCTTAGAGATCAGCATTTACTGAAATACCTGTTTGGATATGTGATGTTGTATGGAGCTTTCCCAGGACAGTTCTCATTAAGCCAACGATTCGCCAGGGCTTGCTGAATGTTTGGTCTCTTTGCAGGATCTGGTTCTAGCAGAGATCGCAAGAAGTTTGTGGCTGCTGTGAAGACATCAGGACAAGAAAATATCAATATTATTGGCTTGTCAGTCCCTGACAAACTCTGGGTCTCCTACCCTGTTCTGACAGCAATTTCTAATTACCCTCTACCTGCCTCCAATGTAAACTCCTGGGAATCTCTGCTGAGATGAGCAGTTTCTAACTGCTCCCATTCACAGAGATAGTTCCAAAAACATTCTTTGCAACCCCTCCCTTCATGCAGTTCAGCTGTTTTGATGACCCTACAAATTACACTGACTTAGGGTACAGGCAGTGGTTACCTCTGTTGGCTAGAAGAGGTTTAAACCAATCCCGTGATTTTTCTGGGAAAGTGTTATCATCCTGCAATAAATTACTTGTGAACAGCTGTTCTATCTACCTAGCTTCCCCTTTCTGAGGGTACATAAGCTCAGTTTGTAACTAGCCTCACTGAAATTCCTTGTCTGACTCAGACAGTGTGTTGTTCCAAACTGCAATTCTTTGACCCTGAATCAATGCCTTACTTTATGTATTGGTTACCTTGTTGATCTAATTTTTATACAGGTTTGATGGCCTCAGTAGAGTAATTACTGAGCAAGTATAGTAGGTAACCATTTCTTTTTCTGTCCTTCGAATTCTACCTTCTTTCAAACCTCCCACTCCACCCCACCTCCCACAAAAACAAACAAACAAAAAACCCCAAACCCCCAAATTATTATAAGTCTATATGTTAGGGAAATATTCTCAGAACCACTGATCCAAGAGCTAGCAGGGTCCTAAAAAATTCATTTGTTCCTATTTCCTTTCTCTTGCTGGGTAGTGTGAATTTATAGTTTTCATGTGAGGTATCTGAAGCCTAGAGAGGGAATAGATCTATCCAAGGACATAGAGACAGCAAGTGATGCAATGGAAACCAGAACCAACAACCCTTAGGGCAATGCTTCTCTCCATTATGTGGCACTTCTTTCTATCCATTAGCAAAATGGAAAATATCCCACATAATTTCAAAAGAATTAAGAGAAACAAGAAGAGGGGACTTGTTCTGAAAATAGTCTTTCTAACCCATAAGAAGGTATAAATAGGGCAAAAAGCAGGTCTAAGATGTACCACCACATAATGATTTATACCACATAGTATTGTTTAACTCAAGAACAGTAGGGGATAGTTAAAATCTGTTTCCTAAAGCTGGGGTAGTTTGGTTTGTTGTTGTTGGGTTTTTTAATTTGGTTTTTTTTTTTGGTTGATAAAATTCCTTTCAGGGCACAAATTTTTGCTAAATTAAAAAAAGTGATTTTTATAATATCTGAATACAAATTATTCAAGTTCAGTCATGAAAGAGAAAGGCCAGACCTAAAAGATATTGTCTTTATGAAGACTTTTTATTATAAAAATTATATATGTGTATATATAAATATATTAGTAAAATTTTAAAGTGCTATTCAGAATATTACATCAAGCTCCATGGAATAAATTTAAAATCTGGGTGCCTAGGCAAAAGGTCTAGGTCTGTTTTCTTTGCCAAGCAAAACTTACAACTAAAATGTATCTTAAGAGACTAGCAATCCAAAAAAGTTTGTTTCTCAAACCTTCTAAATCAGTGGTTCCCAAACTGGAGTATGTATATCCTCACATGGTACAAAGAGCTTCTCAAGGGGCATGGGGAAATTTGGCAAAGAACTATACTATCCTATTGAAATAGTCTAAAAGTAGTAATATTAATGCGATGAAAACCCAGTGGAATGGAGAGACAACAGTGAGGAGGTAGGAATGGAGTAGGAAATGGAGGAAGCGTTAGAGTACATGTGAAAATTTTTAAAGAGAACAGTTGAAGGAAAAAGACCTACTGAAAAAAATCAAATGGTGAGATTTAAACATGAAATCCTTTTCATCCTGGGCTACAAAAAATGAGTGATGACACAGTGAAGCTAACTGATCTTTGTAATAATCAGAAACTCTAAACTGATTTTCAATCAATGAAATTACAAAATTGTTAAGTGTTTCCCTAGGAAAACCATAGGCCATTCTTATTAAATATGTTCACAAAGCTTTGATTTTATTTACAACAACTTGTTTTTGTGAACTGAGACTCTCAGCTCTCTTCTCCACCAAATCCAAAGCAAGAAATAACCAACACTCTGCAAAATGTTCAGGTATCTATTTCAAAAATAAAATGAAATGGTTGGTTGGCAACAAACAAAATCAAGAGTCTCATTAATTTGTTTGACTAGGTTCTGGAAAACATTTAATGACTTTATGATACTAAAAATGTTACATGCCAAATAAAGTTTTAGGAAAAATTAATCTGTTTTATTCCTTATGGATATACACATAGTTAAATTCTAGAATGTATCTGATTTCATATTGAAAAGGGGTATGGCAAGATTTATTGAAAGCCAAAAGAGCATGAAGACTGAAAAATTTCTGGGAAATTTTCTTAAATTTAAGGAGTCATTCACTTTTACTTTAAATGTCTTTTAACTTAACAAGGAAGGGAAGGGAGCAAGCATATGTACTATGTGCCAGACACTGTGTTAAGTGCTTTAGAAATTAACATTCTCATTTGATCCTTACATCAGCCCTGTGAGGCGGGGTGTCGTCATTATGTCTGTTTTACAATTGAGGAAACTGAGACAGAGCCATTGACCTGCTGTAGTGGTCACACAAACAGGTGTGAGGTCACATTTGAACTCATATTTTCCTGACTCCAGGGTTAGCTCTTTCTACTGTGCCACTCACCTGTCTCCAAGGAGCATTTGTAAAAATAGCAATGCCATTAAGGTAACAAAGAAAGAAGAATTTCATAGGAATAGAACTAGTTATTGCAGCAATTAGTAAACTTTTAAGTCCTAAACATATAAATATATATTAAAAGTCTCCAAAGAATTTAAAAGGAAAGAAATACTTAAATGCATAGACTCAATCGTGTTTTCTTTAATTATGTTATATTATGGTACAACTCATCATTCATATGGTTTTGGAGAACAGTAAACAAAATGGCAATAGCACCATGCAGCTAAAACCTAAAATAATGGGGTTACTCTATAATAGAGATATTTATTTTAGCCTCTAATACCACATTTTGAAGGTGCTCCAACTGAATGTTATTTCTCTAGAAAGGTTTTATCTACCGCCATCTTTATTCAGTTATCAAATAGACACAATTTCCTGGATTGTAAAATGGTTATTACACCTGGCCAAGTTACCAAGCCAAATACTTGGCAGAAATGCACAAAGAAATTTACCTAACTCAAGAGATTGTGAAATTGAATGTTGTAAACTAAAAGTAAATAATTTTTTAAAAATAAATTTACCTAAAGGCATCACAGATTCATCTTCAAAATAATAACAAAAATTTACTTGAGCAAATAATTTTTGAATACCCCTAGATATTTTGAATACCCCTAGGATAATTTTTAACTTTGAGGGGAGATTTAACATGGAGAGGAAAAAAATCAGGAAGAATCCATCTATACTACAGAAGTGCCTGTCATTTGATTGCAGAATGAACAGGAAGCTTGCCCTTTCAAAAACGATGAGTCTTTGTTTCCTTATGCTTTTCACAAGGAAAGAGTCTTGCCACCAAAGCAGGGTGATACATGATCATGTATCAAGGGGAAAAAAAGCACTCAAGAGTCCAAGAATACCAGAATAACTCTGTAGATGTCAACTTAAGGGAACTGCTTTTGCTAAAAGAATGTCTTAGACCTTCAGTGGTTTGAGTGGAATGGTCAGAAGTTCATCTGGTAACTTTTGGTATACACTTCCTGAAGGAGACCAAAAACATCAAGGTCTGCATTCCAGTCAGTCCCTCAATAAACATTTATTAAGCACCTACTAGGTTACAAAGTGGACAGAGTGCCAGACCTGGAGTTAGGAAGACTCATCTGCCCAAGTTCAAATCTGGCTTCAGATGCTTACTAGTTGTGTGACCCTGGGCAAGTCACTTGACCCTGTTTACCTCAGTTTCCTCATTTATAAAATGAGTTGGAGGAGGAAATAGCAAACCATTTGTAATGGTACTATAATTTGAATTTGAAGATCCCTTCGTATTGGCAAAGGTAACAGGTACTTTGCACTTAGTAATTTATCAAGCCTCTGTTGAAGAAACAGAGGGTATGAACTCCTGTCTCCTGTTGCTGATGTAATAGGAAGGGGCTGAACAGGGAGGGACAATACTATATAAAAGAAAAAGCCCAAGAGAGGGAGAGACAGATCTTCTTGGAGCAAGCTCAGTGGAGGCAGAGGAGCTGGGAAGGCTGAAGAGGAAAGCCTCCCCCAGGCTGAAGAGAATGATTTTGATATGAAGAACCTGGATGAAATGATTTTGATTCTGGGAACCAGCTGAAACTTCTCCTGAGTCCGAGGGCCAGCCAGAGCTGCTTAAGATTTCCAAGAGTCAGTCAGAGCTAAAGGTCAGCCAGAGCTGAGGGCCAGCTGGAGCTGCTGAGGATTTTCAAGGGCCAGCCAGGGCTGCCAAAGACT
>CM053580.1:158652504-158757504 GCA_028627135.1 Pseudochirops cupreus
CCGAGTCAAGCTGAAAGAAGGCTTTACTTGGATACTGTGTACTGATTGAGAAATTGTAATTTACTAGTGACCTAGGGGTGGAGGGCTTGTGTATTTTCTGACAATTGAATAGTGAATGATGAAGGATGATTGAATGATTGAGTTGATTGAATGATTGATTGACTAAATGATTGTACTTAGTGATTGGTGACTGAATAAGTGACTGATTGAGTTAACTTAGTGTGCCCCATGAGTGGAGAACTTTGACTATTGTACTTTGTGTCCCTTAAGGAGGCAAACCTCCTTAAGGAAGATTGAATGATAGAAATGATTGAATGATTGAGTTACTAAATGATTGTTATTTGTTCAAAACTTTGTGACCACTGTGGTGGAAACTATGTGACCACTTTCTGTGATAAATTGTTGTGAATACTATATTTTGATTTTCTGTGATAAGTTGTAACATTGTGAATGCTGTATCTTGATTTACTGTGAATGTTTTGCTTTGATTTGTTATTGAATAGAGGGTTCACTATACTGTGTAATCTGAACCTTGAAAGCTGTTCACAGTAGCATTCTTCTGGAAAGCTGCTCATGCTTGGCTTTACATCACTCTGGCATCTTTGCCAAGAAAATCCCAAATGGGGTCATAAATAATTGAACAAGACTGAAAAATGATTGAACAACAACTAGAGTCTTGAATTGTCCCAAAGACATGGACCTCCCATACTAATGTGTTTCCTCATTAGGTTTCTGTAAGTTGGTGCCTTTTCTCCTCCATGAACACTATGGGCAATAATGGTAGAGTCTGACTAAAGTTTATGGGTATTTGTTATTGTTCAGTTGTTTCAGTTGTGTCCAGCTCTTTATGACTCCATTTGGGGTTATCTTGGCAAAGATACTGGAGTAGTTTGTCACTTTCTTCTCCAACTCATTTTACAGATGAGGAAACTGAGGCAAACAGAGATTAAATGACTTGCTTAAGGTCATATAACCAGTAAGTGTTAGAGGCTAGATTTGAATTCAGGTCTTCCTGCCTTCAGGCTCAGCACTCTATCCATTGCATGATGTAGCTGCTCTCAAGGACAACACGATGCAGACTTTCAAAGCAATATAAAAAAAATAAACACTTTTATCACCTCATGATTAACAGAACTATGTAGAGAATGTAAGATCCCATTAACCAAATGCCAGCTTCTAGGTTGTTTGGCAACAAGATCGTGAAGGACTCTTTGGAAGATGTAACAATTTAAATGCTCTTGTTTGCTTGTTGGTCAGTCATTTTTCAGTCGTGTCTGACTCTTTGTGATCCCTCTTAGCATTTTCTTGGCAAAGATGCTGCAGTCATTGGCTATTTCCTTCTCCAGTTCATTTTACAGATGAGGAAACTGAGATAATATAAACAACCCTGTTCAATAACTTTCTTAAAATAAATATCAAAGCATAAAAAACCGAGATGAATGCTGGCAAAAGGCATTTGTCAGTGTGATAGAGGAGATCCAGCAAAGAATACAGATCAGAGGAGTAATCCCTATGGATGGTGAGGTCTTCTAGATAACTCCTGTTTGAAAAGATCACTGTGCTAATTCCATCAAGCCCCAAGACAATGGAGAGTTTCCTGGAAGAGATCTGTAATCATGCAAAGGAATTTGGCCTTTCCATTCACCTTGGAAAGATCAAGCATAGATGGAGAATATATCAAGAATCCTATAAAGGCAAAGGCTCATCTTTTCATTATTAACATTTTAGCAGCACGGCCATGTGGCAGTGAGACCATAGATCACCATCACCAACTGCCTCCAAAGAACTGAAGATGAGTGCAATGGAGAGAAGTACAAGGAATGTTGGTAGGGTGCAACACAAACATTGAGAAACTGCAAAGAATTAAGTGTAGGGGGCGGCTAGGTAGTGCAGTGAATAGAGTACTGGCCCTGGAGTCAGGAGGACCTGAGTTCAAATGCGGCCTCAGACACTTGACACAAAAACTAGCCCTGGGACCTTGGGCAAGTCACTTAACCCCAATTGTCCTCCAAAAAGCAAAAAAAAAAAATAAGTGTAAAGAATGGCTTCAAGGAATATTATGTCCTGTGGCAAGAGTAAGGGATGAGAAGGGGACAGGTAGAGGACTCCACTGGCTCCTTCATAACATTTTCTTTCATGTTGGATAGTCCCTTCTGTGAACTTGTAGACAAAAGATATGTAGGTTGGACAGGCAGGGATGGGTTTTGATCTGCATCACAGGAGAAATTTTGAGTATTTTTAATTAATATTATTATTAGTTATTCCACCAAGTCCCTTGCAAATCAAGAACTGCTTTCTTAGAATTTAACATCTTCTCCACTCCAAAAAAGCAATGGGAACGGTTAGTTTTGCTTGAGCCTCAATCTCTTTTTCACTGTATTGCTTTTCCTCACTTGTACAGGTCCTGAGTTTTAAGGTGAGTCATGCATAAAGAAAAAGCATTGTGTTTATTCTCCCACTACACTCAACTCAACAAGTGGCAAGCATACCTGCTGTGTACAACCCACATTTTCTATCCTGAAGGCACTTGCCCCCAATTCCTATTGCTGGCTCAGTGTTTCGTCAGCTTCCCAATATTTGTCCTGGCTTGTTCGGAGTATGCTGAAAGTGTGCCAAGAGAAATGACTTCAGAAAATATATGAAGACTATCATTTCACCATAGCACTGAAAGCTGGACAGAACAAGACGAGTCCTGTCCAGACGCAACAGGCCTCCCTTTTTTGACTCCTAGATTGAAACACTGGTACAAGTTATTAGTTAGTCCAGTGTTTTCTGAAATTTTAATTAGCATTTGTTTGACCCTCATAAACACAAACATCTCATTTTCTGCTTCATTTTAGTGAGTTTAATGGCACAAACCTTCAAGTAACCTCAAGCCATTGCTTAGAATGTGTTACAAATGCTATTGCTAGGCTGTAGTAATTAAAAGATGCACTCTCAGAGAAATTCATCAGCCATGAAAGACATGTTATTCCATGATGCAACAGCTCTAGCAAGCAAAGAAGAAAGTACCTAGTAGAAAAGTGAATCAGACAGGCTAAATTGATTAATCTATACAATAAGAGGGTTCCAATGTTATGGGAACATTATGACTCTGTCATTTAAATAATCCTATATTTTTACATGCAGTGATAGTAAGGTCTATTGAAAACATTTCTAGAAAAAAACTCCCTTTGAAGATCGTGGAGAAAAATTACTGGCACATTACTCATTTCTAAAACAACAACAAATTACATCATTCATATTATTAGCAGCTTAATTAAGAAGTTTATAAAGCTAGTAAAAATGTGACATAATTTCAATTTAGATTAATATTATAAAAAATTTTTTTTAATGAGATATATCATAGCATAGTGGATAGAGAGCTCACCTTCGAGCCTGCTAAGTAAATGTTTGTTAAACTTAAACACGGATCAGGACAGGTTAACTCTGTAATTTTCAAGTTCAGAGGGCCATTATGGGGAAGAGAGATTAGATTTATATTGGTTGGCAGGAGAAGAGAACTAAGAGCTGAGTGGAAATTAAAAGGAGACAGATTTCAACTCAACACTAAGGAAAACTTTTTTTTACGATTAAATCGGTATAAAAATGAAAACTTATGTTTCGAGGGGCAGTAAGTTTCTGCCACTAAAAATCATCTAGATACTAGATGACCACTTGCAGATGTTGTAAATTCATGCTGTGAGTAGGGGTTGAAATGGGTAATATTTGAGGTCCCTTCTGCTAAGATTCTAAGATTCTATGAATATTCAAGTGGCTACTTTTAAAAACATATTATATATTTTGCATGACTTCACATATATAATGAGTATCATACTGCTTGCCTTCTCAATGGGTGGGGGAGGGACTGAAAGGAGAGGGAATTTGCAACTCAAAATAATAAAAATTTTAGTTAAAAATCTCTCTCTCTCACAGACACACACACACACACACACACACACACACACACACACTCCCAACACGCTGACACACAAGCAAAATCTGGTTAGAGACAGAATGACATGTGCTAGATTTGAATGGAAGTGGGACTTACCGGTAGAGAGCTGAGTAGGGAGGGGGTTCATTTCTTTGTCCACCATCTTTTGGTATAAAGCTCTCAGACTGAAGGGCTCCACAGTAAAAGGCAGTGTTCCAGTTAACATAGCAAACATATTCACACCTCTACAAAAAAGAAAAGAGAAAGGATGACACTTATTAGAGCAGAATGATTCTATTTGGGGAGGGGTAGGAAGAGGATGGGGAAGCTTAAGGTCAATATTATTCACACGTTATTTCACACTAGGAAAGAAACAGTAACTTCACTCATTCATCTTCTTGAAACATTGCATTAACTGAGAGCAGCAAAAACAAATGCCACAATGGCATCCCTGAAGGGAAGCCTTGGGCAATGAACCATGGGAACAGGTTAGGTCTATAATGATAATGACGAAAGAGTAAACAAAATTTCCTTTTCTTTCTTCAAATTGATAAACTCATGACAACAGCCTTAATCACAAAGTACGGAGAGGATTATTGTAAAGTTTTTTGGGGGAACATTAAATATAAGAAGGTATTTCTAAATGTCCAACTATTTTCAAATGGAACTTGACATAGTTGTAGATTATAATGATAAAAATAATAAAATCCTAAAGTTTGAGCTGGAAGAGATCTTAAGAATTTATCTAGTTTGTGGAAGAAGAAACTGAGGTCAGGTTAAATGATTTGCCCAAGTCATATAGGTATAAAATAGCAGAGTTAGAATTAAAACCCAGATTCTCTGACTCCATAGCCATCTTGCCCCATAATGCTTAATAATATAGCATGTAACCACAGAGTCAGTGTACCTGGTGATTACTAATCCCTAGTACTTTGTAATTCCTTTGAATTAAAATTTGGCTTCTCATCAAAGATACTTCTTTTTTGGCATTCTCTTATGACCTTCTAATTTATAATGTTATTCCTAGCACATAGTAGGCATTTAATAACTTGTTGGTTGATAAATAATAAAAGATATACAAAATAAAGTATGCACAAAAGGATCAGTGATTACATTGGTGAGGAGAAACTCCTGGTGTGGAAACTCTTTCCAACAATGCTGGGTATACCCGCCATAGTCTCCCATATTATAAATTGGTATCTAAATCCTAGGGATTTGCTTCAAGTACTTAGTGTTTAAGTGACTTAACCAGGCTCACATAGTTAATAAGTTAGAGTCAGTATTTGAATGTGTCTTCCTGATTCCCAGCCAAAACTCTATCCACCATGCCATACTATCTCTTTAATAACACTATCCTACATAATATAATTAGATGGCTGTTGGCCAGTAATGCCCAATCTGATTTTCTAGATGTAGCTAAAAGGCCATCAGGATGAACCTGGCTGTTCAGATTAAAAGCTGATGTGTCTTTGGAGGATTTTTTTTCCCCTAAAGTGCACACTAAATATAGTTCTGAAGATTTTCCTGATGGGAAGGAAAATTTTCACTGCCAGAATGCTCAAAGAACTTTGGAATGCCCAAAGAAAGATGGGTTTAGAATATATAAGAGGATTTCCAGTAAAAAAAAAAAAGCAAACCATAAAAACAGATTTAAATTAAGATTGCTGAAGACCAGTTCCACTGAACATTTCTGGAGATAAAACTGGTATAGCAATTCAATAATTCCTATCTATAAGGGGGCTGGGGAGCTATTGCTTTTGGGAGAGTGGAGGAGGAGCATTTGAATCTTCTCGCCCCCTCCTCAAACGACAAACTTTTTGCCTTGACCTCCTTGTTACTTATTTGGTTCTCCCTAAGATTGCCCCCCTCCCTATTAGACTGTAAACCCTTTGAGACAATGATCGATCTTTTATCCATCTCAAGAGTATAGGATTACAAATGTATACAATTTATCCGAATCCCCTTCATTTTACTTATGAGTGAACTGATGTCCTAAGAAATAAAACTAGCCAAAGATCACAAAAGTAATCTGGCTCCAAATCCAATGCTCTTTTCTTTAGGGCTTAGCTTTACTCAAACAAAAGATCCCAGCAGAAAAAAAAAAGTGAAAATTCAAGTGTTTGCTCTTGCATTCCCCAGATCCCTTTTTCTATCCCCATTTCTAGATCTCCCTAGTAATATGCAATACTTTAATCCTAAGAATCTTAGATTCTACTGATCCACCCACTTCATAACCTTTGATGCATAAATTCCTTCATTATGCACCAACGCTACTTGAGTTTTCAGAAGCCTGGGGAAACAAAGAGTTATGCTTTGCCAAGCAGACTGCCATAAAACCCCGAAGTATAACTTAAAAACCAAACTGTTCCTTGCATTAACTATTAATACTTTCTTCCATGAGCACCCAAAGAGATGAATAACAGGAAGATTTCTTTTTGGAAACTAAAGCCTATCCCTATACTTTTATTCCATAACTGAGGTCTTCCTCATAAGCCTTCAGCAATCAACCAACAAGCATTTATTACGCACCCACTATGTGTCAGGCACTGGGAATACAAAGAATGACACATTCTCTACTCTAAAGGAGCTTATACTCTTTTTTTTTTTTGGAGGGGCGGTTGGAGTTAAGTGAATTGCCCAAGGTCACAGTGCTAGTTTTTGTGTTAAGTGTCTGAAGCTGCATTTGAACTCAGGTCCTTCTGAGTCCAGGGCTGGTGCTCTATCCACTGCGCCACCTAGCTGCCCCCAGGAGCTTATACTCTTAATAGGGGAAGACCAGAAATACATATATATGTGCACAGACCAAAAAGAAACATAAAATAAATACAAAGCAGTTAAAATTAAAAGTATTAAAAATACATAAAAGATGGAACTTAAACTCATATAGGAGGACAGGGACTTTGAAGCAGAGATAAATTAGTATATTCTCAGCATGTGGGAGACCAACCCCTGCGGATGGGACATGGTATGGCATATGTAAAGAACAAAGACAAGGCCATTTGGGCTAGATCAAAGAGTGTTGAAGGGGAAATGTTATCTAAGGAATCTGGAAAGATGGGTTGGACCCAAATTGTGAAGGGCTTTAAAGGCTAAATAAATAGCATGTTATAGAATTATTGTTGGGCTTTTTCAGCATATGCAACTGTACATTTTTACATTTTCTCATTTGTTAAGGTATATACTGGCAGACATGGTTGGCATGTCAGTTTTGTCTCACTTAACTTTTTTTTTTTAATAGGAGAGCATTCCAGTTGGTGGTTAGTATTAGGAAACAATAGCTTTGTAAAAAGAAAGAATTAATAAAACTTTTAAAGTACTATCTATCTTTGTCTCTTTCCTCTTTGTTACTAAAATATAGAAATGCTGATGATTTTTATCGATTCATTTTGCACTCTGCGTTCTGAGAGGTTAACCATTAAGTTTTGTTTATTCTCTTAAGTTTTGTTGATCTTTTAAGTTTTCTAAGAAAATCACCATCTCATTTGCAAAGATATTCTTGTCTCTTCATTACCAATGTTTGCTTCTAGTTCTAGGCCTTTCTAGTTCTCGGTTTTCTCACCACAAAAATGAGAGGTTTGAATTTGATGACCTCCAAAATCCCTTTTAACTCTAAATCCATGATCCTATAATCCAAAAATTGGATATATACATTGATTTGTGATTTTGATTCAGAAGAAGTTCTTCAGGTGAGAAGGGCTGATATGAAACAAGAGTAGCAACTTGAGTAAGCAACCAGAAGTGTGGCAATTTTTAGAAACCACAGTCAAGGTTAGAGATCAAAGAGAGCAGCACCTTAGAAAATTTAATAAGGGAAGAGAACTCTAAAAGAAAATAATCACAAAAAAATAATCTAAGTAATGAATAATTACCCTAAGTAAATCATAGAAATAACTGCTAGTTTATACTAATGTAATGACAAGAGTGACAACATGCCAAAATGTAGGAAATTCAGGAAAATCAGTCTTCAGAGGCAACCATGTTTAAAAATATAAAAAATTAATGACTTTATAAACCTCAAAAAGGCACAAGAGAAGAAAATAAGAAAATTAAAGATGGAATAAAGTTGCAATTTTTTAAGCTTATACTACTAAACAAAGTAAAGAGCATTTTAAAATGCCAACAAAACTGAAACACAACTAATTTAATGATAATTTTGAAAAGCAAATTAGCCATAAAAATGAGAAGAGGTAAAATCACATCTCCTTCCCATCCCCAATAACTTCTCTCCTACAGTCCATTTCCCTTTGCCAGTGTTTGTATCCTCCCTGTCCTGTTTCCATCAATCAGCTCTTGGCCCATCATAAAATTTTCATTCACATTAACAGTAATGTGCATAATAACTTTTTTGTCCATTGTCAGGAAGGGAAACAATTATAGTTAGTTTGTGGCTTACAAATAGGTCATGTTTTCAAAGTTCATTTGTAAGTTGGTGGACAGGAAATTGGAATGCATTTTATCATAAAAGCAATGTAGTTCAGTTCCCAGGACAGCCCACAAAAGTCCCTTTGACCCACAGTGCAGTGAAACTGTAGGATAGTCATAATAGAGAATGCTGGTAGTACTATAGTACCATAGAATGTAACCACAGTTGTTTGTAGGGGAAAACATATTCTAAATCTCCATTCACAATACTAGAGCATGGCACCTCTCAATGCAATGCAAAAAAAAAAATGTGAAGGGATTCCCCTGCCCATTGGCCCAGCTCTCACAAATTCCAAATACTGAACAGGGTAGAGCAAGTACAAATGAGATTCTGAAGCTTCAGCAGCAGTACAAAAGAAAGTAGGAAAGGGAGGTTCCTCACTGCCTAAGAACAAAGAAGAAATAAGGATCTAAAGGCAATATAGGAGAGAATTATAGTGGCCAGGCTGAATGGGTGAGTGCTTTGCTGAGGTAGATGTGGCAAAGAAGGGGCAACTATAAGCAAGGTACATTTATGTGTCTATCACATAGATGTAATAATGAGGATGGAGCTATTCGACACAAACACCTGGGAAATCGGATTTGCTGACTATGGTTTTGGCATAAAGCCTCATCTCTGCGTTAAGGTAAAAGATTCTGATGGTGGCATATTTCTCTATGGACACTAAAGAGTAGAAAATCACTTATTACACCCTCCAAAGCTTTCAAGAACGTGATATCTCTTCACTTAACATGCTAACTTTATGTCTATATTAAACAAGTGGGGGAAAAGGGGAAGAGGGAAAAAAATCATTTTTTAAGCTGAATAACTCACATGGACCAGACATCTATTTTGGAACCATATTTTTTCCTGGCAAGAAGTTCTGGAGCTGCATAAGCTGGGCTGCCACACTGGGTACTGAAAGGATCTGAGTAACCCAAGATGCCTGCATAGTTGCTCAAGCCAAAGTCTGTAAAAATGGGAGGGGGAAGGGAGGAAAAATATAACATTAGAGAATATGAAAAATACACCAAAATCAACAATAAAATCAGATTTATTCTCCATCAGAAACATTCAATTTTAGATAACCTTAAAACTGTAAGAGTGAACAATAACCAAGTATTGGTGACATAAGCTTGCCAGAATTTATAATTTTCCTTTGAAATTATATAACATTTTTTAATCCGACTTCATTATAAAATCCACTGAAAGCTAAAAACATGTTGTAAACCAAATACTTTTTCATCAAATACTTTTTTCATTTCTAAATGAACTGTCTAGGATTATGGGAGATGGTAACATGGGTCTGAATCCCAAAGTTAGGCTAATTATGGCAAGCTCTCATTAATCAGGGGCTAAGATCCCAGGTTGGGAGCTGGAGAGCTGGGCTCGAAGTGAGAAGGTAGGGCATGAAGATGACCAGAGAAGGCCAAAAACATACATCTACATTTATATATATGTGTGTGCCTGTGTGTGTATGTGTGTGTATATATATATTTATATATGTATGCACCATCCACACATGTTGCTAACAGCAAGATAAGTTTAGACTATCGCCTTACACCATATACTACGATAAGCTCCAAATGTATAAACAATCTAAATATAATCACCCCAATTCAGTCATTAATCACCTCTAGCCTAGACTATGGCAATAACCTCCTACTTGGTCTCCCAGATGCCAATAAGATTTTCTTTAACTGCTGGTCTGACCATGTCACTCCCCTACTTAATAAACTCCAAGGGCTCCCTTTTGGGTCTGGGATCAAACATAACAGTTCCTCTGTTTAGCTTTCAAAGCTCTTCACGGTCTGGCTCCAGCCTATCTTTCCAAACTTATTATACACTACTTTGCTTCCTGTACTCTAGGGGAACATTTTTTCAAAAAAAGAAGAAGAGAACATCAATTAAATAGTTTAAAAATATACACTGAGCAGAAAGAAGTTCAGAAGGGGACACAGATGAGTAAGACAGTGTTGGAACTAACATTAAGTTTGAAATATGCTTTACAATATTAGCCATCATTTACACAGCACTTTGAGGCTTGCAAAGTGCTTTACAAGTATTTCACTTAATCCTCAAAATGAACTCTGAGAAGTGCTATTGTTATTGTCATTTTACAGATGAGGTAAACTGAGGCAGAAAGGTTAAAGAGACTAAGCTAGTAAGTGTCTGAGACAGGATTTCATCTCAGTTCTTCCTGATTCAAAGTCTGGCACTGTATCCACTGAGCCACCAAAATCCACCTCGTGCACTTACTAGCTATATGATTCCGAGTAAGTCATTTTTATCTCTGTTTGCCTGTTTCCTCAACTCTAAAATGGGGACTATAAGAGCACCTCTTCCCAGGGTTGTTGTGAGTATCAAGTGAGAGAATATATTTTATAGTACTTAACAGTGCCTGTACACGGTAGGTGCTTCATAAATGTTTATTCCATCCTTCTACCTTGCTGTATGTACAAATACGAGGAGAGTCACAGTTTAAAATTCAGTCTTCTCAGCTCCAAAAGGCTCATGATGGAAAATGCTATCCACATCCAGAGAAAGAACTATGAGTCAGAATGCAGCTCAAAGCAAATTATTTGCTCTCTCTCTTTTTTGATTTTCTGTTTTGTTTCTTTTTTCTTATGTTTCATTTCATTGGTTATAATTCTTCTATGCAACATGACTAATGTGAAAATATGTTTAATATGAATGTAGCAGATCACATGCCATCTTGGAGAGGGAAGAAAAAAGGGAGGGAGAGAAAATTTAACATTCAAAAGCCTGTGGAACTGAATGTTATAAACCACAAATAAATAAATTATTTTAGAAGTATATTAAATTTAACATGATAAAAAAATTAAATCTTCTCATCTTTTTATGGAGAAATAATCATGTTTGTAAAGTTTATAATAATGAAACACAGTACTGGCTAACAAGCCCAACCCTTTTAAGTAGGTATCAGCATACTTAGCTGATGCAATTCTCCATGTGGAAGATGTTGGGGGAGGGGGGTACCTTCTATCAGGACAGTGGTGATATTATGTAAGGGGAGTATCTTGGAAAGATTTGGAGCATGTGCAAATGTTTTCTAACTGGTTCTGGTCTAATATCATGACAAGAAATAGCCTCCTTGATTGGCTGTGAAACCAGACTTGAAGATGCATTCAAAAGGTGGCTCATTAGCCACCTTCTCTCCAGCTCACTTCTTCCTGTCTGTTGGTCTTCTAAAGAAAGAAGAGAGACAATACTGTGATGCTGACAATGTACCTAGGTTCCTAACCTTGGTAAGTTCCTTACCACATTCTCTCACCTGTAGTTCTAAGAAACTGCAGCATGTGCAGAGGCCACATCCCAATAAAACCATCTTGGTAGATGGGCTAAACCAGTGTGAGGGTAATGGACAGACCTCAGACTTGATGGTGAGTTAGGTGGATGTCTACCTCAAGCATCTGAACATGTTCCCTGGTGGAATAAGACACCTGAAGCAGGCACTATAGAGTGCGTAAAGCTTGGTCAGACATGGAAGACACCAAGGTCATCCACTGCAGCCTTGGCCATCGTCAGTCATCTTGACTTCTGTCTTACCACTGAACTTTGATGACTTAGGAAGAGAAAGTGAGACTGATGATTTTGTGCAACTCTGCCTCACTTCAATCCAATTCACCTGCAAGTCAAATTATCTCCCTATGATGTCATTGGTCTGCTTCAAAAATGAAGGAAAAGCAACATTCTTTCATTTTAGTTGAAGATTATAAACCATAGAGTTTCAAAACTCAGGAAAATAAATTATCAATAAGCTCATGAGTATATGTTATGCTGGGGTTTGCAGCTGATCAGTAGCTTTGAGGCCCCAAGGAGTGACCTTTGGGACCCAGTCCAGCAGTAGCTTAGACAAAGAGCAATCATACCTTTGGACATGAATTTGTTGGGACTAATGCTATTTAAGTGTTAAGTATAAGCCCACTCTCCCAAGGGACCAAGATGGTATAGTGTTAAGTGTTTGGAGCAGTGGGGGAGAAAATGTTTGTATTCCTATCCTTGCTGCTTTTTCAAAGCTAATAACTCTTTTAAAAGTAATTAACATTAATTTGCTAAATGAAACTGGGGTGCTAATCATTTGCAGCTAAATGTTGGGAGAAAACAATGGAATGGAGGCTTCAGCCAATGGCATTAGAAAAAGACATCCCAAACTCTCAAGGGGACCCCTAGATCCTTAAGAAGGATATGTGACTAATTGGCCAGGCTCTGGGAGAGTAAGCCTGGAGTACTAGATACCGTAATAAAAGGGAATTCTTTTTTTCTTTCTAAAAGAATCCTTGGCTATTTCACAATTAGGCTTATGAACCTTTCCCAATTCCAGGACCCACCCACCTATCAACTATTAACGTCTTGATCCTATAAAATATATCTGATATCTATGTACATCTATGTATGTATTTCATATATTTCGTATATGCTCATTTTAGGGGCATGTTGTCTACCTCAATGGAATGTAAACTGCTTGGTTTTTATCATTGGAGCCCCAAGGTGTAGCATACAGTAAGTGCTCAGAAATGTTTGCTGATTAGTCAAATGATCACATCAATGTAAATGGGTAGAACAGCCACACACAGAGAAGTCAATGCTCTATAATTATAATAACCAAGCTTGGTGCCCAGGAAGAGACGTGAGGATTCACTTTGCTCCCTTTTTGCAGAGTTGAGAGACTATGCAGGTGGAGCAGAGTCTATCACATTTGACTGATGTGTTGCTGAGTTTGCTTACCTGCTTTTGCGTTCCTTTATTCTTTGTTTCTCTGAGTGAGGAGGGGGATATATTGGGCAATAGAGGGTATTTTTTCAAAAACCTAAAAGATTAATTTTTAAAAGCTTTAAAAGTATATAAAGGTATGGCTAGAAGGAGCAGTGAATAGAGCAGTGGCCCTGGAGTCAGGAGGACCGGAGTTCAAATCTGACCTTAGACACTTGACACACTTACTAGCCGTGTGACTTTGGGCAAGTCACTTACTCCTGATTGCCCTCCAAAAGGCAAAAAAAAAAATTTTTTTTAAATTAAAGTATATAAAGATTACAGGTTATATCAGCCAATCAATAAGTATTGATGAAATGCTTACTTGGCCGAGGCATTGTGCTAACATTGAGGATACAAAAAAAAAGTCCCTGTCCTTAGAGCAATTTATATTCTAATGGAGAAACAATATGTACCTGTGTGCATGTATGGAATGTGTGTGCATGTATGTATGTAAAAACAATGTAACTTAAGAGGGGAAGGCACTAGCAGCTGGGAGATGAGGAAAGGGTGCCTGAATGGAGACTTGAAGGATTTCAGGGATTCTAAGAGAAGAGATAAACAAAAGAACAAAAAACTCACCATTTAATAATCGCTTACTGTATGCCAATAGTGAGGATACAAATACAAAAGCAAAGACAATCCCTGACTTCAAAGAGAGAAGGGAAGGAAATGAGCACTTATCAAGCACCTACTGTGTACCAGACACTGTGCTAAGCACTTTACGAATGTTCTCATTGATCCTCACAACAACCCTGGGAAGCAGGTGCTATCATTTTCCACATTTTACAGCTGAGGAAACTGAGGTAGACAGAGGTTAAGTGACTTGCCCAGGGTCACATAAACATTAAATGTCTGGGATTGAATTTGAACTCAGGTCTTCCTGACTTCAGGCCCCACCTTGCTCCCCTAAAGAGCTTACATTCTAGTAGGGAAAAGCAGTGCTCCTGAAGAATGGTGGCCAGAGTGCGATATTTTATTTTGGAATGTGTATTGGACAGCAGTTATTGGAGCCAGAGGTGAGGAGCAATGAAAGAGCTGATTTGATTATTATTTCAGAAATAGAAAGGAGGGAAAGAGGGTAGACAGGGGGTATACATTCAGGGGTATGGTGACTGGGGAACAAAGTCTAGCATGACCAGAGCCAATCCTAGATGCAATGGGCTACTGAAGCAACCACCAATCAGCAGTCATATCCCAGGCAAGAGTTCCAGGAATTAAAAGGTTAAGTCCTCCAGGGCCTGTTTTCTGGTATGTGGGAAGCATGATGTTTGCTGAGATAGCTGGGGAATGACTTCAAAATATTCCAGACACAGGGAACAGCCAGTACAAACAAGGAGATGATATGTTGAGTGTGAAGAAGAGCCAGGTAGGTTAGTCTGCAGGAAGGGGAGAAATGTGTAAGAAAAATATTAAGATAGGAAGGGGTAGGGTCTTAAAGAACTTAAAATGCAAGAAAGACTATATTTGCTCCTGGAGGTGACAGGGAGCCATTAGAGTTTATGGAGTAAATGAATGACATTGTAGGATCTGAGATTTAGGAAAAGCCATTTTGGCAGCTGTGTGATTGTCAAACTTAAAATTGTCATTTTAAGAGGGCTTAAAATGGAGAATGAAACAGGTATTTTTTGGATGTGGTCAATGTGGGAATTGATTTTTTTTTGGTCTTTTTTTTTTGAGGGGGGAAGGCAGGGCAATTGGGGTTAAGTGACTTGCCCAAGGTCACATGGCTAGTAAGTATGAAGTGTTTGAGGATGGATTTGAACTCAGGTACTCCTGACTCCAGGGCCGGTGCTCTATTCTAGCCACCTAGCTGCCCCAGGAATTGGTTCTGCTAGACTACACACATTTGTTATGAGGATTTTCTTTTTATTTTAAAGTTGCTCAGTGGTGAAGCATAGGAGAGGTATAATAAATGCTTGTAAAAATGTTTTTAGTCTATAAATCTAAACAAAATTTTAAAAAAACGGCAAAATAAAGGAATATAGTAGCAAAGAGTTGGATAAGCTCAAAAATCAATCTACTAGGTTAAGGACTCACCATTCAACAAAAACTGCTTAGGAAATTGGAAAGCAATTGGACAAAAATTAGGTTTAGGCTGACATGTCATCCTGTAAACCACAATAAACTCCAAATAGATAAATGACCTATATTTAAAAGGTCACATTACAAAAAAAAAAAGAGTATCGAATAACTACTGATAAGAAGGAAAATGTTTAAAGGAAGATGACCAGAATGGTGAAGAGTCTCTAATCCAGGGATGGAGAACCTACAGCGTTGAGGCCCTCTAGGTCCTCAAGTGTGGCCCCTTCACTGAATCCAAACTGTGAAGTTTGTCCATGCCATATAATGAAGGAGTTGGGGCTGTTCAGCCTAGAGAAAACTCCAGGGACCATGATAGCTCTCTTCAAGTACTTGAAAGGCTGATATCTAAGAGAGATTAGATTTTATCTAATCTGGCCTGAAAAGGCAGAAAACAGAGCAAGTATAATTTGTGGAATCCATGGTCGTTGCAAAGAAGTCATTTTAGACTTTATTTCAGGTAAAACATTAGAGCTATCCAGAAGTAGAATGGGCTACTCCAGTTTTCCCTTTATTTGAGGTCATCAAGAAATGACTGGATAACCATTTGTCAGATATACGGCAGAAAGGATTCTCTGGGGGAGTAGAGAAAGTTGATGATAGTTGGTGTGGTTCCCTCCAATTCTGAAATTCCGTGGTTTTTCTTGAGTTCACTTAGCTTGTGTCTGTCCATCTCACTCACATCAAACATAAAACCAGTCGATTCCTTCACACAGTGGGTTCCCTCGGCTTACATTCATGACCTTTGAGTTCCAACAACATCTTGGGAAAGGGCTGGGGGTGCAACAACCTCTGTCCCATCTAGAAGTTGCTCTCTCATCTTAGAAGTCAAAACATGAGGTGGTAACACAGGGACTTATTTGGCTAATAAATTTCTTCCAGTAACTCCTTTTACTAACTTGTCTTGCTTTTCTTATCACCTTTATACACTATGAGAAACTGGACCTATTATTCCAGCTTTTCAGATAACCATAGTTACGATAATTATTCATCAACTAAGACTCTTGAACAAGTCTACTACAATTACTGCATTTTTAGTCATCACTTTGTGCAGTACCTTTCCTAACCTCTATATGCTAACAGTATGTTAAAGTATAGAAGTACCCCCTCCATTTGGGTTGTAGTTAGAAACTAAACAGGAAAGCAAGCTCTATACTCACAAAGCGATGCTGCCATGACCTCCAGCATTTTCCCATGTACAACATATCAAACTTAGGCCCTCTGAAGCTCTCCAGCAGGTAAATGTTATGCTGTATTTGACCTCTGCCTCTCTTTACAGCATGTCAATGGTACAGGCCAGTCAATATCAAATTTTTCTTCTCCTAGGGAAACACTTGTTCAGTCATTTTTCCAGTATGTTCGACTCTTCACTGAGTCTATTTGGGGTTTTCTTGGCAAAAATGCTGGAGTGGTTTGCCATTTCCTTCTCCAGCTCATTTTACAGTTGAAAAAACTGAGGCAAACAGGGTTAAGTGATTGCCCAGAGTGACACAGCTAGTTGGTACCAGAGGCCAAATTTTAACTTCAGCCACTGTGCTACCTCACTATCCACAGGGAAGCAATATCTCCTGAAAATAATGGCAACTTTTTATTGGAGATCCAGAGTGTAGAAATTCCTGTTTTAGTGCCTGGCCAACAACTTTTGTCCACTTTTGGTGATATGGCCATGTTGAGAGCTAGTGGGAAACCATTACCACTCTAATAGTTTTGTCGCATCTTACATAGTTCTTTCACCCTTCCCTAAGAAGAAAAACAGACTCTTCCAGAATAATAGCAGATGGAGCAGATTTAGAGCTGAATAGAGTCTTCAAAATTGTATAGTCAAAGTCCTTTGTTTTACAGAAAAGGAAATTTCCATAAGATGGTCATGAAATGATTTCTCCGTAGTAACACCAAGTGTAAGCGACAGACTTGGGACATGAAATCTAGTCCTCTGATCCAAACCCAGTGCTTGTCTTCATCACTAAGCTGATAGATGTTCTAACGACTTTCCATGCACCTTCCTCTCTATGCTTCCCTCCAGGAAAATCAGAAGGATCTACTGATTCAGAAGATGCACACAGGGCAGTAAGTGCCTTCTCTTTCTCTAAGAACAACTTACCCAATATTCTAAACACCTATGGGGAGGTTCCAAAACAATCTCTAGGACCCTTTCAATAGCACGCTTTTTGTGGTTTCTTAGTATTCTATGCTCCAGTCCTCTAACAACATAACAAAAAAATGTCCATAGTTTGCCTTCTGTGAAAGGCCAAGGTTTAACACTATTCTCTCAATGTAGGTTAAGCTAGTTCTCCTAAGCTGAGGAATCTGTTGCCAAGACCTGATTCACCTGGGGGCTTAGTGCAAGCTAACAAGCTGTTCACAAGTCACTTATTAAGGTCATACAAAATCTCCCACTTTTCCCCATGGGGCTCATGGGGACATGGTAAATGTTACAAAAATCTCACAAGTCACCACACCCTACCCTGGTGATCAGATACATTTCTATATGGAAATGACAGGGGCCATATTTAGCAGATCTGGGTGCGGTATTGTTGAGTAGAGGCAGTAAGGTAGCGCAGTAGATAGTGCTGGGTCTGGAGCTAGAAGGACCTAAGTTCTAATTCAGCCTCAGACACTTACTAGTTATGTGACCCTGGGCAAGTCATTTGACCTCAGTTTCCTCAACTATGAAATAAAAATAAAAATAAAATAGTACCTACCTCTCAAGGTTGTTGTGATGATCACATGAGATAATATTTATAAGGTTCCTAGTTCAGTGCCTGGTATAGAATAGGTGCTTAATAAATATTTATTTTCTCTTCCCCTCTCTTTTTTTCCCTTCCTCCTTCCCTCTCTCCCTTTCTTCTCCTTTTTATGTGATGTCTAAATAAGCCCCCTTTCATTAATTGCTGAACTACCTCCAAGTATCCATCTCCCTTTGTTCCAATATTGGGATTAAGCTACCAAGGGACCAGCTTGAGTCACCTTAATACCACTCTACATGCTACATGACCTAGTTCTATTAAGGATCAACTATTACAAACACAGCTGTTACATGCTTAAGTGATCACCCTGATTTCTCCTACCCTCTGAAAAAGCAACCCTGGAGTCAGAGATTCTTTGGGGAGATTTAGGATCATGTGTTCAGTCATTTTTTAGTTAGGTCTGACTCTTTGTGACCCCCATTTGGGGTTTTCTTTGCAGATATTGGAGTGGTTTGCCATTTCCTTCTCCAGCTCATATTACAGATGCAGAAACTGAGGCTAGCAGGGTTAAGTGACTTCCCCATGGTCACACAGCTAGTGTCTGAGGCCAGATTTGAATTCAGGAAGATGAGTCTTCCTGACTCCAGATGCAGTAGTCTATCCACCTACAGTTAGAAGAGATCTTAGAGATAGTCTAATCCAACACCTTCATTTTACAGGTGAGGAAACTAGTCCCTGAAGAAGTGAAGTGATCTGCCCAATGTTACACAGGTATTATTAAGTGGAAGAGCTGGTATGTGAGCCCAAGTACTCCGACTCCAAATATAGTGCTCTTCCCCTACCAAATATCTTTTTTTCACTGCTCTCTTGGTTTACAGCCAAAACCCTAGGGAAACACACACATAGTCCTTTGAACACTGAGACTGATGGCATTCACAGTATAATATTATTAATTAATTAATTAATTAATAATTATTAATTAATAATATAAGAGGGAAAGTTCATTAAAATGAGGAAGACTAAAGAGAAATCTTGGAATGAATGAATCATCAAGAGTAACACAGATGTATTTCCTGATTATTTGAGTGAACTCTTTCCGCCACAGCTATAGAGTTACAGTCTTGGCCCATAGCCCTCTGGCTACTCCCTAGGTTTGAACTTCCTGCCCTTCTTCGGGGCTCTATAACTCAAAGGCAAAGTTAGCAGCTATTTTTTGAGTTCTATAATCTGTTGATGTCATATGCCTGTTATAGAATGAGGGAAAAGAAAAAAATGCCACGCCTCCATCTGCCTCTAGTCTTTTGATCGATAGCACTCTATCTCCAAAGATCCTTCTTCCCGGCTTAGATAAGTCTTACTTTGCATACCCCTTGAGGGAAACACTTTATTTTCCCTAGTTACCCAAATGGGAACAAATTTTACATCCTTCAGGGAGATGTACACTATTTTAACATTTGCATAGGAGACACCTTGGAGGAGAAACTTTAAAGCAGAACCTTAGCTCACTAAGAACTGAATGCTTTTTATCATCAGAAAATAGAAGCACAGAAGAATCTTGTATTCGAAACACCTTTCAGATAATTCAAGAGTTTGGCTTAACTATCTGCACAGGGAAGACCACGTAGATGGAGAACATTTGTTGTCCAGACTCTGATTTCGTACGGACAGCCCATAATATTGGTTCAGGATTTCATATATCTTGAACAGTTATTGTGAGCAAAAATTGAATAGAAGAAGGATAATGGGATCAATTGCATGTGAAAAATTTTTCAGGGCATTTGATGAGTCCAGCCTGACACAGTGCCTGATGCACAGTAACCTCTTACTAAATTATTTTTCCTTCTTTCTCTCTAAAACAGAGGTTCATCTTTTTTTACATTAATATTTTTCCAGGAATGCTATATATCTAAGAGTCCCCAAAAGAATACCACACTATCCAAAGAATTAAATGTATAGGTCCCTAAAATGGCAATTGCAGAAGTGGGAGATCCACAGATGTAGGACTATGCAAGTTTGGGGGTTTGGGGATGTGTTGATTGGGTTTACTGAAATTTTTTCTCTTATTCTAATTTTTAAAAGTGGTGGACATGAGTAGTCTGTGGAATATTTCCAAGGGTATGCTAGTAAATGTTTAACAACCAGGCTCTCCAAAGAGAGGAAGGAGATGTATGCACACACTTTAATATTTAATTGACATTATTATCACTCTTAATTATAGACAATCAACAAAACAATAAATCAAGCCCTGATTTTTAGTAACTGCTGATTTCTGAGGCAGCAAATTGGTGGCACAAGGCAAATTGGTGGCACAGAGTATAGAGCTCTAGTTCTGGAGTCAGGAAGACCTGAATTCAAATTTGGCCTCAGACACCTACCTACTGGCTATGTGAACAAGATTTCTGAGGTATAAAAGCTCACAATGAAAATTTAATAATTTAACATTTTAATTTAAAGTTTTACATTTAAATATAAAATTTTAAAAATTTAACAACTGGAACTGGCTTCAGCACACATCTGAATATTATTGCAGGGTTGAAACAGCATAAAGGATATCAACAAATATGTATATGTCATGGAATGAAGATGATGATGATGATGAAGATAGCTAGCTAGTATATAAAGTACACGTTAAGGTTAGGAAAGCACTTTATTTATATATGTCATCTCATTTGATCCTCACAACAACACTGTGAGATGGGTACAGTTTTACAGATGAAGAAACTGGGGTTCCAAGAAGTGAAATGACTTTGTCATAATCACATAGCTAGAAAGTGTTTGAGGCGGAATTTGAACTCGAGTTCTTAGCTACCACTCATTCAAGAAGAGTGAGGAATGGACAGCCTCCATACTCTACTGTTATGTCCTCACAAAGTCAATAAATCTGGATGAAAGCTCCCAGAATAGTGGGTGGACCTCCTGTAGAGGATTTATGGGAGAAAATGTACAAGAGTGGCTGAGTATGAGAAAGTGTGGATCAGTTGTAATCGGCACCCCCCCCCCATCCTCCATTGATGGGTTCACTCATCCATTGAAGTTTTTAAGATTCAAAATGAGAAACAGGGAGAAAGGGCAAATGTCCAGATACCAGCTAACAAACTCTTGGCTTTTATTTGCAAGGGGTTCCTTTAGTGTTACATTTTGCGGCAATTAAATTACTTTTAAGTAAAAGCAACCCTGTTAAGGAGGCCAAAGGTTTCATTATGTACATTTTGAACAAAACTAAAGCAAGAAGTTATTCAGAACAATGCTTCCCAGTCCTTCACATGCCATGGCACATTTACAAAGGCCAGAAAAACCATCTATGCCAATGGCTTCAACTATGCAAATGAAAAGAAACATAACAACCACAAAACAAATGAAATGAATGCTGTGAAATCATAATGACTCAATTTGGCTCTAGAGAAGAAATCTAAGACGCCATTTTCCCATGCTTCTCTGTAGAAGTGGGAGGTCCACAGATGTAGGACTATGCAAGTTTGGGGGGTTTTGGATGCATTAATTGGGTTTACTGAAAATTTTTCTCTTATTCTAATTTTTAAAAAATCATTCTAAGGGGTAACTTTCTGGGATAGGAGCAGGAAAGGATACAGGAGGAAATGAAAGTTATATAAAAGCAAAACATGCCAATAAAATCTATTAAAAACAAATGGGTAACTATAAGAAAGAGCTAGTAGGTAGAGAAGATGCAAGCTAAATAGCAAATTAATGTGGATAAATATTGAATTAGGGTTTTAAAACCAGTCATCAATGAACTGCCTTTTCTTCAATTTAATTCCACATGGGCAAGGAATATCTCTTTGAATGAACCATCTCAGACTCTATGTTTATACACTGTCATTTAACTGCTAGTCATTCTTGGCTAGCAACCATCTACACTACTATTAAGATTGGCTAATCACTATCATCTTTCCATGAACCAAAGAAAACCTAAGGCTGAGGAATTCTGTACATGCCCCTCTCCCCCCCCCAAAAAAGGCAAACACCTTTTAAATCCAATATTTCTTACCTAGATATAAAAAATTCGGTTTATAAAAGCCTACTGATTCTCCTCTGAAGTGTTCCCAAATACAAAGTCTTTTTATTGTGTTGAAAATGGTGGAAAGTGTTTGGTTTTGTTTCCTTTTTCCTACTGTCCACTCCATTGGTTACAACCTTTCTATACAATCAGACTAATGTCCAATGTGGAAGTATTTGCAGATCCTACACTTGATTGCATGCTGCCATGGGGGGGGAGGGGGAGAAGAAGGGAGAAAACTTGAAATTCAAGGGACTCTGGAACTGAATCTTGTAAACTAAAAGTAAATAAACAAATCAAATTTAGAAAAATTTAAAAATAGAAAGAAAGAAAATGGTAGAAAGAGTATAACTTTTTTTTTAAAGAAAAGAACTAGATAGCTGTGGAGTCAGGAAGTGCTCCCCAGAAATTACATTGTGAATAATTTTAAGTACAGGTACAAAGCTGAATCTCACGCTGTCTTCTTATAAAAGATTAAGCTACAAAAAAAAAAAATTTAAGCAAACCTGAGTAAAAAGAAAATTTTTTTTTCTAGCGGAGAACTTCGTAACAATTGTCTTATTCAATAATTAACCTATTATTCTAGATTTTCATACACTTTCTTATCTTTTGAAACTATAATCACAGTATCTAGAAATAAGATTCTATTAAAAACAGAAAGTGCTATGTATTTTCTTTAATCTCTCCTTTATTACTACCACTGAGTAGAGGGAAATAGAGTGATTTAAGTTTATAGACTCTCTGGCCCAATTAATTTTCTATAGCTTTTAGGCAGTGCTATAGAGAGCTTAAAAAGAGCCCTATAAACTTCTACTCTCAAATATCTATACTTCTGAAAGGCAGATATGGTGTTGATAATCCCATAATGCAGAAGAAAAAAAGTTTCCATTGGGCTATGAAGTACTTGATATGAATGTTTTATAGTATTTTTCTTTTAGTTGTAATTTGATATTATAGTTATAACAAATCACTAGGCTTCTGTCTAATATGCAGGAAGAGCAACCAATATTAAAATTGCCTTAAATTCCCTTAGGCCTTATTATTTAGGCAATGAAAATTGGCCCTGGAGTATATCTCAGTAATGAGAGATAACCGGCTGGAAATTAACAATGTGCAATGGGTAATTCACAAATTATCCCATCATCCATGCACAAATAATTGACAGTTGATTTACAACACTGTTACTTACAGTACTGCTTTAAAAATTCACACAAAATATATTTCCATATTAGCCATTTTGCAAAAGATAACAAACACAAGAAAAACACAGTAAAAAAAATGTTCTGCATGACTTTACATGTATAATTGTTATATTGCCTGCCTTTTCAAGGGGTGGGGGAGAGGTAGGAGAAAGAGAATCTAACACTCAAAATTTTTAAAAATGAATGTTAAAATTTTTTTTACATGTAATGGGGAAATCATTAATGAAATAAATGAAAATATGTTTTAAAAATTCATACCAATCAGCTTGATATTGTTGTCTTCATCTAGCAGCAAATTTTCTATCTTCAAGTCTCTGAAATAAACAAAATTGAATATTTTGGATAAGTATAGCTAGTCATATGTTAGCATTGCCCAAAACCAGATAAGCTGCTTCAATAATATTTTTAGCTATCACTAGATTTTTCTTCTGAAGTTTGCTCAATCACCAAAGACATAAAGTAGTATAAAATTATATGCCAAATTATATCTATATCTATATATATATACTATCTCTAAATTATATATATAAAATATATACTCTCTCTAAATTATATGTATATATCTCTCTCTGAATTATATATATATATATATACTCTCTAAATTTATATATATACATAATATAATATATATACACACTCTAAATTTATCTATCTATCTATCTATCTATCTATCTATCTATCTATCTATCTATCTATCTATCTATGTATATACTCTCTCTAGGACTTCTATGAAGCAAGAGGACCAAGAGAGAAGGAAGGGGCTTTCTGAAAGAGGTAGAACTTAGGGGAATAACTGGAATTGAACAGGCAAAAGAGGAAGAACTGGGCATTCTAGGAAAGGGAAACTGAACAAAAGCAAAGAAGTAGAGATGAGAGTTCTATATTTTTGGGAGATCTGCCTGAAGGGTAGGAATGAGAACAAAGGGTTAAGAAAGTTAGAAATACACCACTTAATCCAATCATCCTCCCAACGTTAGTTGCTCAGAGGCCAAAGGTGATCTACCAAATGGCAGGTGGCCCTGCTTTCATGTGGTCCTCTTAGAATTATACATTCAAATTTAGAATCCCATGGGTGATTAACAAATTCCTTTCAGCATAGAACAAATATGCTAATTGGCCACTTGGATGGGTAGAGACATCTGTGCTTACATCTGCATCTAGTGAATAGGAAAGAATCACTGAACCCCTACCCACTCTATGTACATATTTCTTTATGGGGGAGGAAGGAGAGATATGCGCTTTCCTTTTAAAGGGCAATTTTAATTTCCCCTCCCAAATAAAAAACTTAAGTTTAAAAAAATAAGTTAAACACTAGTAAAAACAGAATTGTAGGAAAATTGGTTATAAAGAAGGAATGCTATATGTTGGCAAAGGAAGGAAACATAGTTTGTATGAGTTAGTTGTCTTCTCCAAATATATTCTGGCTGAAAGCTCTGAGAAGAATGACTACAATTTTGAAAAACTGAAGAAAATATTTTATATATGGGAAAGGAGAGCGATAGTAAATGGAATAAGATAAAAGAGAACAAGATTACTAAATTGAATGAAGAGAAAGTTTGGTGAAAGCGAGCCTACAGAAAGGATCAAGCAGAAGCACAGAGACAATTAAAATAATGGGATGGACAAGAGATTGATCATCTTAAGGTTTTCTATACTTGCTAGACTAAAAGAAGAAAATATTTAAAAGAAATAGTGTAATATTTTTTAAAAGAAAGAAAAAATGTCAAAGGCCAATGGAATAAGTGGTAAAGTCACATTATCAGAATTAAATATTAATGTAAAAATAAACCCACTGAAAATAATGTCATAAGGTGCCTTTATGGACAGCACAGACAGACCTGGTTAATACAGGTCATTTAGCAATTTGATGCCCACATGTTAATGTTCTCCAAAGACTTAAGAAACAACCAATCTTAAACTGTCCTAGTGCACTAATGATTTGCTGACTCAAAGCTATGTTAGCTTGATCCCAGTCAGCCAGGTCAAGGTGCTGGTCTCATGAAAGTAAAATTTGGTTGCTTTTGGCTTTCTGTATTTCCCGTCAGTTTTATTTTTTGTAATTTCCCTATATAACACCTGTTTCAAAATGCTCTCCCACAGAGACCATGGTATCTTTAAAAGCCAAATGGAATGCAATACATGTTTTAGGTTAAAGCCAAAAGCTTTGCCAGATTCAGTTCAATTCAACAAATATTTTTTAAGCAATTTATGCTATCAGTTTGGAATTACAGTTCTAACTGTCACTGAATGAGGTCTTTTCCCTATGGAATCAAAGAGTGTATATTTTTATCTTTATCTATGAGGATCTATGAGATGAACTATGAGGAGAGAGAGGAAAAAAGGTGAGAAGAAACTTCTTTCTTGCTAAAATTGTCAACTGTTACACTAAGAAGAGACTTTAAAAAGAAAATTCTGTGAGAACTAAGTCTGGTAAAGACAACGTTTTCTTGTCATGGTTGGAGAGAAACTAGAGAAGAGAGAAAAGAAGTGGGGAGCTTTTTGGATGAAGCCAGTTTCAATTTCTCTTAAAAAAGAAAATTTTAAAGAAGAGACTTAACTCGGTATTAGAGAGAGACTAAATGCTATGGCACTGTGTGTAAGTGAAGAGAAGTCATCTGTCATTACAGTGAAGATTTGAGGTGTTTGTGCTATAATCTTTCTTCTAGCCAAAATATTATAAATAGTTATCTGTCTTTGTTATTATTTACCTCATTGGTTAATTTAGATTTAAATGTATTCAGTTATTTAGATGTTTATTTGATCATAAGAGAGAAAAGATTTAAAATAAAAGAAGGCAAGTATTATTGTGAACGGATGTTTCTCTCTAGTTTATTAAATAATACTTAATTTGCTCAGGGTGAGGATTCATGCTAATTAATCAATGAGAAAAGCTGTATTTTATTAGAAAGAAAATACCCAAGAATGTCTCTGGATTCATCTAAAGCTCAAAATAAGAAGATTAAATATGAGAAAGAATCAACGAGCAGGTTGAAGGGTTACTTACAAATGTATGGCCAACCCTATAAACCATCATTATTGATGACTACTTTCCCCCCAAACCAGACTTCTCAATGGCTTTAAAAATTGACTTAGGATTATTTTTTTTCTCCTTGAAGGTGAATGCCTCAGGAGGATATTATAGCCAAATGTTTAATTCCAACGAATCTTTTTGGAATCTACCCAGAGTCCAACCAAATACAAATTTAGTTCAGCAGAAACTGACCCTCCTATCCATCTGTGACACAATGATTGCTGAGGCTCAGAATTATGATCCTGAGGTCTCTAAATACTTTCTGGAAAATAAGAGAAAGGTTAAATGGTGTTGTGCATTGTATTGTTTTCTAATGACTAAAAATGACAGTTAACTAAAGTGTTGACTTGCTTGGCACAGAGTAAGAGCTTAAAATGTTTCTTGACTGACTGATCAAAATACTTTGTGTTTCTCTGATACTTTTTTTTTTTTTGTGGAGGGGGAAGGCAGGGCAATTGGGGTTAAGTGACTTGCCCAAGGTCACACGGCTAGTTAAGTGTTAAATGTCTGAGGCCAGATTTGAACTCAAGTCCTCCTGACTCTATTCACTGTGCCATCTGGCCACCCCTGTTTCTCTGATACTTATATCTGATAGCTTACCAAATCAACATCTTACTGAGCAAAAATTTTTGTTTTAAGGATCATTTTTTATGGTTTATCTTTCATTCTAAACCTGTACCTCCTCTAAACTTCTCTATTTTTCTTGTAGGTGACAATAATCTCTAGGTCACTCAGGCTTGAAACCTTAGAATCATTAGATTCTTTTTTAAAATTTAAATTTTATTTTATTTTCAGATCTGCATCCTTTCCCTCTTACCTCCCCCATTATCACTTTGAGAAAGCAAGGAAAACAAAAACCATTACAAACATGAGCAGTCAAGCAAAACAAATTCCCACACTGGCCATATCCAAAGTGAGGGAAGAGGGGAATATCTGAATCTGTGACCTGAATTCATTCATTGCCTCTTCTTCAAGAGCTGGGGAGTTTCACCCTGAATAGTCAGGAACTATGGTTGATCATTGTGTTGAACGGAGTTCCTAAGTTTTTCAAAATAATTTGTCTTCATAATATTGCTGTTAATTACATAAGTTATTCTTCTGGTTCTCCTCACTTCATTTTGCATCAGTTCATACAAGTCTTCCCAGGTTTCTCTAAAACTATTTTTTTCATCCTTTCCAATAGCGCAATAGTATTCCATCACAAACATATACCATCACTTGTTCAGTCAGTCTTCAATGAATGCGTACTCCCTTAGTTTCTAGTTCTTTGTCACTGCAAAAAAAGATGCTATAAATATTTTTTGTAGAAATGGGTATTGTTCTCTTGTTTTGATTTCTTTCAGGTATAAACCTAGTAGTGTTATCACTGGGTCAGAAAGTATGAACAATTTAGTAATGGGGGGGTGGAATAATTTATAGTTCCAGGGACAGCACATTAATGTACTACCCACCCCCACCCCCACCTGAATTTGTCATTTTCTTTTCAGGTCTACTTTGTTAGTCTGATGGGTGTGAGGTAGAGCCACAGAGTTGTTTAATTTGCATTTCTCTAATTATTATTAGCAATTTAGAGCATTTTTCATATGATTAATGATAGCTTGTATTGTTTCCTCTAAAAACCATCTGTTCATAAGCTTTGACCAGTTATCAAATGGAAAATCATTAGACTCTCTTTTCTTTCACTACTCAAATCCAATCGTTTGCCAGGTCTTATCAATTCTATCTCTGCAACACTGTTCACAACTGTCCCCTTCTCTAGGTATTTGGCCTCCAAGCCTTCTTATCACAACTTGCCTGGACTATAGTGATGATCTCCTACCTGAACTTTCTGCCTCCACACTCTTCCCCTCTCCACTCTGACTTTTACACATCTACTCTAATAGCTGCTTCCTAGTTCACAGGTCTGACCATGTCACTTTCTGCCTCCAAAATCTGTTTTTGTTTTATTGTTGCTGACTCATTGCAGCCATGTCTGACTCTTTGTGACCCCATTTTGGGGTTTTCTTGGCAAATTTATTGTCATTTCCTTCTTCAGCTCATTTTACAGATGAGGAAATTGAGGCAAACAGGGTTGCCCAGAGTCACATAGCTAGTGAACGTGTGAGGCCAAATTTGAACTCATGAAGATGAGTCTTTTTGATTCCAAGCACAGTGCTCTATCCACTATACCACCTAACTGCCCTTTTTGCTAGCTCTCTCTTGCTTATAGGATAAAATACAAACTCTAAGGAGTCCTACACAATCAAAATGCACTCTACCTTTCCAGGATCATTTCATATTACTTCTAGCACTCTGTGTTATAGCTTTCCCCCTAAATTCAACATGATGTCTCCTACTTTGGTGAATTCATAAAGACTGTCCCCCATTCCTGGAATACACTCCCGCCTAATCTCTACTTTTCAGAATCTTTCTCTGTCTTCAATGGTCAACTCAAAGGCCACTACCTCATGAAGATGTTCCTCATCACCCCAGCTAAAAACAGTGTCTCCTTATGCCAATTTCTTGAACTACACTATCTGGTTTTTTCTTTAGCCTCAGTCACACTTGACTGTTTTACAATTATCTATCCATATGTAGTAATGTCTCTAGTATTGCATAAGCACTTTCCAAGGGCAGGAACTATATCATTTTTTAATCTTCATATCCTGAGCACCTAGCTTAAGTGTTCCAGGAAGCTAAGTGGTGCAGTGGGTAGGGTCCTAGAACAGGAATCAAGAAGATCAACAGTTCAAACCCAGCTTCAGACATTTACTAGATATGTGACCTGGGAAAAGCACTGTTTGCTTCAGTTTCCTCAGCTGTAAGATGGGTAATAGCATTCATCTCTCCATAATTTTGTGAGGATAAAGTGAGGCAATATTCATAAAGCACTTTGCAAAGCTTTGAGTTGCTATCTAAATGTTAGATATTATTAAAATTTGTTTAACTGAATTAAAGTGAATTTATGGGAAGGAAGATGCATTTGGGACAAATATTTCAAAGAGACAGAAACAATCAGGCCAGCCATTTAATTCACCCAATGGCCTTCACACTTGCTTGTTTCTGTTCTGTCTATCACTAATCCTTGGTGACATACTCCCAGGTGGAGACTGGATACAGTTAATCCTCCTCCTTCACCTCACCCATACCCATGCTCAAGTACTAGAGGGATTTATATGGTAAAATGAGTGTAGATGGGTCCAACAGCTCTTCCATGGCCTTAGTCATAATCTTGCTTGGAGGTGAATGATGAGAATTAGGAGGGACGAGTAGAGATAATAACAGTTACATATACTATCGAGAGCATTGGACTGGGAGTCAGAGGACTGGGTTTAAGACTCAACTCAGTCCAAACATCACCTCTCAGGATTTCCTCATCTATGAAAAGGGAAAGGATGAACCAAGCAATCTCTAAGGTCTCTTCTGGTTGCAGCATGCTCTTTTAACTCTGCACCTGGATTTGCATTATTTTTTCTCTCCCCTCCAAAGTCCTCCAAAATAAGCAATTATTTTTTTCTTAATGGGGAATTTTACTCTTCTGGAAAGACTCTCCTCAGACATTATAAAGTATGGGAAAGTGTCAATGGCAAATCTTGTTTCATTTTAAGCCTAGGTGATTACTCACAGAACAGGGATGTGAGAGTGATGGGGATGGGGAGGGGGAGGAAGGAAAGATGTTTGAGGGAGGGTTTTCTTTTCTTGCATTCCTATACCCTGAAAGAATATGGGATAGAGAGAAGAAGGAAATGCAGTGCATCAATAACTTTTGTTACCTTAAAACTTTTTTCTTGTTTTCTTTTCCCGATCTGATGCAATATCTACTTAACTAATCATCCCTCATTAAACTCATGATACCTAATGAAGGAAGTCAGTGTTGAGAGAGAAAATAAAAGAAACTAATTAGTGTAGCAAGCCAAAGGATATTATTTAAGTATATGAAATGATGGAGAAGATAACAGTGGGGAAAAGGAAGAGAGGAGGAATACAGAAAGTTATTGCACAGAATAAAGAGATAAAGTAGCACTGTAGGAATATCAAAGAAGCCTACTAAGGGTGTCAAAAGTCAAACTGAAGAGTTGGATGCAAAACCAGTGGAGTGGTAGAAATTATAAAAGAAATGATTGATGAGTGGTTTAAAACAAACAAACAAACCAACCAGTGTTTGGAGACACAACATTTTAAATGAAGAAGGAACAAAAAGATCTCAAGTGCAACAGAGTTTACTACAATACTTAATTAGGAAACTAGAAAAAATTTACCTGGGGGAATAGAGAAAAGATGAATTTTATTAATGGTGCTTGAATGGGGAAAACAAAGGAAGAAAAAGTTTAAAATCACTGAAGTTAAAGAGGCATCTTTTTAAAGATTATGCCAAAAATATAAATGATTTTAATCTTTATTTTGGGGTCTCTGCTTATGGTGATAATAAAAACAATTTGCCTGATTCTGTGTTATTTTCAAAATCAAATTGATGTTGAAAGTGATGAACCTCTACAAATCCAGTTAGTACCTGCATAAGAAAAAGTGGATAACCTATCACTGTCACTGAAAAAAAATCTCTCAAGTTTTACCTTTTCTAACATTTTAGATTAAAAAAGAGAAATCCACAGAAAATGCTCAGTATTATGGAAGCATATTAAATCTAATTCTTAGTTCAATAAAATATTAAGAAATAAATATTTCTCTAGGATAAAGTCCTTTCTAGACCATTTTTTTTTGTCCTGGTTCAAAATTCTTATAAATGTTATTTCAAAATATCTTATTAGAAACACATTCAAGGTGGCATGAGGGCATACTGCCAATTTGGACATTTCTCTCTCAAACAGACAATACTTGAACTTAGAATGATGACAAATCAATAAAAATTCTTTCTGGTAGGCTTGTGCCCCAAACACAATATGTATTATTAACATTCTTCGATCACCCCGGGTACATATTTCTTCTCATAAGAGGTCATACATTTCTAATTAGCACCTGAATGAGAACATAGGGCATATCTTACTATCTTCTGAAAAGGCACCTATTTTCCTCCTAACCAAAAAAATCTTCTAAACAATCCACCAGTGTATGCTAAGCCTAACACTATATAACTAGAGAAAGTTCTTCAGGAGGTCAATCCTCTTTATTTGCTTTTACTTTCGTTCTTAAGCAAGGAGAGACCTTTTAATATATTAGGAGGACAAGGTCACTCCCCACGGTGTGGTCGTGTTGATTGACACTGAAGTCTAAGGTTTGGCTCTCTTGGATCGTCTTCCTCCTGTCTTTCCTCCACCTGACCACACAGTGAGACTAGTTTCTCTTACAAAGAAGTTGCTGTGCTATCTTTGTTCCATACCGATTGAGTCTATTTGGTTATTTTTAAGTGAACAAATGAATCTCAAATTATCCTCTCTGCAGAATTAGTGTTCTTTTTTAATGCATGTTAAGGGCAGAAGCTCTGATTCAGTGAGGGAAAAGACCAGACTCTGGCATTCTGCCACATAAGATATACTTGGGGGAAAAGATGCTACATTTCAACAAGCTATATATCTTGGTCTGTGTTAAATTCAGTAATGAAATGGTGAGAACAAACAACACCTAGGTACCATACATCAAATATATATCTATATATGGAGCAACTTCAGCTCTATGGTAACAAAATGTGAGGGATATAATAATAATAGCTCATGTTTATATATTAATTATTATTCCCACTTAAGTAGTGCCTTCCAGTTTACAAAACACTTTCCTTGCAGCAATCCTGTAAGGTATGCAATACAAATAATTGTTATATATACTCCTTTTACAAATGAGAGTCCAGAAGCTCAAAGAGGTCTGTGGTCACACGTGGTCACGTAGCTAGGAGGCCGCAGAAGTGAAATTCAAGTCCAAATGCAAGATCCCATTAAATCAAGAATTGTGTGAGCTTACTTTGCTTCTATATGAAGCAACTAGATGGTGCAGGGGATAGAGTGCTGGAATTGGAGTCAGGAAGACTTGAGTTCAAATGCAGCCTCGGACACTTACTATGTGTGTGTATGTGTGACCCTGGGCAAGTCACTTAACCTCTGTAATGTCTCTGTTTCCTGAACTGTTACACAGGAATAATAATAGCATGTACTCCCAAGGTTCCCAAGGGCAGTTGTGAGGATCAAATGAGATAATATTTGTAAAGTGTTTTACAAACCTGAAAGTGCTTTACAAATGTAGCTATTGGTAGCTACATAAGATTTTTAATGTATATCTTTTTTTTTCTTTTTGCAGGGCAATTGGGGTTAAGTGACTTCTCCAAGGTCACACAGCTAGTAAGTGTTAAGTGTCTGAGGCCAAATTTGAACTTGCGTCCTCCTGATTCCAGGGCCAGTGCTCCATTCACCACGCTACCTCATCACCCTTACAATAACTATCAAAGTGTCTTTTATATCACGTTTAAATAGCTTAGGGATTACTTAACACTTGGACATAATGAAAAACTAATATTATGATAACCTTGGGTAAATTCAACATTTAATGATAAAATAGTAATAGACATGTTTAAGTCCTATAATAATAAAAGATCACATTTGTATAAGTATTTTATGATTTATAAAATGCTTCAAAAGCACAATGCATCCATTAGGCATACATTTATCTAAGAAGCAGTTCCAAATAGTGGTAGATATTGTGTTAGGCATGGAGGCATGAAAACCTAGGGTCAATTCTACCTCTCAAACTCAAAGGCTCTGGTGAGAAACCTTTAAGCTCCCTATAAATGATCTTATTTGAGCTTCACAATAATCCTTTATGACAAGTAATGCAAATGTGATTATTCTCATCTTAGAGATGAGGAAGCAGAGGCCACAAAACTGGTGTGACATGCCCAATGTCCCACATCAGGGAGGGCCAAAGCTAGAACTTACTCCTTCGACCCTAGACTCCAAATCCATCATTCTTTCCCCTAAACACAAAGCAATTAAAAAGTCCTCAAAATCCTTTTATCCACGTATTCACAAGCATGATTCCTAAGTACATATTGGTTATACAATTACTTTGTTGACAAATCACACCAAAGATATTAAGACCACTTTTTGTATGTCATTTTCTGCTCCTGGATAGAAATAACTAACCTTAAAATAATTTTTGAAAAACAGCTTAGTTTTGCCATTTAAAGGAGAGACTTGTCTTCTTCAGGAAGAACTGTTATAAATATTAGACCCATTGTGAAACTACTTATGCTTAAAATGATGCTCATTAAAACTAAGAAACCAAGTCAAAGGCTACCAATAATCAATTCTAACCTGGGTTTTGGAAAGAGATGTCTAAACAGCTGTGACAAGATGTTATCCAACTTTTTTCAAAATGATTCTTAGGCAGGAAAGCATAAAAGACCCCAGCTAATCTGCAGGAATATTTCTGATGTTTCCTCACTTTAATAAATTTATTTAGCATTGTTACAGTATGGGTGTCTGTGTGTGTATGTGTGTGTGTGCGCGCACACACATATATATTTAAGGAGAAAGTGGGGAGGGCAAAGTAGAAAACTAAGAATCAAAGAAAAAGACAGTATTCTTTTCACTATCAATACATTATTAAATCTATTCCTTTGACATTCTGACAGTAATTGCTTTGAGACAGATAAAATGGCTCTTAAATTACTCTAAAAAGGTTGTTGAGAATTTCCTGTGAGTGGTTCCAATTTGAACACCAAAGTTTTCACTAGTGTTTTTTTTTATGTTTGCTTCATTTTTGACAACAAGAAGGCCTGTGTAAACACTAATGGTGCTATTTTCCTCTAACACCAGTGAGGTTAGTAATTTTGTTCTGATTCATAGTTGAGGTTTCTGGTTTTCTCATTTTAATAATAAAAAAAAGCAAACAAGCCACACACCCCAGAGTGCATCATTTCCTAAATAATGGCAGAGCTATGAGTGTTTAGTCTGTCTATAAAGGTATTTATTGTTGGCATGCTCAAATATAGTATATAAATCACTTAATATTTCTTAATGTTCCTTTCTATGTATATCCTGGGCTCAAAAAGTTCTAGCAAAGCATGGTTTCACAACATCTGTGGTTAAACACACACACACACACACACACACACACATGCACACACGCGCACACACACACACATACACACGCACATACACTCCAAACCATTAAAAAAGGATTTTCTTAAGTCTAAGTGAAAGTAATCCTTCCTGAAGATTTATGTATCCAAGCTTGATGGTATTCTGGAAACTTATCTCAGGGACATCGCTATTTCACTTTTGTCTTATGTCTCTGGGTAAGACTTAGTGGAAAGATAATTGTTACCAAACATTTTTAAGAGGCTTTAAGTCAAGAACATTTCCTTCTTTACCCTTCAAAGTAGATCACTGGTACTCAAGACCTGTTCATGACACACAGTATGGAAAGACACACTGGTTCCTCAAGCCAATGTAAAAAACCATAGGCTGTTAAGTTAAAAGAAAAGCATAGGCAAGAACCCACACTGATGGTAAACCCTGCTTTTCTTTTAAATATGCAGAATAGTTGATATTTGTAATCTTCAAGAAGGGAGGATTATCTTTTGTACAGAGCTATGCAATTTTGCTTTGCCTTGTTTTAATTGGGGGTGCTGGTGGTGGTGTGCAGGTGTCTGTTCTGTTGTTTTTTAACATAGTCTTGAAATTCACTCAACTAAACTGGGATGAGGGGAATAGATTGGAAAAAAGATTCCCAAATTTCTCAGTTCATGGTTCCCTCAGTGTCTCAGTAACTTTTTCACAGCATTCCTAGGACAAAAGAAATATCTAACAGTTCTATTTATTCAGTGGTTAGGTACAAAAAACTAATGCTTCACAACTTAGTAGCTGAAAAAAAAATACACATAAATTGAAAGAAAAATTATATTTTCATATTATTATTAAATAACCACAATTATTTTCTAATGAAGAGCAGCTGGGTGGTAGAGCGGATAGAGTGTTGGAACTGGAGTCAGAAAGACTCATCTTCCTGAATTCAAATCTGGCCTCAGACATGTACTGTGTGACCCTCAGCAAGTCACTTAACCCTGTTTTCCTCAGTTTCCTCATCTAAAAAAATGAGCTGGAGAAGGAAATGGCAAACCACTACAGTATCTTTGCCAAGAAAACCCCAAATGGGGTGACAAGTGTTGCATACAATTGAAACAACTGATCAACAACTTACTGATGAGATGTGTGCACTTGTTGGACACTGCACAAATTCTCAAACCCTGGAATCAGAGTGGACACAGCCACCCTCATTTCCTGTTCCACGCTGATTTTTGACCAGTACTTTTAGAAGGTTTCTTGGGTGAAGAATTGAGGACACCACAATAGTACAGTGAGTATAGTAGTACCCACAATAGCAATATGGAAGTGGGGGAAGAAATAACTAGTTTGACTTTAGACATGTTGAGTCTGAGATGCCTATGGAACATCCAGTTAGGAAAACTTGGAGATGTAGGTTCAGAAGAAAGACTAGGTCTAGATATAGACATGGGGAATCATTTGCATAGAGATAATAACTGAAGCCCTGGGAGTTCAGATCATCAAATGAGATAGTATAGAGAGATAAAAGAAGAAAGCTCAGGACAGAGAATTAGGTGACATCACGATTCTACTACTGAATTATATGAAAATGTCCACTTTTTTTATTTTGAATTGGTTCATAGGAGATTGAGAAGAACCAGTCACAGACAGATAGGAGAACCAAAAGAGAATAGTGTCACACAAACCCAAGGAGGAGAGAGTATCCAGAAGTAGAAAATAGTCAAGTGTCAAATGCCACAGAAAGATCAAGAAGGATGAAGACTAAGAATTAAGCAGTCATTTGACTTAGCAATGCAAATGCCCATCAATTAGAGAATGACTGAACAAGTTACAGTACACAAATATAATAGAATAATATTGGGCTCTAAGAAAGAATAGGCATTGTCTGCCTTCTCAATGGGTGGGGGAAGGGTAGGATGAAGAGAGAAAATGTGGAACTCAAAAAATGCAGAAAATAAATAATTTTTTTTAAAAAAGGAAAGAAAGAAATGATGAAGGGGATAGTTTTAAAGAAATCCTGGAAGACTTGTATGAATGAATGCACAGTGAAGTGGGCAGAAACAGTAGAAAAATCTATACAATAACAACAATATTTTAAAGACAAACAACTTTGAAAAACTTAGTCATTCTGATCAACGTAATGACCAACAATTCCAGAGGACTCACAATAGAACATGCTATCGACCTCCTGAAGGAGAAGTAAGAGACTCAAAGTAAAGACTCAGACAATTTTTTTGGACGTAGCCAGTGCAAGAATTTGTTTTGCTTGAATATACATGTTTGTAATAGGAGATTTGGGTTTTCTTCCATTCTTTAAGGGAGGAGGAAAGTCAAGAGATGGAAGGGAGAGAAGGCAGATCTTTATTTGAAAAAAAAATTTTTAAATAGAGATTATTGGCAACTTTAGAGGCAGCAATTTCAGTTGAAAGAGGTTAGAAAGCAGAATGTATATGGCTTAAAAGAAAATGAGGAGAAAATGGAGGATGACTTATTCAAAGTATTTATTAGAGAAAGGAAGGAGAGATATAGAATGATAGCCAGCTGGGATGGTTGGATCAAATAAGGGTTTTTTTTAAGAATGAGGGAGACATAGGTGTGTTTAAAAACAGCAGAGTTAAGGGGCCAGTAAATCTTAGTAGAGAAGTTATAGACAATGGGTATGGAATTTTGCATGCACTATCAGGCATAGTCATGTGTTATGTGTTTAAAAGCAGCAGAGTTAAGGGGCCAGTAAATCTTAGTAGAGAGGTTATGGACAATGGGTATGGAATTTTGCATGCACTATCAGGCGTAGTCATGTGTTGGTCAGTCTTGTTTAACTGTTCATGCTTTTTATAATAGAGAGGTCTACTATGAGTAGAAATGACTGTGACATAAAAACAAAACTTTGAAAAAAGGAATTGTAATGAACTTTTAAAAATATTAAAGTGCAAAAGTCTTTTAAATAATAATGTAACCTATTTAATTTGATCAGTTAGAGCTAACAATTATAACAATGATGGCACTTACCTATGAACCACTCCTGCCCGATGAAGATGTTCTACTGCTAAGATAAGTTGCCTGATGTATCTGCGTGTTTCATGCTCCTCCAGTCTTTTTTTCTCATATATTTTGTGCATCAGGTTGCCACCGGGACACAGCTCCATGACCAGATAATAGCTATTTTCTGTCTCTAAGATATCAAGTAGTTGAGTGATGTTGGGGTGCCGGATCATTTGCTGGATCTGCCCCTCTCGCCTTAGGTTTTTTGTGACATAAGTGTCCTTTTTGGCTCTCTTCTTGTCAATAATCTTCACTGCCACCTGAAGAAAAATCATGGATAAGACTGCTATCATATGGCACAAGCATAGGTTATTCTGGGTTTATGGAGGGTGGCAACTGGGAGGCATGAGACTTGGAATCAAGAAGACCCAAGATCAAATTCCACTTAAGATACTTAGTAGCTGTATGGCTAAGTCACTTAATCTTTCTCCACCTCAGTTTCCTCATCTGTAAAAAGGAGGTTGATCACAATAGAAACTATCCTCATAGGTTGTTGTAAGGATTAAATGAGATAATATGTGGAAAGTGCTTTGCAAATCCTCAAGTGTTATATAACTATATAACACTTTGCTATATACACCAAACACTGGGAAAATAAATAGGTATTGACATGACCAACTTACCAATAGGAAAATATCTGCTATTTTTCCGTGAGATCTAGTTTTTATTTATCTAGTTTGAGGAGAAAAAAACCTCTTAAGGCACAATAATCAAGGGAGATAATGAAATTTATTTGAGTAATCTCTCTTGATAACTCTGAGTCCCTTTTTGTGCAAATATATAAACACTCATTTGGTCTTATGTGATTGATAATTAACTTAATTCTCTCCCAGGGGTTCAGAAAGGTGAAAGAATATATTGTTCTAGATTGCAAAGGAGAAAAGAATTTCACTCCTATATTCCCTATGAGGCAATAGGGTAAGGTCACTTTAACCTCTAAGTATCATACTATGGACCATTCAAGAACTGCTTGGTTGGCTGAGGGAATTGGATACTTATAACTCAGATATTACGGTGCTGTATGGTCAATTAATTTCCTGCTCTTTTTCCATTCTAAGACTTAGCAAGAGAGTAAGAGTAGAGAGGCATTTAGGTATAGTAGAAAGCTTGTTTCATTTGGAAATGAGAAGACCTGGGTTGAAACTTTACTATCTGTGTGACTTTGAGCAAATCACATCCCCACTGTGGGTTCCATTTGAGGTCCAAAAGACATCATTATTTCACTGGAGAAATAGAACAAAAAATAAAGGAGCTGTTTAATGTAATTTTTGGTGGAGGTACAATTATAATAATTACCACTATTTTACCACACTGCTCTTCTAGAATAATTGCATAATAAAAAAAAAAGTCATCATGTCATCAAGGGTCAGTCAGTTCTAGATAAAATGATAGAATAGACCAAGTTGGTTCTTATCACTCTTTCATGACCCTTTGTGTTCCACTCTGTTGTCCAGAACCCTCTGTTGTAGGTCCCTGTCCAGGCCTCCTCTCCCTATTTCTACTGGTCATGCTTTCCATACCACCAAAATTTAACTATTCTATGCCTTATTTATAATTTTTTTTTCTTTTAAGACTCTACCCTCTCTCCTAGAACTAATCCAAGCAAACCAGTCTGTCGCTATACCCATTTTTTTCTCCTTACCACAAGTCCCAAAAGACTTCTTTTTAAAGCTGAACTCTACTTCTGTTCTACAGATCTCATTAATTTTTTGATCTATCTAACCTCATTTCCCATCATTCCTGAGGGATATTACTCTCCTGCATATCCCCTGTTCTTCCTTCCCTTTCTCTTGAATCTTCAGTCTTTTCCTTTCCATTGACTTCTCCTCTGCCATTTAACTATATAAAGCTACCTTTAATCTTGAAATAGCCTTCTACAACTTCACCCACCTCTGCAGTGACAGGGAGCTCACCCCCTCAATGGTGAGCCATTCTAATTTTGGAAAGGCTCTTATTTTTAAAAAGTCTTTCATTTTCTCTAGTCCAAATGTGTCTCCCTATAGCTTCCACCTACTGGTCCTATTTCTGCCATCTGGCAGTTCCACAAAATATGTGAATTTCATTTTTCACATGACAGTTTTTCACATATTTGAAGATAACAGTCATAGCCCCCTCAATCCCAGTCTAAGCTTTTACTTTTCTAGACTAAACATTCCCAAACCTTCTTACCATTTCTCATGGCATGGTTTCTATACTTTCTAAGGCCCCTAGCCCCTACAATCTGGTTTCATCCTAACTCCTCTAATCTCATCTCCAAGTTCTCCTCAATTCTCCATCCCAACCAGGATGATAGCTTCATGGTCCCCTGAATATGCAGCACTAAGAATAGTTCCCCTCATCCAGAATGCTGCTCCCTTGCTGTATGCTTATCCAAATCAAATAACTTAGTCCTTCAAGGTCCAGGTCAGCTCACTCCTTCTTACAACTAATCTAATACTCTTTAGGTTATTAATATTATACAAATGCTAGCTGTTCTTAGTAGGAGCTGACCAATACCTTCATTCTTGTCAAATAATTAATGCTGTTATTAACAGCTCTGTTTAGTATTCCTTTAAAAAATACATTTAAGTGGATTATATATAATGCCTTACTCCAAAAGATTTCGGGGTGGGGGATGGAAGATATGAACTGGGAGAGTAAGAGGGGTAGAGAAGAAAATATAGAGCTCTGCAAGAATATATCCCACTGATACCCATCAGTTGGGGAATTGCTGACCAAGTAGTGGTATATGAAAGTAATGGAGTACTATTGTGCTATAAGAAATAACTGAACAAACTGTGGTATACGGTTGTGATGAAGTATTACTGAACTGTAGGAAAAACTGAGCTCAATGATCTAAGAAAGGTATGCAAAGACTTGCACAATGTGATGAAGAGTGAAGTGAGCAGGACCAATTGTATATAGTAATAGCAATATTGAATATAGCATAACATCATATACAGCAAGAGCAATATTGTTTTAAGAACAACTTTGAACAACTAAGTCAATTATTATAAATACATAAGTTATAAATACAGGGCATATGGAGAAGGACACTGCATTCAGAGAAAGAAATGATAAATAGAAGTATGTATGAAATAATTTTACATATATGTGTGTATAAGTGCATATGCATATATATGTGTGTGTGTGTATATATATATATATATATATATATATATATATATATATATATATATGCATATACACACACATATATTTGTGTCTAATGGCAGCCTACCCTAGGGTGGGGGAGAGGGGAGAAAAAAGAGGAAAAAAGAAAGTTACATGTAATTTTTGTGGTCTATTTGGAGGGAATAACAAGTTATATGTGGTAGATTTGCAATTTCACGAGCAATCATCTTTTTTTATTGTATTGTGTTATGGAAATAATTGTTTTGTTCCATGAATTGAAAATAAAATTTTTTTAAAAAGAAAGAATGAGGAGGTGGATTTCAGAAAAACCTGGACTTCCACAAACAGATGCAAGGTGAAGTGAGCAGAACCAGAAGAACATTGCACACAGTAATAGCAATATTATATAATGATCAATTATGAATGACTTAGCTGTTCTCAGCAATACAATGATCCAAGACAATTCTAAAGGACTCTAGATGGAAAATGCTATCCACATCCAGAAAAAGAACAGATGGAATCTGAATGCAGATCAAAGCATACTATTTTTACTTTATTTCTTCATATTTTTGTGGATTTCTTCTTTTGGTCTGTTTCTTCTTTCACAACATGACTAATGTGGAAATATGTTTAACATGATTGCACATATATAACCTATATCGAATTGGTTACCATATTAGAGAGAGGGAGCTAAGGTGATGTGGGAGAAAAGTTGGAATTCAGAATTTTTTAAAAATTAGTGTTAAAATTTGTCTTTACATGTAATTGGAAAAAATAAAATACTATTTTTTTTAAAAAAAAGAATATATCTCATTACTTTTTCAGTACACATCAACCCATTGATGCCATTTGGCCACAAAGACTTCAAGTTTGTTTCAAAATGTTTTTCTGGCCCCACACTAAATTGACTCAAACAAATATAAGAGGAAGTTGTGTTCAGTTTTTTAAAATTATAGTCCTTAATTGTAATAGAAACAGCAACTTTTTGAGTGCAAAAATAATCTTGTCTCTCCATAGTCCAAAGACAATAATATTGTCTCTCATCACCCCTACCAAATTAGGGTGGTGATTCCCATCATTTTTTCAGTTTGTTTTTTTTGTTCCAAGAACTCCTTTCAACCACAGAACAAAAGTTTTTGAATCCTCAGGGTAATTTATATACTACTCAGAATACTCCATAATTAATAATTAGGTTCCATTAGTGCAAACCCCTTGGACTATCGTCTCAAGTACATGAAGAGTACATAAATAATGAAATAGGAATCACTGGGGTTAGGGACAAGGAGAGATACTGGAAGATTTGATTATGATCTAAACTGGATTCAAAGGCAGCTAGGTAGTGCCATAGAGCACAGAGTGCTGGGCTTGGAAGTCAGGAAGACTCATCTTCCTTAGTTCAAATCTGATCTCATACATGTATTAACTGTATGACCCTGGGCAGATCACTTAACCCTATTTGCCTCATTTTCCTCATTTGTAAAATTAAGTGGAGAAGGAAAATGGTTTTGCAAACCACTCCAGTATTTTTTCCAAGAAAACCCCAAATGAGATCATGAAGAGTCAGACATGACTAAACAACAAACCTTGGATTAATTTTATGTTATGATTTTTTAAAGAGTTCCATCCTCTGGCAATGAAATTCTTAAAGTACAAACTGACAAAGAGATTGAAACCCAGCAATTATCCCCATCAGTTATATTTATTGGAAGAATTTATGTATGGAAGCTTCTATGGATTGTTAGTAATAGTAAACGCGGAATGTGGCTCTTAATCACAGAAAACCACTTAATCAGCATTAATTCTAAGAAGCGGGGCAGAAAGTGATGGGAAATTAAGGGAAAGGCAGTCAATGATCTATGTCTTGAACGATCTACTTTAATTTGAGAAGACACAGAGATTTGCAGACAAAACAGCTCCATGATAATTGTATGAGATACCCAAAGTGATAATGAATCTCCCTCTGTAGGAATAACCTGTTTTAGACAGGACGCTTCAAGAGTGACATTTCAGTCTGTCACAACTACTGACTAATAATGCCCAACATTTATATAGTGCCTATCCATAGCGTCACCTCCCTGATGTCATGGTCGTCTTTGAGAATGATGTACAAATAGCAAGCAATTAGGTGCCAAGCACTCTCCTAAGTGATTTACAAATATTATCTCTGTTCCTCAAAAGTATCCTGGGGGATAGGTGCTGTTATAACCCCCATTTTACACTTAAAGAAACTGAGCAAGCTAGTAAGTGTGCAGGGCTGGATTTTTTAAAAAGAAAGAATGAACAGGTAGATTTCAGAAAAACCTGGACTTCCACAAACAGATGCAAAGTGAAGTGAGCAGAACCAGAAGAACATTGCACACAGTAATAGCAATATTGTATAATGATCAGTTGTGAAGGACTTAGCTATTCTCAGCAATACAATGATCCAAGACAATTCTAAAGGACTCAAGATGGAAAATGCTACCCACATCCAGAAAAAGAACAGATGGAATCTGAATGCAGATCAAATGTTCTTGACTCTAGGCCTGGCCCTGTATCCACTTTACCAACTGGGTTGAGGGTATAAGAGACACACAAACTCAGTGGTATGTGTTTCATCAACTTCTTTTCTGAACCTGACTGGCAAGTATTGTACCTCAAATCATCAGAATCAAAGTCAGTCAAATCCAGTTCATTCAATCTTAATTCAATTAGCTAATAATTATTAAGTGGCTACGTGCAAAATGTCTTGCTAGGTGCTAGAAATATAAGAGGAGAAGGAGAAGGAATATGCATTTATTAAATGCCTACTATGCACTAAGATCCTTACAAATATTATCTCATTTGATTCTCATAACAATCCTGGGTGGTAGATGGTATCACTTGTTGAGGAAATTGAGGCAGACAGAGGTTACATTGCCCAGAGTCACACTGCCAGGGGGTATCAAAGACTGAATTCAAACTCAGGTCTTCCTGTCTCTAGGCCTAAAGTTCTACCCACTGTACTATCTAGCTGAATATTAAAGTGACATAGCTAGGCATTGTCCTTAGGGATCTCACAACTTTCTAGGAGATATGTGACATGGATACAAAAAGTAAAATACAAGGTAGAAGGTGACAGAACAAAGGCAAGATGTAGACTAAGTGTTCTAAGGGAATGGAGAGATATTTTTGGTGGGGAGGGAGGTGGGTAGATTTATGAAGAAGGTAATACCTCAGAAGGTTGAGCCTTAAAGGAAAAAAAGGCTTCTGACAAAAGGAAATGCCCATTGACTCAACTCATGGTCATAACTGATGGAAAAACCATATGAAAAGAATATAAGATACAGCTCTCTGGAATAACATTGTTAGAAAAATTCAAGATGATAGTGATACCATTATTATAGGATCCCTTCTTTAAAAAGTGGAGTATGTTCTGTGTCCATAGAATGGAAAGAAATGCATCCTAAAATGCTTTCACAAAGATCTTTAAAAGTTATTATTAGACTTATGAACAGGAAAATAATTTACAAATAAAAAGAGAGCATTGTGAGATGTAAAATGGATAATTTTGATTGTTAAATTACAAGAGATTTGTACAAATAAAACCCATGTAGCCAAGATTAAAAGAAAAGCAGAAAACTGGGCAGGGCGTGTGTGTATTTTCTACGTTCTTGGATAGAGGTGTTATATCTCAAACATATACACACACACACACATATGTATAATATTGTATCTCAACATATAAGAAAACTCTGTCCAATTTATAAAAATGAGTCATTCCCCAATTGATAAATGGTCAAAAGATATGAACAGGCACTTCTTGGATGAAGAAATCAAAACCATATGTAGTTGTATTAAAAATTTCTCTAAATCATTGATTAGAGAAATGAAAACCAAAACAACTTTGAGATATCATCTCACACCTATCAGACTGGCTAAAATGATAGAAGAGGGAAATTACAAATGTTGGAGGGGATGTGGAAAAACTGAGACAGTAATACACTATTAGTAGAAATATGAACTGATCTAATCATTTTGTAGAGCAATCTGGAATTATGCCCCAAAAGTCATAAAACTGTGTATACCCTTTGATCCCTGTCTGTTTCCTAAGGTGATTAGGGGAAAAGGAAGAGAACCTATTTGTTCTAAAATATTTATAGCAGCTCTCTTTGTGGTGGCAAAGAACTGGAAATTGTAGGGATGCCCATCAACTGGGGAATGGCTAAACATGATTGTGATGGAATATTCCTGTACCATAGGAAATGATAAATAGGTTGGTTTTAGAAAAACATGGAAATATTCACATAAAATAATGAGGAGTGAAATCACCAGAACCAAGAGAATGTTGTATATAGTAACAGCAATATTATTCAAAGAGTAAGTGTGAACGACTTAAGTTATTCTGAGTATTATAAATATTCAATGACAAAGGACCTATGAAGGAAGATGCCATCCATCTCCAGAGAAAGAACTGATAAATAGAAGTATAGATAGTAAGATATTCCATATATATACATGCATATATGTATGTGTGTGTGTGAGTGGAATGGTGGCCTCTATGCATAGTGGGGAGGAAGACAGTTTGGAACTTAAAATGTAACAAAAAAAGTTTTTTTTTAAATAAAATAAAAGCTATTATTCCAGGAGGGAGTTCAGAGGTCAAAGAGGGTACTACTATGAAATTTAAATATACTTAAAAAAAAAAAACCACACCACCACCAGGTTCATAGCTTCATAGATGAGCTTTTTTTCTGTTCTTTGTATATGAATTATTCATATTTATCAAACTCATAACAAAAAGAAAACTATAAAGAGACAAAAACAATAAATTTTTTACTCCAGACACATTGCAAATAGTTGCACTTTGAACATAGTCTCTAGGATGAGAACATCTCAAAGAGATCCTTCCCATAAATAAGTTTAAAAAAAAATTAAATCAAATCACATCTTCCTCAACATTAGGACAACAATAACATATTCTGAATTTCTGAAAACCTTTACAATATTTTAGAAAGATCACGTTCTTTAATTTTTCAGGTAATGGAATCTATTGCTGAGAGAATTAATGATTTGATGCTACAAAGCCTGAAGTCTGAACCCTGAAAACCTGACCACAATGGCAACATCTTGGTTAACTGAATTTTATTACCAAATAAGAATTAACTAGAAAAAAATAATAATTTTGCTTATTAAAAAATCTACTTAAGAACAAAATAGTTAAAACATTTCCCAGGGGAAATCAGCACTTATTGAGCACCTACTAAACCTTAGAGCTATTATCCAAAACACAAGCGGATCAAGAGATATGAATGGTTTTTGGTAGGAAAAATGCAAAACTACCAAGACTCATAAATATCAGCTCACGAAGAATAAAAGAAACACTAGTTAAAGCAAGTCATACCCACCAAATTGACCAAGATGATAAAGGATAGACATCATCAGTATTGGAGGTGTTACCACAAGACAGGCACACGAACTCTTCCTGGAAAACCACTCCAGAATATAAGCTCCCTGAGGGGAAGAACAGTCTTGATATTTGCTTTTGTTTCCTCAGTGCTTAGCACAGTGTTTCTCACAGAGTAAACACTTCATGCATGTTCTTTTCTCTGTTCATTCAAACCATCTTCTATCCTTGAGTCCTCAGTCACCCTGACTTGATGCTCTGTCCACTGTGTCATCTTGAGGCTCATTCATTTCCAAGCCAAGGTAGTGGATTACTCTAATCTTCTCCATGCCTACATGTATGTTGCTGAACATTGGTGGAGGAAATCAACCGGGTCTACAACAAATTTATACTATGTACCCTCAACCAGGTCCTTGCAGCTGCATGACAATCATTTTATTCTTTTCTGACTATCCTATACCCTTCTTCATTCATTCCAAACCTTCACTTCTCTCCTCATGTCACCTACACTACCTCATCTGTCTCAGTGAGGACTCTTGACAAATATTTCTGTGAAAAAACAAGGAAGTTATCTATCATGGCCCATTCATCATCTTCTCCAAATCCCCTCAACATAATCCTACACTTTCTCCTCCTTTATTCCTGTCCCTGAGGGAGGGGTGATGACCTATTTTCTTGCAAACGCCAACCCCCCTACTTGTGTTCTTGTACCCTCCGAGTTTCTCCAGCAGATTGTCCCTTTGATCACCCCTTTCTTTCTCTAATTTTCCATCTCTTCTTATTTATTGACTCTTTCCTGACCATTTACAAAAATACTCAGAATTTGGGGCAGCTAGGTGGTGCAGTGAAGGACCTGAGTTCAAATCCAGCCTCAGACACTTAACACTTATTAGCTGTGACCTTGGGCAAGTCACTTAACCCCAATTGCCTCTCCAAAAAAAAAAAAGGCAAAAAAAATACTCAGAATTCAACCATTCTTTAAAAGTCCTCACTTGATCTTTTCATTCTCTCAAGTAATAACCCTCTATCTTTTCTTCCTCTTAAAGCCAAAATTCTCTTCAAATTTCTCACCTCCTAGTCATTTTTCAACCCTTTGGAATCTGGCTTCCGATTTTTTGATTCAACTAAAACTCTTCTCTCCAAGGTTACCAGTGATTTGATATTCTTTTGTCAGTCTTCATCTCTTTTGACTTCTTAGTAACGTTTGGTGCTGTTGGCCACCTTCTCATCCTGGTTACTCTCTCTCCTCGGGTTTTTGTGAAACTGCTCTCTTGGTTATCCTCCTCCTTGTCTCTCTGCTCCTTCTCAGTCTACTTTGCTAGATTCTTGGAACAGTCCTTAACCATGGGTATGCGCAAAGGGTTCCCTAGGCAGCCTTCTTCTCACTCCATCCTTGGTCAGCTCTCATTAGTTCAGTTCTTATCTCTCTGCATACCTCAATATCCAGCCCTAGTCTCTCACCTGAATTCCAGTCTTAAATCACTTAAATCACTACCTATAGAAGATTTCCTCCTAGATGTTCTATAGGTATCTCAAATTGAATGTTTCAAAAAGTGAATGCATTGTTTCTCTCATAAAACCACTCCTTCTTCATACATTCTTATTTCTGTCAAGGATGCCACCATTCTACCTATCACTCTGATTTGAAATCTTAGTGTCATCGCTGAGTTCTCACCCTCACTATTTCTCATCTCAAATAACCAGTTTCCAAAACCTGTTCTAGTCTAGGGTGAGACACAACTACTGCAGAAGAGTTCAGGTAGTCATGTACCAAATTCATTGCTGGGGGAGCCTAACTTCTCAACAGGGAAAGCAGATTACCCAATTCCCAGATTCATTGGTTCATCAACCCCACCCCAGTATCCTAGGAAAAATTGCTTATTATATAATAGAAAGTTAGGGTTTGAAGATTTCAGTCTTCAAGAGGGATAATTTTTAAAAAAAATTACCAAATGTGCAAACATGAGTCAGGTATGAAACAGATAGTTTATTCCCATAAAGAAGAGGGAATGCTAAAGATAAAAGAATCACAGAATATAATACAGAATGATTAGAACAGAATTTAGTAGCTTACTAACAACTACTATTAAAATCTGCTGGAAAGCTGTTAGATAAGCTTCATTGAGGCATAACACATTCACATATCACCTCTGTACTGCACATTGGTTAATAAAACAGACAACACAGATCTCTTTTTCGTGGTCTTTCTCTTTGTGGTGGTTGAAATGTTCAAATGCCAAGCTGTTTCCATGCTGTAAGCTACTGCTACACCAGTATAAAGGATAATCTCTATACAAAAATGAGAAATGGAATGTGCCAGAAAAAGTGACACAGAATTCACTCCATAATCTCTAAAACAGGTGTTTTTACTTGGTATCCAGGGGTCCACAGCTAGATTTCATGGGATCCATGAACTTGGATGTGAATTAAAAAGCTAAGTCTTTATTTTTATTAATCATTGGTTAGTAATCCTATGCATATTATTTTATGAATTCAAAATCATCATACGCAAGGTTAAGAACCTCCACTCTAAGTCTTTCCAAGAGCAGTCATGAAATTTTCCTCTGTCTCTAATGGAAGATCTCAGAAACTATCTAAAAGAACTATTCATTAGCAATATAATCACAATATACATCATCTATCATAGTAATTTGGAAAAGTCTGGATGTGCATGGACTACCAGACTTTAAACAAAAAGAATGAAGTGGCCCAGTAGAACATGGCAAGAGTTCAAGATGACTCAGGCATCTTCTTAGGTGGCTGGTGATTTTCTGTTTCAGATCTACACAATAGAACTGACCAAATATAGATAAGGCAGAGGAAGACAGAGAGAAGACTGGTATAATTTTACCAGTTTGAGCATATGCCTTGAGGCATCCCAGGAGCACCCACCACTTTTCAGCAGCTTATAGAAAAGTAGTTGGCGATATGAACTACATGGAAGTACTGGCATTCTTCAATGATTATCATTTTTTTTTGAAATACATTACAACAAGAGAAGTAAAGTGATGAAAATGACCAGCTTAAGGAAATTAGTTTTATGTTGGCACTTGATAAAAGTCAGTTTTGTGGAGCCTCTGTCAAGTATATGGGCCATATAGTATCTCTCAACTAGGAGTGAGCACTGATCCTAAAAACGTAGAAGCACTTCTCAGCTGGTCACATCCAAAGAATCTATATGAATTAAGGATTTTTCTAAAATTCAGTGTTTACTATCATAAGTATGTGAAGAATTATGTTGCCATTGCTAAACCTCTGGACAATCTTACTTAAACATAAATAATTACAAAAATACAACAACCAAAAACCTAAAGATAAGTATGATAAAATTCTTTTAAGCCCCCAGAAATTCTTTGGAGAACATGGGATTGTGAATAAACTTTTAAAGATTTGGTGAACTGCCTCACAACAGTAGCAGTGTTGGTCAAACAAATCATTTACATTAGCTATTGATATGACTATCTTGGAAGGTTTGGAGTCAGTTTTATATTAAGAAAGTGGTGGTCATTAAAAAAAAACCTGTCACATTTGCAAATAGAGGATTTTATAGCAGTGAAATTTCATTATTCAATATACAAATTTTACTTCTTACCTTTGAAATGGTTTGTCAGTGAACAGTTTAGAGACTGTTTTTAAAAAAAGAAAGAAGAGTTCAGAGATTAAAATTTAAAGTGTCAACGCCCATGCCAGTGGCAAATTAGATGCTACCTGTTAACTATGTGATGGAGATTTGTCCCCAACGACACCTGATCTTAAATATGGTATTAAGAAGCAGTTGGAACTGCCTCATCCTTTTCATCTGGGTAAAGAGAAAACTCTTAAGCTATTGAAAGAGAGCTTTTACTTGTGCTCAATGTAGCCAAAGAAAAATTCTGTTGAAAGGAGTCAGTGAAAGGGTGAGTCTCATGCTAGTAGTAACTGGCCATTTTGCCCAGTATTCACAGGTAAACATGAACAAAAAATCATAGGAGATTAAACAAGGATCAACTACTTACATTCTAATTATGAGGAGATGAAACGTTTGTCCCCTCTGAACCCTTTTATCATCAGAGATCAGAGAGGGAGTCTAGTTAGACAGGAGGCCTGTGAGAGGTTCTGTTATGCCTTAATGATCATAAGAAGATAGGAAGGAAAGAAGACTACATTGGGGAAAAGGAGAGTAAAGTTAGGTAAAATTATCCCAAGTAATTGAAGTGAATAAGTAGAAGCTTATTCAAACAAGGAGGAATGGGTGGGGGAAGTAGCTAACAGTTGAACCTAACTCTCATGAGAACTGGTCAGAGAAGGGAAGAATTCACATTCACACACACACACACACACACACACACACACACACACACACACACAGTTGGATACAGAAATATATTTTATTCAACAAGGAAGCAGGAGGGATGGAGGACAAAGAGAAGAGAAGGTAAGTTAAGGCAAGAGGCAAGATAAAGTGAGGTAAGAGAGAGAACAAATTAAGGGAGGAATTAATCTTAAGGAAAAAACCAAAAACAACAACGATAAAAACCTCTAAGGATGTATAAAAATATCTGTAGCTCTTTTTGTGGTGACAAAGAATTGAAAACCAAGAAGGTTCCCATCAAGCAGAGCAGATAAGTGGCTCAGTGAACAGAGCTCTGGAGTCAGGAAGACCCAAGTTCAAATTCAGACTCAGATACTTGCTAGCTATGGAACCCCAGGGAAATGACTTATCCCTATTTGCCTCAGTTTTCTTAGCTGGAGAAGGAAATGGCAAACAGCTTCAGTGTCTTTGTCAAGAAACCCCAAATGGGGTCACAATCCATCACCACCCATCAATTGGGGAATAACTGCACAAGTTGCATGTATGCAATAGAATATTAATGTGCTATAAGAATAAGGAGATAATTTCAAAGAAATCTGGGAAGACTTGTATGCAGTTTGCAGTGAGCAGAACCAAAAGAACAATTTATACAATAGCAACAATATTATAAAGATAAACAACTTTGAAAGACTTGGGAACAATGATCGGTGTAATGATCAACCACAGTTCCAGAGGATTCATAATGAAACCTTCTTCCTACTTCCTGATGGAGAATGGATGGACTCAAGAGTGCAGAATGAGACTTTAAAAAAAAATTTTTTTTTTAGTTTTAGTTTTCAACATCCACTTCCATAAGTTTTAAATTTTCTCCTCCTGCCTCCCCAAGACAGCTCGAAATCTGATATGGGAGAATGAGACTTTTTTTCTTGGCGTGGTTAATGTGGAAATTTGGCTTGATTATATGTTTGTAACAGTTTTCTCTCTCTCTCTCAATTGAGAGAAGGTGGATTTTGTTTATTTAAAAAATGAAATTTAAGTTAAGAAAAGAAAAGCTGCGGTAATAAACATTGGGAAGAAGGAAAACCAAAGGTTATTTCCTTAAAAAAATAAGTTCCACTTTCTTTTTCAACAGGTCCAAATTTGTAAATGTGTTACAGGGGGAAGGGGAGGAAAGTATGCCTGTGTAGACCAGAGGACAGCAACCAGATTAAAACATATTTGGGAAACATTTAACAGAATAGATAAAATATAACAAAACAAAAATAACATTAATTTGTGGTTTTTCTAAGTCAATATGCAGCCCCCAAAGTTTCTATTTGATTTTGATAGCACTAGTGTAGACTATCTATTTTTAATGAAAAAAGCAGAAGCAGCCAAGTAGCCATTTTGTGACATAATTTCAAGTAGGTCACTTTTGCTTTTACATTTTTGCTCAAATCCACAGAGGTCTGGTCCTGAACACCAAATACACATCTCTGTCTCCTACAAGGGCCTATTAATTGCTGTTCTTTTTATAGGAGAGCTAAATTGCTTTTGACCTTCAGTCTGCCCACTGCAATACCCCTGCTGCTGCTACACTCTAAAAACTGAAGTAGAAACCAGTTTGAAGAAAAAAGCTCACATGACCTGCTTCGGTGATCTTTGGTAAGATCACAGAAAATGGTGCAGATTAAGTAAAAGTTCTATGTTGTTCAAAAGCTCTTTTCTTAATGTAGCACTGTACTAATAGCTTATGGTAGGAAGCCACATTACACAGATCCTTTGCACCTAATTTTAGCACTGTTTCAATGAGCAAATTTTAACATGGCATCCTAAGAAGCATTTTGTTGTTGGGAAACTAGAAGCTAATTTTCTCCCAGGACTCAATTTTTGAAATATCTTTGAGAAATTAAAGTATCTTCACTGTTATATTGGTTTTCCAATATACACGACGGGGCAATAGCTATTTAGCAATTGAAAATACTACTCTGATTTTGTTTTCTTAAATTATCAATTTCTCATTCATTACCAATATATATTGAACACTCACAGTAGCCTAAGTTTTATTCTAGAACACATCCAAGTTCCCAAGCATTGAGAGGTCACAATTCTCTATTATCAACATTCAACTATCAGAACAGAAGAGATACTGGGAATCCAAAATCATTGATAATTCAAAAACCATTTCTATTTGGCTTTGGCATGCAGTCTCTGTACCTTAATAAAGAGTAAGCTTTGAACAATCAGAAAAGATACCAAGAGGAACATTCAAATACAAAAAAGCAATAGGTGTATAGGGTGGTGCAAGAGAAAAGAGGAACAATTTGTGTTTTGTTGAGAGGGGAAAGACATTACATATTATTACAAGATTATCTCTGGGGATCAGACATTGTGTCTGTTTTCCACAAGGAGACAACACAGTATCTTGCATCTGGCTGGCACACAGTAAATGCTTGTTAAAGGTACAAATGTATACATTCTCAAGTGCTTATCAGCTCATCTTCCCAACCCCTCCTCAGCTGACACTTCACTTCTTCTAACTCAACCCTCCTTTCTGATGGCCTAGGATGACCCGGGATGGCTGTCCAAGAGTTCTCAAATCACACAATCCATTAATGGTCTATATATGGCTATTCTCAAAAAAACCCATCCTCATCACTTGCTAAAACAAAATGCCACTGTGGTCCCAATTCAATCTAATCTTTCCAAATGAAGTTTTTCCATTAAAGCCATAGTGTACTACATACTGACTAAAGCATTCCAAATGCTCTCAGGTCACCTTCACTCTTCAGAGATGACTCACAGAGGAAGGGAGGGAATAAGTATCTCATTTGATTCCCTCAAAAACCTGTGGGGCAAATGGTATTATTATCTCCATTTTATAGTGGAGTAAACTGAGACAGACAGAGATTAAGTGACTAGTCTAGGGTCACACTGCTTATAAGTGTCTGAGGCAAGATTTGAACTCTATCCACTACAGGGTGGAACTGATGCTTCAGATACATTTTGCCCCAGGTTATGCAGCCTTACTTAGCACAGACAGGGGTTTGCATGTAGGGTTTTCAGTCTCTCCTAGCACTGGGTTGGTAATTATCAGTACTCCAGTAAACTGATACCATGGGCAGGTACAGGCAAGAGTGAGGTGGGGGGAGGGGAAGGGAAGGAGTTGAATCCACAATAAAATTTTAAGATCATAGATTTAGAACTAGAAGGAATTGTAGAAGACTCCCAGACTGGATTTTTGTTGTTTAGCAGTTTTTCGGTTGTGCCCAACACTTCATGACCCTATTTGGAGTTTTCTTAGCGTGGTTTGCCATTTCCTTCTCCAGCTCATTTTACAGATGAGGAAACTGAGGCAGGTTAAAGTGACTGGCGCAGGATCACATAGCTAGTGTCTAAAGCCATATTTGAACTCAGGAAGATGAATCTTCCTGACTCTGGGCCAGGCATTCTGTCTACTCACTGTACCACCTAACTGCCCCTAGTACAAACAAGTCCCTCATCATTTTACACAGCCAATAAACTGAGGCTCAGAGAGTTTGTGACTTTCTCAAGGTCATATGGGTAGCATGTGGCAGAGCAATCATTCAAACTTAAGTGCTCTGACTTCAAATCTAGACTTAATTTTAAGTCTTTTCTAAACTATATTTCACCTAATTCCTCATAGCAAAATAATTACAAAGGAAGCAATGAATCATAAGGAAGAGGAAACTTAATGGCACCTCTTAGTAAGAAATGACACGAATTCAAGTGAGTTTGATTTTAACCATTGATGTGCCATTAATTAAAATGTATTATCTGATCTATTTTCTTCCCTCTTCATGTTTTTCCTGCCTATAAAAATGAATATACTATTTATACCATATCTATTTATACAATTAAGAAGAGCTTTTTACTTCCTGAACCCGCATTTCAAGTAAAAATTTGTAAAATAAAAAAAGGCCAACTATCTTTGCCATCTGGATACTTTACCTTGTCTTGCTTTTTCATAAAAAATTTCTTTTAATCATTTACTGGGATACTTCCAGGGATTAGAAAATGTCAGATCCATTTGCTTTCTAGCTTTACTATTTGTTCAACTGGTTAAAGTTTAACAAAAGATGAAGAGAAATGCAATGAAGTCAAAATAGTATTTACTCAGACAGATTTCAAGGTGAGGAGTTTTGTAAAAAAGGAATTCCCAAAGTAAATCCCAAGAGTAAAATGTACCACTGTTGTCCACCAGAGTTGAATCCCTTGGTGGTAGCTTTAGATGAGCAAGAAGAAATCAAGTCGATAAGTACTAATTGAATACCTACTATGTGCACCCACCGTGCTGAGCACTGGACAAAGAAAGGCAAAAAATAGGACAGTAGGTGCTTAATAAATGTTAGCAGTTGTTATTGCTACTGTTGTTATAATCTATATGATAGACATGTCCTGTTTTTAGGCTTCTGAATTGTGGTATGTGTTGTCTTAATCTGTATCCCTGAGATTGCATCCATAATGCAAGTGGAACTATATAATTAGGACACTCCCCTAAATTGTAATGTTCTTTTCCTTGTAGGTTATCCCAGGACATGATCATTTTAAAATAATAATAATAACTGACCTTTAGATATAAATTAAAAATTTGGAAGGCATTTTGCCTTCACTATAATATTTGAGTATCACAACAAAGTTGCCAAGTAGATACTACAGATATTATCATCATCATTTTACAAATAAAGAAACTGATACTGACATTTATGTTCTGCTAAGAACAAAATTTTTGTAGTGAAATCTGTAGCCATCTTCCTGATGTACTCTTAAGATTTGGCCACCCTAGGGATCTGAGTTAGGGAGTTGCCCAGGCAACTTGCCACATGGTGTAAACACCAATAACCTCTATATATCCTTCTATTTCATATTTGGGGACTGCTGAGGCACCAGCATTGCCCCAGTGTGCCACGGGCACAGATGACACATTTGTCTCTGCAGGCATTTCTTTACCTCAATAAAATGCTATTAGCAAGTGAGTGTTCCCTGCTGGCATGTTCCATGTGTCAACTTCTGAAACCTGAGGGAGAAACTATCATTCAGCATAGATAGTCAGAATCCAGCCACTACAGGCAGACCCTTGAGCGAATGAAAACTCCCTACCAAGAGGTATGAAGCATTACCCTACTTCATAGTGTGCTGCAAGGAAAGTGCTTTGTCAACATTAAATTGTTATACAAATGTGGGCTGTTGCTTTTGTGATTGTGGTGGTAGTAGTAGACATATCTCTACCTCACATGAAAAATAGGAAGGTATGCTTTCTTCCCTGGATATATTTCCAGGACTTAGAGGAGAATCTCCCAGAGATCTGTCAAATGCAATGTTTTCTACCCACTTCTAATAACTCAATATTGGGATGAATTAAATTATCAAAATGAAAGAGAAAAAAGTTCAGTTAAGGTAAGCATTATGTTGTTCCAGATAAGAAACTGAAGACCTTAGAGACACATGAGATGTTTTTACTGGTTATTTTACTGCTATTGAACCATGAAGAGAGGTGTTTCAGAAGACAAAGTCTTATTTGAGAAGTAATTGGTTAAGAAGTTTATGTCCTTTACAAATAGAAGGGAAAGAGTTCACTGGGAAAAATTTTTGCAGCAAATTTCCCTGATAAAGATCTGATATCCAAGCTATAAAAACAGTTCTTCCTTTATATAAATTCACATTATCAAAACTGGACTTTACATAAAGAATTCTGAGAGAAATTTGCATTTCAAAAAAATACCTGTACAGTACTGTGCTCTCTTGCTCTTTCTACTTCTGCCCCTCAGCACCTTGGTCTTCCCCCTTTTCTTCCCCACCAAAAAAAACCCGAACCCAATGAAAGTAGAAGAACTGATGTTGGGTCTGGGGCTTCCCTTGAGACCTCTAGCACCCAGAAAAAAGTGCCTGGCTCCACCCCCCTGCCTCATGTCCCCATTTGTCCTTTCCTGTCTTTGTCCCTGTCAGGCCCCAACATGTCTGTCCCTGTTTCCTCTTCCCCCCATTGAGTTCTTTCTCTGTGGCATCTAACACTTGGTGGCTGCCCTCTACCATGTATGTTCCTCCTCCTCTCCTCCTTTTCTCAATTCTCTGTCCCTAGTCTCCACATGTCCTCGAACCATGTGCTGGCCTCTTTCTTCCATGGGGATTCAACTCCCTTCATGCCTTCCTCCTTTCCCTACATCCTTGGCTAAATTCACATTACCTAAAATTCACTTTACATAGAGGTCTACAGAATAGCCCACTTACACAAAGTGAGAATTGTCTGTATATGGAAATAATACATAGGAAGAAGAGCCATTCCCCAATAGATAACTGTCAAAAGATATGAAGAGGTAGTTCTCAAAAATGAAGATGTAAGCTATCAACAAAAATATGGAAAAAGCTACAAATCATTAATAATAAGAGAAATGCAAATTAACAACTTTCAAAAGTTACTTTAAAAGTTAAAAAAACTGGGAAATGACAGTTGTTAAAAGGCTGTGGGAAAGTTGGCACACTAATATACTGTTGGTGGAGCTGTGAAATAATTCAAACATTCTGGAAATTTGCAACAATATCCCCCTAAGTCATTAAGCTATACATACCCCTTGGCCTAGCAATACCAGTACTAGGTATATACCCCAAAGAATGTTTTTTAAAGAGAGAAAGAACAAATATAATACGCAAAAATATTTACAGCAGTACTTTTTCATTTGAAAATTGTAAACAAAAAAAATGTACCCATCAGTTGAGGAAATGGCTGAAGAAATTATCCTGTATGATTGTAACAGAATGTTATTTCATTGCAAAAAGAGGCTAAGAGACAGGGGATGGTGAGAAAGAGGGTAGATTAAAAAGGCAGTGATCAGAAGCAAAACAGACCTCTTAGGAGGGAACAAACAAAAAAAAGAAAGAAGGATAAATAGAAGAGAATAGGAGGAAGGGACACACACAGTTAGCAGTCATAACTGTGAATGTGAATAGGATGAACTCACTCATAAAATGAACAAAGAAAGTAGAGAGGACTAGAAACCAGAATCCAGATATGTTGGCTACAAAAGACACTCTTGAAACAGAGACACACAAAGAATCAAAATGAGAGGTTGGAACAGAATCTATTATGCTGATGGTAGGGGTAGCAATCATGATCACAGACAAAGTAAAAGCAAAAGCAGACTTAATCAAAAGAGATAATGAGGGAAGGTACACTTTTGCTAAAAAAAAAATCACTGTCAATTAATTAATATCAATATTAAAAAGATCTGTACCAAATGACATAGTGTCTAAATTCTTAAAGAAAAAAGTTAAATAAGAAGTAGAAAGAAGTAGAAAACAAAATAATAATAGTGGGGGACCTTAATTTACTCTTCTCAGACTTGGACAAATCAAACCAAAAATTAACAAGAAAAAAGTTAAGGACCTAAATAGAATTTTTACCAAAGTTTGGCATGGTGGATCTCTGGAGAGTATTGAATGAGAATAGAAAGAAGCATACCTATTTCTCAGCTGCATATGGCATATTCACAAAAATATAATATATAATAGGGCATAATAACTTCCCAAACAAATGAAGAAATGCAGAAATAGTAAATGCATAATTTTTGGACCATAATGCAATAAAAATTACATTCAATAAAAGATCTTTGAAACACAGGTTAAAAATTAATTGGAAACTAAATAATCTAATCTTAAAGAATAAGTGGATCAAAGAACAAATCATAGAAACTATCAATAATTTCATCAAAAACAATGACAATAAGACCACATATCAAAATTTGTGAGATGCAGCCAAAACATTACTTAGGGGTAATTTTATATCTCCAAACATTAACATCAATAAAAGTGAGAAAGAACAGATCAGTGAGTTGGGCATGCAATTACAAAAAACTAGAACAACAAATTTAAAACCCCCAATTAAACACCAAAATAGAAATCCAGAAAATCTAAGGTGGGATTAACAAAGTTGAAAGTAAAAAACAAAATACTGAACTAATAAACAATTGGGAGCTGGTTTTATAAAACAACAACAAATAAATATACCATTGGTTTATTTGACTCTAAAAAATAAAGAAAACTGAATTACCAGTATCAAAACCAATGAAGATGAAATTAAAGCAATTGTTAGTACCTATTTTGCCCAACTATATGGCAACAAAATGGAAAATCTAAATGAAATTAATATTTACAAAAATATAAGTTGCCCAGATTAACAGAAGATAAAATAGAATACTTAAATAACCTTAACTTTGAAAAAGACATTAAACAAGCCATAAAATAACTTCCAAAGGAAAAAAAAAACCCAACAGATGGATTTACAAACAAATTCTACCAAACATTTAAGGAACAATTAATCTCAATATTTATAAACTGAAAAAGGTAAAAGAGTTTTACCAAATTCTTTGTAAGACACAAATAAGATTTCAAAATCTAAACCAGAGAAAGCAAAACCAAAGGGAAAATAAAAACTCCAGACCAATTTCTCTAGTGAATACTGATGCACAAATTTTAAATAACATATTGACAAGGAGATTACAGCAATAAATCACAAAGATCATGCACAATGAATAAGCTGGATTAATATCAGGAATATCAGCCTGGTTTGATATTAGGGAAACTCTAAGTATAGTTGACTAAGAGAAACAACGAAAATCATATGTTTATATTAACAGATGTGGAAAAAGCTTTTGACAAAATACAATACCCATTCCTATTACATAGAAAACCTAGGAATAAATGGAGCTTTTTCTTAAAATGATAATTATTATCTATCTAAAACCAAGAACAAGAATGATTTGTAATAAGGATAAACTAGAAGTCTTTTTAATAAGCTCAAGAGTGAATATTATAATTTATATTATTATTCAATATTGTGCTAGAAATGCGATCTATAGCAAAAGGATAAAAAAAAAGGAATTAAAGAAATAAGGATAGGCAATGAGGAAGCTATCACTTTTTACAGATAATATCATAGAATACTTAGAGAACCGAGAGAGTCAACTAAAAAACTAGTCAAAACAATTAAGAACTTTAGCAAAATTGCAGAATATAAACTAAACTCACACAGATCATCAGCAATCTATATATTACCAACAAAACCTAGCAGGAAGAAATAGAGAAATTCCATATAAAATAAATGCACTCTTTTTGTGAAGGCCAAGAATTGGAAATTGAGGGGATGTTCAATTGGGGAATGGTTGAACAAGCTGTGGTATATGAATGCAATGGAATACTACTGTGCTAGAAGAAATGATGAGCAAGCTGATTTCAGAAAAATCTGGAAAGACATGAACTGATGCTGAATGAAGTAAGCAGGAGAATATTGTACATAGTAACAGCAAGACTGTGCAATGATCAACTATAATAGACTTACCTCTTCTCAGCAATACAATGATCTAAGATAATTCCAAAAGACACATGATGGAAAATACTATCCACATCCAGAGAAAGAACTCTGGAGTCTAAAGGCAGATTGAAGCATACTACTTTCACTTTTTTGGTTTTTTTCCTTTTCTTGTGGATTTTCCCTTTTGTTCTTATTCTTCTTTCACAACATGACTATGGAAATATGTTTAATATCATTGTACATGTATAAACTATATCAGATTGCTTGCTATCTTGGAGCAGAGGGAGGAGAGGAAGAAAAAATTTGGAACTCAAAATGTTATAAAAGTGAATATTGAAAACTCTCTTTACATATAATTGGGAAAAATAAAATACTATTAAGTGGAAAATAAAATAAAATAACTACTGACAGCATAAAATATTTGGGAGTCTGCTTGCCAAGGCATACAAGGAACTATATGACCACAATCACAAAACACTTCACACAAATAAAAACAAACCTAAATAATTGGAAAAATATTAACTGTTCATGGGTAGGCCAAGTCAATATAATTAAAATGACAATATCTAAACTAATTTACTCATTCAGTGCCACATCAATTGAACTATCAAAGAATTGTAGAACTAGAAAAAGTAACAATGAAATTCATCTAAAAGAATGAAAGGTCAAGAATATCAAGGCAATCAATGAAAAAAAAATGTGAAGGAAAGAGGTCTAGCTGCATTAGATCTTAAACTATATTACAAAGTGATAAACACCAATATAGTTTGATGCTGGATAAGAAGCAGAGTGGTAGATCAGTAGAATAGATTATGTACTGAAGCAAATGAATGTAGTAGCCTCATGTTTGTTAAACCCAAAGATCTGAACTGCTGGGGCAAGAAAGCACTATATTACAAAAACTCTTGGGAAAACTAAAATAGTCTGACAGAAACAAAGCACAACCCATACCATATGCTAAGATAAGTTCATTTAGATGTAAAGGGTTATATCATAAACTAATTAGGTAAGCATGGAAGAAATTCCCTGTCAGATCTATGGATAGGGGAAGAATTCATGGCCAAACAATAAATAAATGTTCACAGGAGGTAAAATGGATAATTTTGATTGCATAAAATTAAAAATGTTTTGCACAAACAAAACCAATACAGCTAAAACTAGAAGAAAAAAACTGGGGAAAAAATTTATAACAAGTTTATCTGATAAAGTTCTCACTTCTCAAATATAAATACATATATGTATGTATTATATATTTATAATATATTATATTATATTATATATATATATATATATAATACATATGGAGACACACACACACACACACACACAGAACTAAGCCCTGTTTATAAAAATAGGAGCCATTCCCCAATTAGCAAATGGTCAAATGAAATAAATAGGCAGTTTTCAGAAGAAGAAATATAAGCTATATATGTTAGTCATGTGAAAAAATGCTCTAAATAACAAGTAATTAGAGAAATTCAAATTAAAAACAACTCTGAGATATCATCTCACACCTATCAGATTGGCTAAGATGACAGAAAAGGAAAATGACAAATGCTGAAGGGGATAACTGAACAAGTTATGTTACATGATTGTGAAGAAATAAAATTGTATTGTAAGAAATAATGAAGAGGATGGTTTCAGAAAAAAAAAACAACCTGATGCAAAGTGGAGCATATAGGACCAGCAGAAAAATCTACACAGTAACAGCAATATGGTAAAGATAATCAATCTGTAAAAGAATTAGTAACTGATTGATACAATGATCTACCACAATTCCAAAGGAACTACAATGTAAAATGTTTATCCACCTCCAGGTAGAAAACTTATGGTCTCAGAGTATAGAAAGAAGCATATTTTTTCCTTTCTTTCTTTTTCTTTTCTTTCTTTTTTTTTTGGAACATGGCTAATGTAGAAATATGTTTTGAATTGACTTAATATGAATAATGGGCATAGTATTTTTTGCCTTCTCAATGGGTGAAGAAGAGGGTTGAGAGGAGAGAATGTGGAACTGAAATAAAAGTAGAATCTTTAATTTTTTAAAAGAAAAGATTATTTAAGCATCCTTTAAAATGCATAAGAGAGAACAGAAGGAAATTCGGAAGGAAATAAACCAGATGTTTTAAAAGTAATGTTGAAATACATATTTTTTTGTTAAAGCAACCTATATGTATTAGAGATTCATGGTTTCATATATAGTCCTCTTTTTTTCTTCTAAAAAATTATTTCCTCTTTCATCCACCTTTAATCTCTTCCTCTTCACTAGGTCCTTACTGTATGCCTAAAAATATACTCAGGTTTAAAAGTAAAACATCCTTCCTTTGACCATTGTATCACCATCCAACTACAATTTCAATTTTCTCCTCTCCTTCACTGCTAATCTTATTGAAAAAAATTGTGTACATTTGATACTGCCATTCTTCACTCTCTCCTCAACCTCTTTCAGTATTGTCTGCTTCCTCACCATGCTACTCTAACTTTACTCAGCTTACTGAGATTAATGAGGGTTGGGAAGGTGGAATTTTAGATGAGAAAGAAAGAATCCAGGGAGGTCTGATCATTTTTCTTTAGATTTGATTTTCATAGCCATTCTAAAAAGATATTTTAAAATAGAAAAAGATTGATGGCTAGATGGAACAGTGAATAGAGCACCCGCCCTGGAGTCAGGAGTACCTGAGTTCAAATGCTCAGACAGTTCAAAGCCTCAGACACATTAACACTTACTAGCCATGTGACCTTGGGCAAGTCACTTAATCCCAATTGCTCTGCCTTCTTCCTTTCAAAAAGCAAAAAACCCCTCAAAAAACCAACCTAACAATTTATACTACAACATCAGTAATAAAAAAATGAACAATTTTAAGACTTAAGGACTCTAATCAATGAAATGATCAGTTACAGCTCCAGATGACTGATAAACAACAATCTGCTTGGCCCAGAACAGAGACGATGGACTAATATGCAGAATAAGAAATGCAGTTTTGGATATGACCAATATAGAAATTTGTTGAGCTTGACTATTCTTATGTCATACAGGAGGTCTGTATTTGTTTCCTCATTTTCAGTGAGTGCTGGGGAGGTCAGAATGAGGAAAAAAGTTTGATAATTAAGAAAAATTTTAAAAATGCATAAGGAATTACAGAAACTATAAAATCAGATAAGAAAATGAAAATGCCCAAATTAACCTTTTCTTCCTAATGTTTTTCATCATATAGGCTGATTGTATATTTCTATAAAGATGTATATAACATTTTTTCACCTGTTTTCCCTAGGACATTTCTTGACTTCATAGCAGTCTATTTTCCTCAAAATAATGTGAAAGTTGGGAAAATAATATGAAGTTGGGAAAGATGATCTTTTAGTTAGGATATTAATATTCAATTATGTACAGTGAGTTAATGGATGATGTTAGTTTTTTTTACCCTTCTTAGTTTCAAGAAAAAGAGATGAATCATGCCAATGGCAACACACAAATACATTTTTAAAAAAGTAAAATCATGACCTATTCAATATACTCAAGAGGAAAAAACCTTCAATTTAGCACCATTAAAAGACTTCTTATACTTATAAAACATTTTCTTTTCAACTATTATAGTTAAAAGAAAAGTATCTAGCAATGTAGTACGAAATGCATGAATGGATGAGGATATAGTCAGATATAGTCAGCTCCCAATACTAGGAAAAAATTTAAAGGGAGCAGGCTTTGATTATAGATAGTAGTGGTTTATTTCCTTACTGAAAGAAAATCATCTCCAACTATAAGAGATTTTTTTAAAATTTGAGATGGGGGAGGTCAGTCTGGGGCTGAAAGAGAGAGGAGGTAGCAATTTTGCGGGAATTACTATGGTCAGTTTAAAATTTCCCATCCTATTAAGTCACCTCCAATGAATCTGGGTCATGTTCCGTTATCTCTTTTCTTTCATGAAAATTAACGGAGCCTTATTATACTAAATGCAGGTGGCCAAAAATTTAATAGTGCTTTTCATGAAGTCTTGCTCTGAAGACATCATTTATTACAAGAAAAAACCTGAAACACAAAAAATTAAAATATAAGATCTTGTGTTTTTTTTAAAAGTAGGTCAGTGATGTCAGTCTAATTATATTGAACATATAAACAAGAAAGAAAAAAAGGAGAAATTCATAATATAAAGCCTTACAGTAATGCAACATGATAGCTAGGTCTACTACCACAGTATGAAATGAAATGAAATAGAACATTGGCAATTGTCTGATTAATTTAAGCAAATCCAAACTGAGTTAGCCTTTTGGGGGGTCAGTTCAACAAAGGCAATTCACTAAACATTTATTACATTCCTACTATTTGTAATGCATGGTTCTCCACTGTCAAAATCAAAATAACCTATACTAGTCCTTTCATTTTGTTCAGTAGGAAAACAAATTAAAGATACTCACTTTTATATATGATATAAATTAGCCCTTGCTTTAAATACAGATTCTACAGAAGGTATAAAAGTTGTTACTGTAACCTTAAGAGTTCAAATTGCAAGCTAGGAGGAAAAAGCAATTTTGTGTTGGCAGTTTGAAAAATAAGTTGAAAAATGTCTTTATCTATAAAGTCAGGTGGGAAAATGGATTAATGGAAGGTATCTTTCCCTGTGAAGTCAGCAAGAAGATGTATGTTTTGCCTGAGATCCATGAGGATCTATAAAGGATCTATGCAACAGAAAGAAAAAGGTAAAGATGGATTTTTTCCTTGTGAGAAATGCTGTGTATGTGTGTGTTTATTCAGAAATCCTATAAAGGAAATTTTGTAAAGAGAATTCTATTAAGAATTTGAGAGAAGAAAAATTGTTTCCTGTGATTTGTGAAAACAACAGTAAGAAGATGCTTATGAAACTTTAGCCATTATTTGGAATAAATTGAATGATATGAGCCTGAGGTTCCAAGCAAGTGAAGTCATCTACTGATAATGTGAGGGATTGAGGTGATTTGGGTTGTTAACACTGGTCATAGCAAAAATACCACAGATAGTTATATACGTACCTGTCGGTTTGTAACTGATTCTGTTTGTTAGTAAATTGAATATTCCATAATTTAAATTGTATTTAGATACAGAAAATAAGACTAATTACTATTGGAAAAGGTTTTTCTAGTTCATTAAACAATTTAACAATAAAGTTAAGTTTCTAGTTCATTAAACAATTTAACAATAAAAACAATCACTCGACATTTTAATTAATAAGATAGATTGCAAATTTATTATTGAGAGATAAGTCACCCAAGCATACTTAGATTGATACTGCTGTCCAGCCTATATCTCACCATATTGTCCATAAGAAGAACATTCAGAGACTTTTCCCAATGCTTTGCCAAAATCTGTATAAATAATAGCTATAGCATTCCCCTGGTCTACCAATAACTATGCTTAAAAAGGAAATGATATTAGTGTCATATGATAAATTCATGCTGGCTCTTTATGATTATCAATTCCTTTTCCAGATGTGCACTGATCATTGCTTTACTTTTTTAGAATTTTGCCAAGAACAAATTCAAGCTCATTGGGTTTACAAATTCCAGCCTCCTCCCTTTTTTGAAAATTAAGACAAAGATTTGCCCTTCTCCAATCTTCCAGCAACTCTTATTTTCCACCATTTTCCAAAGTTTACTTATAATAACAGACAGTAGCTTCTGCCAGTTCTCTATGTATCTTAGGATATATAAGAAGTTAATCTACTAGAGCAGTGGTTCTCAACCTTCCTAATGCTGCGACCTTTTAATACTTGTATGTGGGAGTAACTGCATGTGGGCAGACCTGCCTGGAGAAGGATAGAGGAGCGATGTCTTTGTTCCTAAGACCATTGGAAATATGTGTTTTCCGATGGTCTTAGGCGACCCCATTTGCCCCCCAACGGGGTCGCGACCCACAGGTTGAGAAGCAGTACTAGAGCAAAATAAGAGTATTTGAATATTAATAATTCAATAGATCCATAGAATGCTAGGGTGGGAAGAGTCATTAGAGATCATTCACTCCCACCACCTCATTTTCCAGACGAGGAATTTGCGTCCAAGGTGATGAAATGACTTGACCCAGGTGACACACATGAATATGAGTTAGAGGAAGAAGTTTATCCAAGTCTCCTTAATCCAAATGCAACAGGCTTTCTCCAACACCATTCTTTCCCATCTAATGCCTTAAAATGTAGTAAAATTTTCAATAATGTAACAATGGCAAGTTGTAAAATTCTTTGGGTTTTTTTTCTTTTGATAAAAGTCTTGGAAATCAACAAATAAAGTTGAACAATGACAACTAATGTTTACAACTCTTTGTCCCTTGCTGAAGCAACAAGTAACATGGGGAATAATAAAGGAGGGTTACTTTTGTAGTTCCAGGAGGATCGGATCATTAATACTACCTCAATTACCATCTCCCCTGGAACGCTGATGGAGTTAGTCAATGACCCCAAGCATAAGATACAGGAACAGCAGTACCCCCAGACCACTACCTTGTAGCCAAGTTGGTAGAAGAGCCAGCTCAAACCAGCTCAGCTGACTGCCCAATTTTCAGTTCAACTGTTTATTTACACCTTGGAAATCAATAAATTCTACACTCCTTCCCCCTATACACACACTTGATTTATTGTTTTGGTTGTCTAGAACCAGAGATGTCAAACTCATGGAAAGCCAAGCAGGAAAACTGAACTGATAAACTATAACTGGGAAATGTTTAACAAAATAAATAAATGAAAATACAATACAACATAGATAATGTCAATCCGTGGCTTTCTAAGTCACTGCGTGGCCAGTAGGGATCCTGAATTTGACACCACTGGTCTGGACTTTAGAAAGTAATGGAGAAAATGTTAATGATGAGGTTTGAATTTCCCAGATGCTGATTTTAAACATTTATTTATATGTAAGGAAACATATCACTTACTTCCTAGAGCCAAGGGAATAACCCCTATGGAAAAGAGGTCCACCATTCTCATCTCTGTGAATATCAGCCACTGAACGGCTGCCACTTATGAGCAGATAAGGCCAGGAACTCTGAAAATAGTAGTGTTCTTTACTGCTCAGCCAGTACTTCTTAAACTGTGGGTCAGGACCCATGGGGTGGCAAAAAATTTGGCAACAGTAAAAGGTTTCTGAACCAATCAAAAATTAATTCAAAATCAAACATATAATTAATTTGAGGTGTTTCTGAGAGCTCCTGTCTGTGTTGCATCTCGCAACTTCATTGCAGCCTTTGGTTCTGAACACACAGCATATACGCTTTGCACTGCGCATGCCCTCAGGTCACACAATTCGTAGAAACCTGTATAGGTATGTAGCTACTCATGGAGATGAACAATTAAATAAGCCAGAAATGGGGGGAGGGGGAAGGCTGGGGAGGCCAGTTAGGTGGTGCAGTGGAGAGAGCACTGGCCTTAGAGTCAGGAGGATCTGAGTTCAAATGCTGCTTCGGGCATTTGTCTCTAGTTGTGTGACTCTGGGCAAGTCTCTTATCCCCAGACTGCCTCACAAAAAACAACAATAAAAACAACCCTGAGGCAAACAGGATTAAGTGACTTGGCTGGAGTCACACAGCTAGTAAGTGTCTGAGGGTGGATTTGGGTTAATCCATCAGGCGTTCCATAGCAAAACTCTGAGGTTCTCATTCTAGCTAAGAATGAGATTCTAGCTCACTCAATAAATTAGGTCCTTAACAAAGTTCAAGCCCAAGTGGGACAAGTGTACCTCCCACCTCTAGTTTGTCATATTGGCATATGACTGATGAGAAGGCAGCAGCAACCACCACAAAACAAAAGACACCAACCTACAACTTCTTTCAGATCCAAGTACTTCATAGAGAAAGTAAGAGTTGAACCACTACAAACTGTGGCTTATTCTTGGATCCAAACGAGCCACATCTCACCCAGCTGTTTCTGATAAAGCAAAAATTGCTTTTCTAATGCTAAAATTTTCTTCTGTCACACTAAGATGGATGAGGATCTCAGATTACATAAGAGAAGATTCCTAAAACAGATAGAGTTGATAGCCCAAACAACCACATCCCTTTTCTAACAAATCTTTTCCTTTTCCTTTTCTCCACTCACATGGACTTGTAACATGCTAACTATTAAATTGTCATACAGTTTACCCATTTTGATGATAAAATGTATAGAGTGATATACAGAAAAATCAATGTCTGGGTGTGAATTGCCTCTCTGGGTTTGTAATTCCATAGTCCCATTAGACCATACGGTTAACATACCAAGGCAACTGCTATTCTTGACACACAGGAAATCTGAGTCCTGGTACTTTCAGCCCTATTGAATTATGACTTAGGAGACAGAAAGTTTACAGTTCCTGAGGCCCTAGGGAAAGGGTGTTTTCCCAAGACTGTAATTGTTACATATGACTATGCCTGTCTTCTATCTCTTCAGTAATTACACAAAGACAACTGAATGTGCTCTTTGTAAAAATTCTTCATCATGCCTGTTCTCCTGTGCAGAATGAAGTTTCAATATTTCATCAGGAATGTAAGCCAGATTCTGCAGGTTTTACTCACACCGAACTCTCCCCCCTACTGGCCTAGCAAGGGCTATGGAATTGGTTATAGTATTTTCTCTGGTTCTGTTGCCTTCCTTAATGAATTCTTCTGGAAATCTCTCTTCCATGCAGTAGACACTTCAACTTTATGTTAAAACTAGCAATGGATGCTACATTTTTAAATGATATAAGGTTTGACCACATGTTCTCTTTGGAAAGCTGCAATCGCAGAAATTCATTACAAATTTCAGCAGGTGATGATGTAATCTACAGAGTCACATGGAAGGCAAAAAGCTAGAAGACTGAAAAAGAGAACAATCAGAGAGGGAAAAGTCTAGCTAGCCTCCTAGGAAACAAAAAACAAGGAAATAACTTGGAATGAGTGAACAAAACACCAGACTTTAGAATCCCAAATCTAAAAATAGAGCACAAAGGACCTCACTGAAAAACTGACACAATTAGGTCAAGAAAGGAGACGAGGACTCCACAAAGCTATGTAGCAGTCCAAGTTTGGCCAGAGTAACAAGTGGAGAGGAATTCAAAATCCATAAAGATCAGTCAAGGTCTTGTCTTGGGAAAGGGGTGGTGGGGAAAAAAAAAAAGGAAAATCCACTTACTGGAATCCAAAAATGAAAAAGAATTAAGCACAAATGAAGAAAAAAAATAAAGAAATTATCAGTAACTATTTTACCTAACTATATAGCAACAAATATGACAATTTAAACAAAATAGACAAATGTCAACAAAATACAAAATGCAGAATTTTCTGTAACAGAAAATTAATAACAATAGAAATTTGAATAAAATTTGCAATTTAAATTTTTAAATAAAAATCTCAGAAAAAGACATTGAACAAATCATAAATTAACTCCCAAATTAAAAAAAAACCCTGTAGGATTTACAAGTGAATTATATGAAATCTTCAAAGAAGAATCAATTCCAACTGTATATAAACTGTTGACTACAATTAGAAAACAAATCCTACCAAAATTTTTATGGCACAAAAATTGATTTGATAGCTGAAGTAGGGAAAAGCAAAAAAAAGAAAGAAAATTATAGACCAGTATCTTTAGTGAATATCAATTCAAACATTTAAGTAAAATATTAGCAAAGAGGCTACAACAACACATGGAAGACGTTACACGTTATGACGTGGGGTAAAGCAATGATATCCATTGTCGCTAATATTGTTTAACAAAGTGCTTGAAATACTAGCTATAGCAATAAGACAAAGAAGAGAAACTGAGACAATAAGTGCAGATAAAGAGGAAACAAAATTATCACTTTTTTTTAAAGAGATATGCTGCCCTTCATAGAGAGTTCTCCTACTTGGATAAATATGCAAGAAAGAATGGTGGTTTAGGCCAGCATTGAACCTGGCACATGGTAAGAACTTAATAAATACTAGTTGATTATAATTATGACTACAATTGTTGGCTATTGTGTGAATATTACAGTGAGCAGGTTTAAGAACCAAATTTCCTGAGACTAACTTATGCTACTAGAAAAAAATGGTCTTGCATTAAAAAGTATCTTTATAATCCACCTAAGTGGAGTTACCAAGCAAGAATACCAGTTATCTCCCCCAGACCAAATCACAGAGGAAGGTATTCCATTTTGTGGAGGAGGGTGGTGAATTTTGTCCATTAAATTGGATGCCAGATTTGCCTATGATCAGTCAACCCCAAGTGTTTCCAAAGAGTGCTTTGAAAAAGTAAATAAACTATCCCACATATGGAAGACTTGCAGTCTTTGAAATTACAGAGAAACCACAAGTTGTAATCTACCATAACATCTGAAATATAATTGCACATGGAAGTACAGAAAATATATACTTTATGCTTATATCAGTAAATATGGCACCAAAATGATCACTTTTCCTAAAATTACTCCCCTTCCCCCCCCCAAAGAACTTATTTAATTTTAGCAGTTGTTAGAACAAATAATCCTTTAGCAGTGAATTCTTGCTTTTCCATAGTTTTGCTTTATAAATTGTACTTCCCATATAATGTATATAATATAGCTTTCTTGAATGTATAGGCCAAAGAAATTGTTTGGTGCCCCTGAATGCACAAAAATGGTGTGACAAATATTTCATTAAGAAACTCCGAGAGAGGCAGAAATTAAAGATATTTATAAGCATATGAAAAAATGCTCTAAATTACTATTGATTAGAGAAATGCAAATCAAAACAACTTTGAGGTACCACATCTCACCAGTCAGATTAGCTAAGACGACAAAACAGGAAAATGACAAATGCTGGAGAGGATGTGGAAAAATCGGAACACTAATGCATTGTTGGTGGAGCTATGAACTGATACAACCATTCTGGAGAGCAATCTGGAACTATACCCAAAGGGCTATAAATAACCTTTGACCCAGTAATACCACTTTTGGGGTTGTACCACAAAGAGATCATAGAAGTAGGAGGAAGACCCATATGCACAAAAATATTTATTGCAGTTCTCTTTGTTGTGGCAAAAAACTGGAAATTAACGGGATGCCCATCAATTGGGGAATGGCTAAACAAGTGGTGGTTTATGAATGTAATGGAATACTATTGTGCTATAAGAAATGGGGAGGAGACGGTCTTCATGTTCACCTGGAGAGCCTTATACAAACTGATGCTAAGTGAGAAGAGCAAAAACAGGAAAAATTGTATGCAATCACAGACACATCGTAAGTGTGATGACCAACTTTGATAAACTGGACTCTTCTCAGCAACACATAGTTATAAGACAACTCTACAGGTCTCAGGATGGAAGGACATATCTACATTCAGAGAAAGATCTAGAAAGAACAGAGTTTAAATGGAGACTGAAGCAATCTACATGCTATCATACTTTTTCATGTTTGATTCTCTTTCTTTTTTCCCATTGTTCACTCCATTGTTTACAATCCTTCTATACAACCATACTAAGGTCTAATTTGAAAATATTTGCAGATCATCAATACTTGATTGCATGCCACCATGGGGGAGAGAGGAAGAGAGAGAGGAGAAAATTTGAAACTCAAGAGATCATGGAACTGAATCTTGTAAACTAAAATTAAATAAACAAATCAACTTAAAAAAAAAAGAAACTCTGAGAGTCCTGAGTTACAAGATAAAAAGATATGATTAATATAATCTAGTATTCCTTTGCAGATGTTCTTAAAAACTGCAATTTTTTTTCTATTAAAGATAATATGTGTTGCATCTGAAGGTAGTAAATTCAGAGGTCTAATTTGACTAGGGGCATATTTGAGTTTAAGACAAGTATGAAACACGTTTGATTTAAAAAAAAAAAACTAATGCATACAATGACAAGTTAATATAATGAATCAGGTGGCCTTACCAAAGATTTTTAATGTAAGGGGTCATTTTACCTTCATTTGACATTTTAGCTGATTTCCTGTCTGAATATTTAACATAATTATAAAGGATATCCACTGAATACCAGAGCTTCACGTACGCCTCACTGAAACTTCTTTTTTTTTGCTATTTGCATGAATAAACAACTTTTAAAGTTTTAAAAAAAGATTATGAGGGAAAAAATAATCATATCAGAAATGATATAGTACTGCTGAGTTCATCATGATTTATATTGTTTAAACCATTCCATCCGGCCAGAATGCACCATCCCTCCTTTACCTCTGCATCATAGGATCCTCTCTTCCTTTAAGATGCATCCAGGGCACCATCTTCTCCCCACGGCCTTTCTTGGTGCTCACCAAATTGCTCGTGTTCTCCCTCTCAACTACTTTATATTTAACTGCTTTGAATGTATTTATATTTACTCCCTCTATATTTATGCTTGCCATATGTATTTGCTGTCTTTTCCATTACAATATAAAGATTCTTCCATTTTTTGTACTAACATATTCCCTAGCACAGTGCCTAGGGCATATGGTAGATTTGTAATAAATACTTGTTGACTGAGGTTGAAAACAACTAAAACGACCTTAAGTGTTCCATGACTAAACTAGCTTACAGAATTTCTAAACTCATACAGATCATAGAATTTAGAATAGAAAGGGCCTTATAGCCTAACATCCTCACTTTACAGATGAGTGAATTGAGACCCAGAATACTTATCATATTTCTCCAAGATCACACTTCTGGGAGGTAGTAAAATCTGCATTCAAACCCAGGTCTTCCACCCCTCAGTCTAGTGCTCTTTCCTCCATACCAACTTGAGAATAGGACAGAAACATTCTTTTGAAAATTTGCTTACTGCTCATGATAACTTTATCTACACAGGATTTTGGAGCAAGAAGGGACTGGAGAGTTCCTCTGTTCAATTCCTTTATTTTACAAATGATAAAATGAAAGCACAAAAAGCCAAAGGGTCATGAAGGACTAAGTAGCAGAGCAAGGATTCAAATCTATTTCTATATCACTTCACATATAAACATATAACACATTTTAGAGTGATTTATTTATGTACATCATGTATTTATAGAGAATAGTTGATAGAATTAAAGTTATATGTGTATGTGCATATACGTACATATCTATACATGCACATATAAACATACATACACATATATACAATATGTGTGTATATATACATATATATGTATATATATATGTAATATGATATATGGAAAAGATCCTGATGTTGAGAAACATTGAAAGCAAAAGGAAACAGTGATGGCAGAGGAGAAGATGGGTAGACAGTGTCATGAAAACAACAAACAGGAGGAATTTGGACTGACTTTGAGAGATAGTGGAGGATAGAAGGGCCCAGAGTGCAACAGTCTATGGGGTCAGGAGGAGTCAAACATGACTGTACAACTGAACAACAGTGATATATAATGTTTTAAAGCTTACAAAGCTCTTTACATGTTACATATGCAGTATCTCACATTGACACTGGAAATCAACCAGAGTTGAGATTTCATTAATGTAGGGAATTGCGATGAGGAAACGCCTTGATCATGCAGATTTTTTCATTTTTAGTCTTGTGTCCTCAGTGCCTAGCACATAAATGCTGATTGACTGATTACTGACCAGCACCTGCTTGTAACTGATAACCTTAAGAGAGCTCCCTGGGGCATAGTTAGGTAGTGTTTCTTAATTTACAAAATATTTTCTTCAAAATAACTTTGTGAGATCTACAATGCAAGTATTATCGCTCTCATTTTATAGATAAAAAAGAGAAGTTGTTATTTGGAGACAGTCACATACATAACTAATAAATGTTCAGTCACACTGAAATTTAGATTCTTTGATTCCAAGTCCAATGCTCTTTCCGTTACACTATGCTGTAATTATAACTGTGAAAAACTTTGACATATGTTGGTGTGCTTTATCTATCTATCTATCTGTCTATCTATCTATCTATCTATCTGTCTGTCTGTCTGTCTGTCTGTCTATCTATCTATCTGTCTGTCTGTCTATCTATCTATCTGTCTGTCTGTCTATTTATCTATCTGTCTATCTATCTAATCTGTGTCTGTCTGTCTATCTATCTGTCTATCTATCTATCTATCCATCTGTCTGCATAACATTAAATTCTGCCAACAATGTATTTGTTCCACAGTTCTCTTCCCTCCCTCCCCGCCCCCCCATCCCCTACGCCTGTCAAAGAAAAGATAGGCTTACTAGTAATTCATAGAGAATGCCTGCTGCACTCTGGAGCCCAGACAGGTCTACTCATAACCAACTTCAAATCTGGAAATCATTATTCTAAGTCTAATTATTGAACAGAAACTATTTCTTATCACACAATCTCCTAGGTACTTGTTCAACAGTTTCAGCAGCTGTAATTAAAAATATTTTTTTACAATGTCTAGGAAAAGTCATCTTGGAGAAGAGTACATTAAGAACATGGTACAGTCCCATTAGGGTACAATTCAAGTTTCATTACAGCAAATAAAGGCTTGGAATAGCAACATTTCTCACAAATAGCCTTTTTCATGTAGAATAAGATGTCATCCTAGAGGACAGACAGTACAAATTTAGAGAAGTGTTTTGGAAAGAAGCTTTATTTTTAAGTGAAATTTAAATGTTCAACTGAGAACTGAGTCATAACTAGTTCCTCTAATTAAATTTTTTTTAAAATTATGGCACAAATAGCACATTTGAAAAACTAGATTTCTTTCATAGTATAATCAGTAATTCCAAATTAGAGATCAAGCTCTGTAAATAACCACATAATAACTTTTGTCCAGTTGGTTGAGCTACACCAGGAATTCCAGTGTATTCTGATGTTGAAGCCAAACCATATAAAACTTTCCCCAAATCTTTTTCCCACCAACCCTTAGCAAATGCAAATGTTATTATCTCTATTTTTACAAATAAAGAAACTGAGGCTCAAAGATTTTAAGTGAAAAGTAGGAAGCTTTCTCAAGGCCTTGATTCTCCTACCCTTGGTCACTTCCTCATTCCATATTCCAGGGAAGGCTGTTCTTACAATTCTTATGGGCTAGCAAGCAAATGCATAGGGAATGTTTTCTCAGGCTTGTCTAGCTGGATAACGAAGGATAATGGACAAAACCAAAGATACTCTATTATTTTCACAAATAACAATAGGTTAACACTTTCAGGAAACCTGGTTCAACTGGATCAGAGGATACAAGCAACATAATTCAGTTGGACAAGCATTTACAATATTATGACTTGATCTAAAATACCTTATCCATACTTTCTTACCCTTCTTGAGCAAAGAAAAGATAATAAAAAGCTAAGGAGGAAGCCTAATCTGACTTGAAAGAAGAGGGAGGACCAAGAGGAAGAGGAGGTAGGACAGAAACTAGGTTTGCCCTTATTATTTATCCAGTCTCATTTTAATGTTACATATTTTGGGACTCTATTAATTAGAGCACAAAAGTAGGTAATGTCTTGGTCAGGTTAACCATTTCATTTAGAAATTACTCTATAGAACACATAAACACTTGGATGAAATAGTTTTGAAGCCCTAGGTTCGAATCTTGCCTCAGATGCTATGTGACCCTGAGCAAGTTACTGAGCTTCAGTTTCCCATAATATGAGGGCGTTAGACTCCAAGATCTAGATTCCTAGACCCTTCCAACTACAAATCTATATTCCTAAAATCCTATGATCCCATTGTGTTGAATATAATTGATTTTATTATAAAAAACTAATGCCTTACTATTAAATGAAAAAATCCTGAATGTAAAAAATAGAGTTTAATATTTATTCAACAAATATCCATGAAGTGCAAGGGATATTGACTATAAGAATGTTAATCATACATATATAATTTAACAAAGGTTGAAAGAGAAATGAGAAAGATGTTAATTGACTTTAATGTTTGTTAGTTCTTTTTTGTATGTTTACTTATAATACTTCAATATTTTTGCCTGGTCAGTGTGGATACTCTCTTCCCACCACAAGGCAGTCCCTGCTCATTTTGTTAAAATGGATTTTTATAAACAACAAATGGGCAGGTAGGTGGTGCAATGGATAGAGTGCCAGGCCTGGAGTCAGGAATATTCATCTTCATGAGTTCAAATTTGGCCTTAGATACTTACTAGTTGTGTGACCCTGGGCAAGTCACTTAATCCTGTTTGCTTCAGTTTCCTCATAAGAAAAATGAGTAGGAGAAAGCTACGGCAAACCACCTCAGTATCTTTGCCAAGAAAACCTCAAAAGGGGCCAGAGGAGTCCACTGAAAAATGACTAAACAAATAAAAAACCTTTCAGGTAATGAGCCTCTCCAATTCCACTCAATAAATATTTATTAAGCACCTACTGTTTGCAAGGTACTGTGTAGGCACTGGAAATACAAAAGATGAGACTGATCTTGCTGTCAAGGAACAAACACTCTACTGGGACGGATACAACCTGTTTGTAGATAAGTAAATCTGAGTTTTATAAACTGTAATTACAAAGTTCAGGGGTGGGAGGGAGTGGAGATGGGGTAGGAAGTAGCCCTGTGCTAAGCCTTGAAAGGAGGAAGGATTTCAAGATCAATGGTAAAGAGTAAAGGCACCAGTGCAAGATGGAAATGACAGGGAAGTGGAAGAGCAAGTAGATGAGGAGGAATAGTGTGAAATCAGCTGGAAAAATCAGTTGGAGACAAATTATACAAGTTTTAAAGTGCCAAACATTGGAATTTGTATTTTATTTTGGAGGTAATAGGGAGTCACTGAAGCTTCTGGAGTAGAGAAATCACCTATGCTTTAGAAATATCCTTGTGGCAGCTGTATGGATTTCATATTGGAAAGAAGAGAAAAGGGAGGCTGCCAGCTTGTTCCTCATGCCAGACACACAATCTGTCACTGGAGCCCATATGCAATCAGTTAATGAGTATTTTTTTCTTTTCCATTTAATATTTATTTTTTTCTCAATTACATATAAACAAAAATTTCTAACATTTGTTTTTTATAATTTTGAGTTCCAAGTTCTCTCCTTCCCCTCCTTGAGAAGGCAAGCAGTCATGTAAAACATTTCCACCATATTAGCTATGTTGCAAAAGAAAATAGACCCCAATACCCCCCCCAACAACAACAACAATAATAATGTATGCTTCAATCCACGTTTATACACCATCAGTTTTTTTTCTGGAGGTGGATAGCATTTTTCATCAAAAATCTTTGGGAATTTTCTTAGATCATCATATTGCTGAGAATAGCTAAATCATTCACAGTTGATTGTAACAATATTGCTGTTACTATGTACAATGTTCTGGTTCTGCTTATTTCACTTTGCAGCAGTTCATGGAAGTGCTCCCAGGTTTTCTGAAAGTATCTCACTCATCATTTCTTACAGCACAATAGTTTAAAGAGTATTAAGTGCCTACTATGGTCAGGCTCTGGGTGTTGGTGCTAGGGATACAGGTACAAAGAATGAAGCAATCCCTAACCTTCTCATTTGTTAGATTAGCCAGAGTAGACATTAGGCTGACAACTTAGTCTTAAAGAACCCAGAACTGGCTGGGTTCATACCATAATGAAGCCTCAGAATAATATTTCGGCAGAGGCTGTTTCAGGAGACTAATATAGAAAAGAAGGAAAGTTAATGCCACAACAGTATGCATTCGTTAATTCTGCCACCAATTCATGAGATTAGCCTGCTGTCTCCAAGCCTGCCAAGGGCTTTGTTCTTAGTCATCTGTAAAACAGAATAATTTCCTTCTTCAGGAAGAGATGCCACATTTTCTACTTCTCTGTATCTCTCCACAGTACTTAGTCTAGTGATTTGTACACAGTGAATGCCCTATCAATGTGATATAACTCTGTAGACACACATTCTATATATAGGTCTCTCCAAAAGTGCAAGAAGAAACCAACTTGAAAGAGTTCAGTAGCAAGACTGTCTTGAAGGAACCAGGAAGAGAGCCTGACAAATTACTCAAAAGTTGGGATATAAAAAGGATAAAGGCAAGGAAGGTAGAATCACAGAAAGAATCAAAGTTTCAATCAAGAGAAGAGAGAAAACAAGAAGAATTATGGAAAACCTTGACAATGATTTGGCTACATTTTTTGATGTTCTTATTATGGAGACTATCTTCAAAGCGCCAAAAATCAAACCTTCCTATCGCTATGGGAAACGGCAAAAAAGCAAAAAAAGAAAGCACTGTGTTTGCAAATAACAAACTTCTCCCATCTGTTGCATTGTTGATACACTTTCCAAAGAGCCAAAAGCCTTTTAAAGTTCCTATAATGATATAAAATATTTTTCAAAAGTCTAGGTTAGCCACTTGTCACATTCTGATACCTACACACATATCAGGTATATAAGCAGAAACATGTGCATTATGTGCAGAGATGAAAACAGTTTATAAAGGAAGAAAAAAACAGCTAAACGCTTGAGCCCGGGAGGGTCTCCTCATGACAGAGGAGGCTCAGATCCCAGTGATCACATGCAGGTGTTTCCCTGTGCCGATTCCCTTCCAGGCAATAGGTTTTCTTTCCAACACAGTGATGATGCAGCTAGGCTGCTGCAGTTAAGGCTTGTGTCCTGAATTCACAGAAGTAACTAGGTATTTTTGCACCTGATGTGGCCAGGGGATAGGAGGAACATATCCCTTTGGGTAAAAGGAAAGAGGCATCCTGACACACAACTGCTACCTCTGCCACAGTTGCCACCCATGCAAAATAAAAGAGGGCACGAAAGATAATGAATGTTAATATCTTCTAAATTCCCAACACTAAGGCAAAATCAGTTGCCAATTATAGCAATTATAAAAGAGTATTAAGTGCCTACTGTGTATCAGGAACCAAGTGTTGGTGCTAGGAATACAGGTACAAAGAGTGAAGCAATCCCCAACTTTCTCATTCGTTAGATTGGCCAGGGTAGACACTAGACTGATAATAGCCTTAAAGAACCCTGTGCAGATGATTCCCATATCTGTATCTTCATACCCTACCAATCACTCTAACCTCCCAATTCCTTAACTCATTCATTTCCCATGATCTGCTCCTCCATTCCCGTAAGCTACCCACATGGTCATACCCTAGATCTTGCCATCATCACCTACAAATGCACCACTTACATCTTCATGAACTCTAAAATGGCATTATCTGATCATAATCTGTTGTCATTCCACCTTTCTATTTTGCCTTGCAACAAACTTTGCTTATCATCCCCACTGGGACCCGTATCCTTCAGTGCTTTCCCAGGCCATCCATCACCCCTGTACTCACTACACTCTCCTCCCTTCCCCATCTTGGTGAACTGTCCCCTTCTCTTGAGTCTTTTACTCTCTTATCCTATCATTCATCTCCACTCCTACTCACCTGCAGTCAAATGAAGCTTGAGGGAAAAAAAATTACAAAACTACACTCCCTGGATCCATTGCAAATTTATTTTATGTAATATCAATTGAGCCCTTGCTCCAGCAAGACAGTCCTTTTACATTTTCCTACTTAGCTAACTATCCCAGTTTCCACAGCGGCTTTTCCAAACTTTTTGATCCTTCATCAGACTTCTCATACCTTCCCTTTTCTACACCTCTGAGCTAAGAACTGTGACTCATATTTTATTAAAAAAAAAACTGAGATCATTTGCAAAGAGCTCCTTTTCTCCTCTCTTCTTCATCTTATCACCCAGAAGCCTTCTACCACTATCTCCTCCTTCATCCCTAAGATGAAGAGGTAGATCTTTACCTTGCCAAGGCCAATTCTTCTACATGTACAAGTGATTCCATTTCATCCTGTCTTCTCCAGCAGATTCCCCCTCTGTCATCCCCACTCTCTCACTTAAATTCAGTCTCTGTCTCTCTACTGGCTGTTTCCCCTCTGCTTACAAACATGCCCATGATTCCCCCATCACAAAAAATAAAAAAATAAAAAAACTTACATTGCCATATGCCTGTTGAACCTCTCACACTGGATATCCCATAGATATCTTAAACTCAACATGTCCAACTGAGTTCATCATCTTTTGCCCCAAACCTTTCCCTCTTCCTAATATCTCTATACTGTTGAGGGGACCACCACCCTCCTAATCACTCAGGCTCACAATTTAAGTGTAATATTTTATTCCTTATTCAACTCTCACTTCCTCCCCCCATATTCAATCCCTTGTCAGGTCCTGTCAATATTACCTTTGTAACTACTCTCATATTCTCCTCCTCTCTCCCACTTCCAACACTCTGGTGAAGACATTCATTACATTATGTGAGGACTATTTTAATAGCCTGTTGTTTGATTTCTCCACCACAAATCTCTCCTCACTATATTCCAATTTCCACTAAACTATTTAAGTAATCTTTCTAAAGCATAAGTCTGAACATGTCATCCTTCCTACTCCATAAACTCCAGTGGCTCCCTATCACCTGGAAGATCAAAAATAAAATCCTGTTTGGCACTCAAAGCCTTCCATGACTCCCCGGCCCCATGCATATGTACACAGTTTTCCAGTCTTATATCTTACTCATCTCCATATTCTGAGCCGCAGGGGCATGGGCCTCTTTGCTGTTCTTCCACAAGACATTCCATTCCTCAATCCTGAGCCTTTTCACTGGCTGTTCCCCATGTCTGGAATCCTCTCCCTCCTTATCATCATCTCGATGCAACCAAGATTAGAAGGAAAGCAGAAATCTGGGAAACACTCTTTACAGTGAGTGTCTCTGATAAAGGCCCATTTCTCAAACCTATGGAAAACTGAGTCAAATCTACTCATCCATGCATCCTCCAGACAGCTATGAAACTGATATTCCTAAGCGAAGGTCTGACCTTGTTATGCCCATCCTCAAGCAGCTTCAGTGGTTCTCTATTGTCTCTATGATAAAATATAAATATTTCAGCTTGGAATTTAAAGCCCTACACAGTTTGGCTTCATTCTACCTTTCTAGGCTCATTACAGCTACATCCCTCTGTGTTCTAGCCTAACTGTTCCACTAGCTATTGCCCTAAGTTATCATTACCAGTCTTTTGCCTATGCTCTCGTACAGACTTGTCCTTCCTTCACAGAGGAATGTATCACCTTCTCACCTCTTTTTTTTTTTTTTTGGCAAGACGAGGTTAGGTTAAGTTAAGTGACTTGCCCAGGGTCACACAGCTAGTAACTGTCAAGTGTCTAAGGAAGGATTTGAACACAGGTCCTCCTGACTCCAGGGCTGGTGCTCTATCCATTGAACTACCTAGCTTCCCCTATCACCTCACCTGTTAAAATCCCTAGTGTCCTTCAAGTCTCAATCCACATTCCACCTCCTCTGGGAAGGCTTTTGTACTTTCTTTTTTTTATAAGTCCTATTACCCCAATAGTAAACTCCTTGAGTGCAGGCTCCATTTTTCTTTTATCTTTTATATATTGCCAGCACTTAGCCCAGTACCTCGAATGTACTAAGTGCATAATAAATGCTGGTTGGATTTCATAATCCCAAATAAACTACAAAGCAACTGAAAAAAGACTGTCCCAACTCACAGTCTTCAGAGAGCTCTGAAACAGCCCCAGTCTATGGCTGCCAATTCAGAGAGCTTTCAGTTTTGAAAACTGCTGTCGCAGCTGATCAGTTAGGCTACCCCAGAATAGTCTAGCAACGTGCAAAACTCCGTATTCAGTTAGTCTATATAGATGCTGAGCCTAGTTCCTGTCATTCAGTACCTGCAGAGATTTAAGGTTATACTCTGCTATGAAGGCACAGTTCTGTTCTGTTGTCTCCAAGAGTTCTTTTAAGTCAATGAGAGCTATGTCAATGAAGACTGCAGAAGACAGCTCCATGTGCTATTTGAATCATTCACAAGTACGTCAAAAGGTGAGGCAGGGCAGGAAGTTTAAAGGAAAGAATTTGCCAACCACCAAGACAGCATGTAATCTCGGAAAGTATATGCGTTGACGGATTACACATGTACACTGGGCAGGTGCTTTTTCAAAATATTTTTGCAGACACATGAGAAGTTCCTGCTGAGGATTAATAGGAATTTCCAGTTCTCCAAAGATTACTTGTTTCCCATAGCAATCATACTCCTGGATTTCTAACATTTTCAAATACAGAATTTAGCACCTGTTTGTTCCAGAAATACTTTCTAAAAAGGGATCTTTCAAAAGGCCACTTCTAAAATTAGTCACTTTCCTTCATTACAAAGCATAGTAAATTGTATTTTTAGAAAGTATTTCACACCAGGTATTTGGCACTATCCTGTCAAATCTATGACTACCAGCAATTTACTAAGCCAGGAAACCCTTTTTTAAATTCAACAATAGCAGTAAAGAAAGTGAAAACAGACTTATTGTTAAATGAAGACCAGTTTTTAAGCAAGTTCTTTATCAATACTTCAGGGGATATAGAACTGAAAGAATATAGAACTGAAAGGGCCTTTTGAGAGAAACCAAACATCTAATAGCCCAATTCTCTTAATTTTTTGTTGTTCAGTCACCTCTGACTCTTCGTGACCCCACTTTGGGGTTTTCTGAGCAAAGATATTTAAGTGGTTTGCCATTTCCTTCTCTAGCTCATTTTACAGATAAGAAAACTGAGGCAAACAGGATTAAGTCACTTGTACAGGGTCATACAGTTAGTAGGTAAGCGTCTGAGGCCAGATTTGAACTCAAGGAAATGAGAATTCCTGACTCCAGGTCCAGCACTCTACGCACTATGGCGCCACCTAGCTGCCCCAAAGTCTCTTATTACTGATGACAAAACTGAGGCCAAGAGGAAAGTGAATTTTTTTTTTGTTCCTTTTTTGGAGGGGGTTAAGTGACTTGCCCAAGGTTACACAGCTTGTAAGTATTAAGTGTCTGAGGCTGGATTTGAACTCAGATCCTCCTGATTCCAGGGCTGGTGCTGTATTCACTATGCCACTAGCCACCCCAAAGAGAGTGAATTCTTTCTTTGTATTTGTATTCTCAGATCCTAGCATGGTATTTGGTGCTTAATAAATGCTTATAGATTGGTCAAAGTGGCAGACCCCCGATTCCAACCTAGGTTTCATGCCTTCAATCCCAATGCTTGTTCCAATAAACCACATTCTATGCCAACCTTTTACTCTGGAGTAGCTTAATCATAAGTAGAGATAAAGGTGATTTTAATTGTGGTCCATTTGGCAGTGTTGTTCCTGAAGTATTAGCAGACCACAGGTGAAGAAAAATGGTATAAGAGAGTGAACATTAATTAGACTTGAGAGTGCAAAGACCTAGATGTGAGTGGAAACACTGACATTCATTGGTGGTGTGGTATTAGGCAAATAAAGGAGATTGAACTATAGCAGTAGCATCACTCAAACAGAAAAAAGGGCCACTAAACCATACATATGATTTCCTGCAGGCCACATATTGATTTAGAAAGTTACGTGTTAACGTTATCTATGTTCTATTGTACTTTTATTTATTTTGTTAAATATTTTCCAATTGCATTTTAATCTGGTTCCACCCACGTTAGGGAGTGTTGCCAGCCACTTGCTTGACACCTCTGGACTAGATATGACCGCTTATAGACCTACCGTTATTTGATCCTGAGCACTGTCTTGTTATTAGGAAAACGGTATTAAGCTCTTATAGTTGGTATTAAGCTCTTATACTTGTCAGTCAATAAATATTAAATTCCTACTAAGTGTCAGAAACTTTACTAAGTGCTAGGGATACCAAAAAAGACAGGCCCTATTCTCAAGGGACTCAAGGTCTAATGGTGGAGACAACAAGGAAAGAGCGAAGCACAAAGAAGCTATAAACAAGATAAATTGGAAATAAACAACAGAGGGAAAGGCACTATCATACAGGGGGACAGGGAAAGGCTCCCTGTATAAGGTGGAATTTTAGTTGGGACTTAAAGGAAGTCTGGGAAGCCTCTAGGATGAGGAGAGAGAACATTACAGGTATGAGGCACAGTCAGTTAAAAAACCCAGAGTCAAGAGATGAGGTTTCTTATTCAAGGAACCGCAAGGAGACCAGGCACTGGATCTTAAGGGAAGTGGGGAGTAGGAGGTGGGGGGTGGGAGGGTGGGGAGAGGAAATTTAAGGTATAAGAAGACTGGAAGGGGGAGTAAGTTTTGAATGCAAAGTAGCATAGTATCCTCTTTAATGCATGGAAAAAAGAATTTTCAGAAAAGCTCCTCTGAATAAGGAATAAGAAAGCTCTTTCTGAGTAAGTTTCTTCTCTGATGTGTCTTACTTGAAGGAATGAATCAATGAATGAAGCATTTATCAAACCCTTACTATGTGCAAAGCACAATGCTAAATACTAAATATACAAATAAAAAAAATAAGACCATTCCTGCCCTCAGAAGCTTACATTTTAACTGGGCTCACAGCACAAATGAAAAGGCACAATGGTCCTTAGGGTGTAGCGGCAAAGCAAGTATTAACATATATGTGTATGTATAAATATGTGTGTGTATATATGTGTGTGTGTATATACATGCATACATACATACATACATACATACATACATACATACAGTTATCCCTTTCATATCTTGGGAGTTAGGGGACCTTGCCCTGGTGACCTGGAAAATCCACATCCAATTTTTTTGTCTTTCCTTTCACACCAAAGAAATCAGAATTATTATAGTATTAAAAGATAACATATGATGATATTATACAAAACTATATATATACTTTATGTGTTTCTGAGTTTCTTAACTTTTTCTGTGTCTTCTACTGGCCTTCTTGTGTCTTCTGTGTCTTCTGCAAAACTCCCCCAAAATTCCCATTTAATTTCTTATTCTGGACCTGACATATATCAAAACTTCAAAGGGGAAAGTCTATGAGATGGAAAGAATATATATATATATTTACATCCAGTTTTCTTTGCCTAGTATTTCATCAGTGTCAGTCTAAAACTATTGCCTGTAGGCTAAGAACAAGTCATGTAAGAGTTTCATATGATAAACCACAAGCCAGATCAACAGACTTCATTCACCTTAAAGATAATGGAGAACAAACTTAGTCAGGTTTTCCAAAGAACCATTCTTCCTTTTCCTAATATTTTCTTTAAAGAAATAAAAGGCCCATCTGAATTCAAACAACTTCAGGAAATAGCTTGTCTAGAAATAATTTCATCTATACAACCTAGTGAGAAAGTTAACTTCTTGATAATACGGTATTGAAAGTTGAAATAAAAGTAATTTTTAAAAAAGTTATCACAACTCAGACAAACCCTATTGGATTCTCATTCAAACCACTGGGAATCTACCTGAAGATTTTTCATAAATAAGGTCTAAACAGAATTTTCATAAACATCCAAGTCTGGTTGCACTCCACTCATCCATAAACAATACACTTTGTGATATAAGAACAATAAAAACCACTTAAAAAACAAATACTTACAGGTATTCTATTGCTTATAAGGACTTGAGTTGAACAGAGTGTCCCAAAAATCTTATTGCAGTTATAAGCCGTTAAAATCTAAAACTGCCCTAAGACTTTTTGGACACCCCAGACAGCACCTGATAATCTACAAAATGCTTTTTATCCCCGTTTTACAGGTAAGAAAACTGAGGGTGAGAGAGGTTAAGTCCCTTGGATCACACTGCTAGCTAGGAAGTGACAGAAATTAACTTAAATCTAGGTCTTCTTCCTCCAAGTCCACCATATTCACACTTTCGTTTCTCCAAATTTTCTGTAAATTCCATTTTGGAATTTACAGGTTTTGACTTGAAATCTTGCTAAGAAAAAATCCAATTAATATTATTTCATAAGTTACGCCAGAGGCAGTCACAAAACAATGCAAAAAACAAAATGTTGAGCCCCCCATTTTCTCTTTCACACTTCCTCTACCCTCTTGTGACTCTTGACAGCTAGGTGGCGAAATGGACAGAGCACTGGGCCTGGTACCGAAAACATTTGAGTTCAGATATGAATTCATACACTAGCTATTTAATCCTGGGCAAAACATTTAACCTCTTGCTACCTCAGTTTCCTCATAAATGCCTGGTATATAGTAGGTGCTTAATAAATGCCTGTTTCCTTCCTTTTTGCTCCTTCCCGGGGTATCCAGTTCTCCCAGGATGCCCTAGGTACCCCCTTTTCAGGGTAAGGATGTGATAAGAGGGATTCTCAGGACACCTAGGTAGCACAGTGAATAGAGCACTGGTCCTGGAGTTAGGAGAACCTGAGTTCAAATTTGACCTCAGACACTTGACACTTGCAAGCCCTGTGACCTTGAGCAAGTAACTTAACCCCATTTGCCTTGCCTTCCTCCCTCCAAAGAAAAATAGAAGAGGGATGGGGCAGCTAGGTGGCACAGTGAATAGAGCACTGGCCCTGGAGTCAGGAGGACCTGAATTCAAATCTGGCCTCAGACACTTAACACAAAAAACTAGCTGTGTGACCTTGGGCAAGTCACTTAACCCCAATTGCCCTCCAAAAAAAAAAAGCAAGCAAAAAAGAGAAGAGATTGTCCTATATCATTGCTGACAATCTCTCTCAAGTTATATCCTACACTCCATAAAGTATTTGAATTTAAAAAAAAGAGAGAAATGGTAATATTGAGTGCGAGTAAAAGAACCCCTAATTTTGTCATTTTAAGTGGCCAGGCAGAAGAGATACCTAGAGTGGCAACTTTCCTTGTGCTCGTTAAATTAATACGTAGATCCAGCCCTGCTTACCCTCCTATATGAACCCTCTAATCCCTCCATTCACCCTTTTTCTTTTTTTTTTCCTCCTAACTTAGGCACTGAAATAGAAAAAGTTAAAAAAAAACATCTTTCAGTGCTTAAGGAAGCAAATAACATGTAATTTTAGTATCCAGATAGGTGTCAAAGTAGATAGAGTTCAGAGCCTGGAGTCAGAAAGACTCATCTTAAGGAGTTCAAATCTGACCTCAGACACTTACTGGCTGTTATGACTCTGGGCAAGTCACTTAACCCTGTTTGTCTCAGTTCCTGATCTGTAAATTAAGCTAGAGAAGGAAATGGCAAAGCACTTCCAGTATCTTTGCCAAGAAAACCCAGAAGAAGTAAGTCATGAAGATACAGATTACCTCAATTTGTACCTTGACAATGGGAGGTGTGAGTGGAGAGAGAATCTCATTAATATCCTCTGGAATATTCTTCCTAGGTACATTTGTGAAAAATTCATCTTTTGATCCTGGGGAAATCTACAAAATCTACATTGATTAGACGATGTCCTCAAAGGTGCTAGATTTAGAAGACACCTTTGAACAGCACCAGCTGTTTCTTTGTAGTCAACAAGTGAGAATATTAAATCTCAGATTTAGGGTAGTCTCTAGAGAAAACCAAATGACTTCATTTTTAATAGCCTAATTAATCTCCAAGTCTTCTGATTCCTAAGGTTTTAAAACTACTGCTTTTCATTTTAAAAAAGATTAACTTGGATGGAAGGAGAGATGAGGGGGATGCAATGACAGACCCGGCTTTTGGCATTCTCATGTCAAATTTCGAGAACACCAATATTTAGAGGGCATGGCCTGAGTTTTTGCTGTGATCTTGTATAGCTGTGCAAAAGCCAGAAGATTATGTATGTATTCAACAAGTATTTAATGGTTTTCATAATGAGATGTAGCTAAACAAGTAAAAATAGAAAGAACACACAAGAAAAACTAGGGTGGGCGGCAGGGAAGGTATGTACTTGCAATGCCTTCTATTGTTATCAATAGAAAAATCTCATTACTTTTTTCCATATTTAGAGAGCAAATGCCTACCACTAGACTGAAAATGGAGTTTGTAAAGAAATGATGACATCCTTAGCCAGAGCAACAAAAGTATTCCCACTTATAATTAGTGAACAGCATACTTTCTTCCATTCGTATACTCCAAACTAAATAGATTGTAATTTATAAAGCCCAAAGCCCACTACAAACAAACTAGCACACTTTTGAAAGGACTAGAATGAGGTTTGGAGTCTTTTTTCCTGCTTTTGTTGGAATAATCATTTCGGTTACTCATCATCCAACATTTCCTTTTGGCATGGACAATGAACACAAAACCACTATTAAAATAATTACTTACTCCAGCAGAGACTGCACAAAAGAAATGGGCATCCCTCACAAGAATCCAGCAAACAACAGGCATCACAGGGATCCCTTCATTAACTTAGATGGAGAGGGCACAAGATCAAAGTAAAGGGAATTGGAGGGTTTTGAGAAGCAGGGAAGGAAATAAAGATGGGTGAGTCCTTGGGGGTGCTTTTAAAAAATTATCATTATTGTTATGCTTTAACGGAGAGGGTGGCTCGACTTTCTATAGGATATCACTCTAACAAGAAGCCCATAAACCCTGATGCATGGCTCAGAGTTTTCTTCATCAAGTTGCTCACAGCATTACATCTGATCACTGAAACATTTTTATACTCAGGATATTGGCTGTCAGGAAGTAATGAGTAGGGTCTTCTGAGATTCTTAGTCTTTTCCTTTCTAATGAGCCCAATTTCTGCAAACCCACAGAGGAGCCAAACAGATCTCTTAGCTTAGAGTTCCCTTATGAGGCATTACCTCTTCTCATGTCAGTCACAAGTGACCTTGCCTGGTTCTGGAATAAGATTTTTCTGTAACCCCTTAAATAGGATGGAGAAAGGAGGGAGCGTTCCTTCCACATGTTGAATGTATGGGTATGTGTGTGTGAACACAGTTAAGACAGAACCTAAATACCTCTTAAAAAGCATTCTAATGGAACTTGTAAGGACAAGGATTCGGGAAGGGGGTACAGAGGATAAAGTACCACCGTTTTGGTACTTTATCTCAACGACTTTCAGAGCCAGTCTTCAAACTCTCTCTAGGAACACCGTCCAGCAGGGAAAGGAAATAGTTCCTTCCTGTCCAAGAGCTTTCCCCCAATTCCACCCCCATCCCCACCTCTCCCCACCCCCCAGCTCCTAGTACCTGAGAGAGGTGTCAGGTTCTGAAAGCTTTAATGGTTAGATAATCTGTTTAATCCCCTAGCCAGTCCAGCAGAGGACCCTACCCCTCCCTAGAACTCCAGACCCACCTCCTCTACTCAGCCTTCCGAGCAAAGGAGTGGGGGAAGAGGGAGAAGGGACAGGATGGGAAAGAGAATCTCACCATTCCTTTGGTGGAAAGATCCAGCAACCCAAAAAGCCAGCGCAATCTGCCAGGAGATGGAGTTAGGGTTAGGGTAAAGGGTGTAAGATTAGAAGATGAGTCACCTCTAATCTGTATTCTAGTAATTTATTTAAGGCCACTGGCCTATTCACTCCCTTTCTGTTCAGATCCCTAAATCTGTAGCTAGGACAGGAATGTATGGAGATTAGAGGCAAGGCAAGGGTTTCATTAACCCTATGTGATCCACCAGGTTAACCTAAGGTACAAGAACGCCCTGCTCTGTGATTCAAAGTGCAGGGGAGCCTGCCTCCCACCCGACCCCCCCTGACCAGAGGTGAGTGGCCCTAACTTTCGACTCCAACCTCTATGCCCGCAGCCTCTCTCCGCCCCTGGACAGTGCGAGGCAGCTGGGGAGCAGGGTACCCGTCCTTTCAACTTTCGGGGATCCAGACCTCCTCACCTTTTCTCCGGTCAGCACATGCAATCCCTCTCTCACTTTGGCGAAGGAGCCTTCCCCCAGTTTCCTGCTGCCGATGAGGTAGTTGCCGACCCGTTTGTTGTGCTGGAAGTCACGGAGCTGCTCTCTGGACACCGCGCTCACCCAAGCTGGGAGGAAACTTCCCGCCGAGGCCAGAGGAGGCTTCGCGTCCTCCCCGCCGCCGTCGCCTCCTCCCAGACCCGAGCCTGGCGCGGGCGGCTCGCTCAAGAACCCGTCCCCAGCCGCGGCCGGCATCCTTCGCCTTGTCTCCTTCCAGCTGCTGCTGCTGCCGCTGCTGCTGCTGCTGCTGCTGCCGCGGCTGCCGCTGCCGCCGCCCGCCGAGGCTTTCCCCGCCCCTCCTCCTTCTCCTCCCCCTTCTCCTCCCCCTTGCCCGGGTGGGACCCAGCAGCCTCTGACACTTTCCTATTGGCCTCGACTCCCACCCCAACCCCTGGCCGCAGAGCTGTCCAGTCCCAGGCTAGCTCCTGCAGCTCCTCCTGCGTTTCACTCATCCACCCGGGAAGCCTCCTGCTACGCACGTATGCACCCTCCCCTCCTCAAGACCCTCTCTTCTCTGTACTCCCCCCCCCCCGCCACACACACACACACACACCAGTAAAAGAGACAATAGGGGCGTAATGAAAAGATTAGCTGGCCCCACCCCAAATCTCTGTCTTTTCTACTCCCGGGAGAGTCTAGTGGCCAAGGTAGAAAAGGCACAAACCTCAATCACATTTCCCTTACCCCCTTCCCCAATTAAGTTCCTCTTTCCAAGGTCTGATGGTTTTTCTGGTTTTGTTTCACTGGAATAGGATTCCCCCTCCGGGCTTCCCTACAGGCTGGGTCAAGACAATAATCAACTGGCTGGAGCGAGCCAGGAATTGCATCTCATTCAGAAGAAAACAGAGAAACCAGCTCCAGCCAGGTTTGCTTTCAGAGCAGGAGTAAAGCCAGAGTTGCTGCTGTCTTTTCTATTCTGGGTTTCCCCCAGGTCTCCCTCAGTCTCACGAGTGCTCTAGGCACTGGTTCTCTGTCTACCTTTTTTCCTTCCCTCTGTCTCTGCCGGGCTGGGGAGCTGCGAGGTCTGCTTCACTGAGGCTTTCTCAGGGAAGGAAAAAGAGGAGGGGAGTTGGGGGTTGGAAAGAAGGTCCATTCAGTTTGAATTTGAAGTAATTTAATCCGATCCCAGTCGGCGGGAACAAATGTGATCTAAACTCAGCAGCCTGAGCATTTTCAAATGTAGCCAGCCCCTCCTTCCACTTCGTGCCTTACATTCAAACCCAAACACGCAGGACAGAAAAGCCTTGAGAGAGGAAGAGGTGGGGGACGTCTCTATAATTAGACTACCCATTCTTATCTCCAAAGCCGAGAGACGCGGCGTGATTGCTTTTTACAAAGGATTTGATTTTCCTTTTTTATCCTTTGATCGTGATAGTGGGTTTTGTTTTGCCTTTTTTTTTTTAATGCTTCTTTCTTACCCTAACTACCTATGAACGCTTCGCTTGCCTCACACACCCTTTAGGTTTAGGAGGAAAACCTCGGAAGACGTGCGATAGAGACTGGATTTGGGTAGGCGTGCTTAAAGGACACGCAGGGGTTTCCTAGGTCTGGTCAGGAGGGAGCCGAAAGATTGGAAAGAAGAGTGGAAAAGCAAAGGTGGTTGTAGTCTATGTTTCTGTTTGTTTACTCAAAATTCAAAATGTAAATATACAGTGGAGGTATAGGTCTTTCTCTTCTTTTCACTGGGACAAAGTGAAGCTCCAATTCAAACCACACTGGATTTGAAGTTAAAAGAATTGGATTTGACTGCTGGCTCTGCCACAGCACAGCAATATGTGACCTTGGAAAAGTCACTTAACTTCTTCCAAGCCTCAGTTTCGTCCTACGTAAAATGAAGAGGTCGGGTTAGATGGTCTCTAAGGTCCCTTCCAGTGCTAAAACTACTATCACATGAGCACAATGCCAAGTAATTATCATCATCAATTAACCCAGTTTTGCAAGAACCTACCTGACCTGAAAGGTAACACAGACTTAAAACTGGGTATACTGTCATTTTAAATGTGCTGCCTATTCCATCTCTTCCCATATAAATTGCTGATTATAGTTGATTAGATATTATTAATAGGGCACTAATTAAGCCTATCATTTTCACTTACTGGCCTGGTTACTTTTTTTCACAATCCTATTTTTAAAATTCAGTTTTGAAATTTCTTTCTGCTTTCTGTTAAGTGACAAATTCCACAAAGTCTTGTGTCATCAAGAGGAGTCAAGAAACTTACATTCTAAAGATACTTGCTGTGTGGGTTAACTTTGGCAAAGTAACATCCTATATCAGCCTCAGTTTCTTGTCTGTAAAATAATAGCAATAATGTATTACTTGACTGCCTCATAGGTTGTTTCCCATGAATGTGAAAGCGCTCTATTTGTGGTAAAGTATCATGTCAATATAAAGCTTTACTATTTTGCTATTATATTACCTTAATATACCAGGAGCAGTGGGATAGTTTTATTCTTCCCTTTTGTTGAACAGACCTTCTGTATGCTATGGTCAAAACCACTGTGGTTTAACCTTCAAGATGAATTCACATTTTGAAGCTGGCCCTATTTTGCAAAGTGTTGAGGTCTCTCTAGAAGGGATCCTGGTTCTGGAATCACAAGGACTAGGTTCAGTCCTGGGAAGCCTGACCTCCAAAGATAGGTTTTTTCTAGAACTCTCTGACTCACTAACTCCATACCCCAAAGAAAATCTCTTAAAGTTTAGTATTGACTAGTGTCATGAAAGCAATGACAGTGAACTTGGAGAGACTTTGGGGGATAGTGGAGGACAGAGAGACCTGGCACACTATGATCCATAGGGTCTTGAAGAATTGGACACGAATGAACAACCAGAGTCTAGGATCTTCCCATAAGGCAGTGGTTCTCAACCTTCCTAATGCTGTGACCCTTTAATACAGTTCCTCATGTTGTGGTGATCCCCAACCATAAAATTATTTTCATTGCTACTTCATAACTGTAATTTTGCTACTGTTATGAATCTATCTGATATGCAGGATGTATTTTCATTGTTACAAATTGAACATAACCCTCAGGTTGAGAACCGCTGCCATAAGGGATTGCTGGTGTTTCTTCTAGAAAGTTGCTAAATGTACAGGTATTTCTGGTCTGGCCAGGATGGGTTGCCCTGCCCAGTCTGGGTAACATGGAGATGCCCTTGTGCGGCCTTTGGTACCCTGGAGCCCTCTGCATCCCCTACAACTTGGGTAGGGGAAGCCACTTTTGTTTCATTAGCCACTAACAAAAGCTTTTACCCAAAAAATTTACTTCAAAAAGTATAATCACAAATATGCAAACTTACTCTAATACCTAGAAGGCATACATCCTTCCGCCTTTTTCCATACACAACCTCATGTGGAGGGAAGGGAATTAGATTCATTGTTAGCTTAGCTCAGTTCCTTTGGAACCCAAGTTCCAAGTCCAAAACCCACCTTGGACTCAAATCTCAGACACCCTGACTTCTCAGGGCTTCCATGCGGGGCTAGTTCACTGTACTATTCCCCCTGCAACCCCGGCTCCAAGGAGCCATGTGAGGTCAACTCCCTGTCTTGTTAGGGTCACCTCCAATATCTAAAACTGAGGACAAATAATACTGAACAGAAATAGACACCACCAGACTAATTTCATGGAGGTGGGGTAAAAAAGAAGGAACAGGAGAAAGCAAGGCCTTCTTCTTTCATGTTTGGGGTCCATGGGGTGCAACAGATAGGAATTGCTGAAAAGAGTACAACCAAAGTAGGCATAAAAAAAATAATCAGTCCCATTCTCACCACATGAATAAAGACAGCCAAAGATGGTTACCCCCATCCACGTGGTAGAAGATGCAGAGGCTTATAGATGCTTTTGGGATATGGTTCAAAAACCCTCTCAAGGGCACCTCCATGGTACTGGAGTTAGATATGCCCAGACCAACCCAGGGTTACAAGCAAAGTAGTAGATGTCATTTATGGGACAGCTATATATTTCCTCTTTGTTGTTGAGTCATTTCAGTCATTCCTGACTCTTCGTGACTTCTTTTGGGGTTTTCTTGGCAAATACTGGAGTGTTTACCATTTCTTCCTCCAGCTAATTTTACAGATGATGAAACTGAGGTAAACTGGGTTAAGTGACTTGCCAAGGGTCACATAACTAGTATCTGAGGCCAGATTTGAACTCATAAAGATGAGTCTTCCTGACTCCAAACCTGGTACTCTACTCACCATGCTACCTAGTTGCCCTTTATAGTTTTCTCTCCTACAAAATAAATGCTTAAAATAAACACACACACACACACACACATGCACACATCTACATATACTCAACCATAAATTAAAACTCATTATTCCCAGGAAATTAAAAAAAAAAAACCTCTCAGGAGAGTTGTGGATCTGCCAAACAGATAATTCACATTCACTTCAGATCTGTATTGTCTAAGTAGCAGTCCAAGGTCTATATCTTCTTGTCATCCAACCATGCTAGGGAATTGAGATCCAGCTTCAGGTCCACATGGATGAATACATGCACTCACTGCAATTGTGACTGGCCTACCATAGATAGTACTGGGGAGCAGACAGGAATCCTCTCCCCTAGCAGGAAGTTCAACAGAGAGCCTTGGAAATCTCAAGGCACACCATCAAAAGAGAGGAAAAAGTGAAAAAATTATTTCTTCTCTTAAAGCATATGAAGTATGTTTGCTCATATGACAATCATCTTGAACACAGCCTTCAGTAACAGGAACCATGGGAACCAACAGGGAACCTCAAGTCACATATGTACTTTATTAAGTACATTAAGTGCCAGAGCACATGTAAACCACCAGAAGGGGCCAACACATAGGCCCACCCGCCATGCATGCTTTGAGGAATATCCCTCCCCCATCCAGCACACTGAAAATTTAAAAATATTTATTATTACAATGAATATGACATTGCAAACAAACCCTCCTATAAAATACATTTCTTGAAAATTTTTATTAGCAAAAAAGAAAGTAACAACAACTCTCCAACTTTTACAAGTTAGGTTCCCAGAGATGGCTGCTATTTGGGGTTCTAGGGTAGATACTCTGTGGATACGCACTTTTAAAATTGTGTCTCACAAGCCTCATTAACAATCAACCAGTAGACCCAATTAGCTCTCAGCAAAGGCATGGTAAGAAGAATAGCTACAAAAATTTCCCCTCTTAAGCCTAGAGTTCACTTTTCCATTCAGTGTTCATGGAAAGCACATACCTGGGATACATGAGGCAAAAGCAGGTTAAATGATTTGTCCAGGGTCACACGGCTAGTAAGTGTCTGAAGCTGAATTTGAACTTAGGTTTTCCTGACTCTATCCACTGTGCCACCTGGCTGCCTCAGGACCTAGAGGTCCATTCTTCATATAGTCCCCACATAGGTCCCCTTAGGTGGAACATCTCTTCTGGGAATGTTGTTGAGCTCTAGGTTCTGCTCCTCACCAGCAGTACTCTTCTCTGTTGCCAGGCACCGTTCCTTGAGGGCACCATTCCTTATAGAAAGGAAGCCAGTTACCTCCATCAACCACCACCTAAGGGACAGTAGAGGAAGCAGCAGGTCATGCTGAGAAGGAGACAGGAACATTTTTGCTGTGGGACAAAACACTACCACCACCTCAACCACCACTTCCCCTCCTACCCCAACAGTAATAGGCCAAGGCTCTGAACCTAATGCCTCAGGAAGAGTAGTGCCCCTGAGATCAGGGCTCCTACTTCCATCCAGGACCTCAGAGCCATCTCTGAATGGAGAAATCACTGAGAAGAAGGAACTTGTCTTTCTTACCACCCCCAACACTAACTTCTTACCAGCTATCATTGATGGGCAGGTGAGCCCAAGAGCCCTAAGAAATTCAGCATCCACCCCCACCCATCCATCTGGCAACTGCTTCAAGTAGGTACTGAAGTACACAAGTACTGAAGAAGAAGAAAAGACAGTTCTTGCCACCAAAGTCCCTGGCATTGGCAAATGGTTCAATAGCAGCCACTAAGGAATCTGTGCTCTTCAGATTTGATGGATATTCCACTGACATATGAATTAACGCACCCTGCTGACCAGATGAATTTTATCTATAGAAATGACATTAAAGGTTCTGATGCCCCCCAAGAACAATGGCACCTTTCATTTGACTTGCCACTGTAAATTTCTGTATGTGTTTCTCCCCCATTAAAACACAAGCTCCTTGAGACTAGGGATTGTCTTACTTTTCTGTTTCTATCAACAGTATTTTACAAGAAGTGCATATAATAAATGCTTTCTTTTTTTTAAAATTAATTTTCTTTTTGCCTTTCCATATCCACATATATCTACACTCCAGAGAAGGGGTTCTCTTTTCAGAATGGTGTTTTTAAATGCATAAAATTGAACACAGGATTAAAAAGGAAACAAAATATATTTAAATACAGTTTTCAAAGTTTGGGTTTTTTAAGACAAGTTCAGTGACTCCAATTAAGAATGCCAGATCTAGAATGTATGTCTCTGTTCCCTCAATTATGTCCTAAGTTCTCTTGAATCAATGAACCCTTAAACTGCTGGACAATGTGTTTCCCACTCTGCTGAAAACTCCATGGCTGGTGAGGATACCCCTGATGTTCCTCGTGCTGCCGTGGCTCCTCATCACCAATTTATATCAGTAGATCAGATGCTCTATCTCGTCAAAGATCTGGGACTTGGTGCTTCCAAAGTGTGTGGGTGAAGCCTGGATTTTCTCATCTTCTCTCTCTTCTATAAGCAGTCACCTTAGTATTATATTCCTTCAGGGGACAATCATATTACTTGCTTTTCTTGTCTGCTTTTGTTTTCTTACACAGTCTTTCTTTTACCTGCATTAAAATTCTCCTATAGTGTTGCCTATTCTGTGTTTCTTAGATCCTTAAGGCTAAAATTGTTCAACAATGACCCTCAGGCTATTTAAGAAGTGGAAGACTAGTTAGAAGACCTTTAGGAACTAGCAATCAAGAAGTGTGGTAGGGATAACATCTACTAGGGTCGCTGACACAAAGGCTGGGTTAATTTTTCGCTAAAAGGCAGGGAAGCTGTCTCTAAGACTTCGTTATTCCAAGGAACTATGGCCCAAGTCATTGACATGATCATCCTAGTTACCTGAGATTTTAAAAGGCCAGCCACTAAGGAGTCTGTGCTCTTCAGAATTGATGGATGTTCCACTGACATGTGAATTAACATACCCTGCTGATCCGATGAATTTCTTATAGAGACAAATTCTACTACATCTGCCTCAACCATCAATGTATCCATGCTGAATATCCTTTCCATGCTATGACTAAGTAAACATCTCTGAGCCTTGGTTTACTGAGAATAACATCCCTTCTTTCCTGAGGATATTAACACCAATAAAACCAATTTAACAAAATTCTTGTAAGGAATGAAGGACAACATTTACGTAAAACATTTTATAAAACTTAAAGCAATATGCAAATGTTAGGCTTTATTATTATTGCTATAATAACTTCCCCTTTATTAAATATTTACTTCTGCTTTAAAATCATTTTGAAGTATTCATACAGGTATCTTGTATATCTTGATAGATTAATACCCAAATATTTGATTAACTTTTCATTACTGTAGTTGTGTTTCTTCCTAAATATCCATTTCCATTGATTTTTGTTGGTAAGACTATAGAAATGCAGATTATTCATGTGCATTCCTAGTACTTAAAAAAGATCTTACTCCCTCAATTTTTTGTTGTTGAGTATATTTAGTCTTAAAGATATAAAATCATGTTATCTGAGAATAGACATTTTAATTTTGGCATTGCCAGTGCTACTAACAAGACATAGGAGAGCAGATGGTAGGTAGAAAATTTCCCATTGTTTAGCTGATTGGACCCCTGGAGAGCCATAGAGACTGTGACTGAAAAGCTAGCCTCTGTCTCATCCTAAGGGATAGGGGACATCAGAAGTGAGAAAAAACAAGACCTGAGAGCATAGAGCTAAAGTGAGCATGGGACACATGAGAGATCATCCTTGGGGACCTGGAGCGGAGCCAAGGTTGCTGCCTCCACCAACACAAGCAAAGCCAGGTAGGTATAGGAAAGCTGTCATAGCCCACTACTACAGCTGCCACCACTGTGGCATGGACCAAGAGGCAACCAAAGCCAGCAAAATGGGACACCAAGAGAAGCAGCAGTAGAAGCAGCTACCATGTAAGTGGAAGCAAAGTTGCAGAAATGAGGTCATCAGTAATGGATTCCAGGGCCAAGAGGTACATCTGGGCAGATCTTCATATTGCTGAACTCACCCACTGAGGTCCAGGGTAATTCCATTTCCTCTCTCCTTTTTTTCCTCTCTGGGAGAGCATGTTTGTTCCAAAGCTTATCTATGTTTCTTTAAGATTATTTAAATTCTTATTCATTTAGTCTTTTAACCTGATACTAAGATAAAACTGTGGTTAATCATTGCATTACCATTAAATGTTAAAAATAACTATTCAACTGTTAAAAGGTAGCTGAGGCAGAGGCAATGAATGGGCTGTGAGGTACATGAAAGGTAATCTTGCTTCTGTAGATCTGGATGGGTCCCAGACAAACTAGCTTAATAGAAATTGAGGTAGGTTTTGAGTAGGGAGTTGGTATTGCTGAGGCAACCTCTACTTATCTCTATCAACTGTCTCTTTCTTAGGACTGTCTTGAGAGGAAAGCCCTCCCCCCTCAAGGATGAAGCTCAGGAAGTAACCAGAGAGAAAAGTTATGCATGACGGAAGAACTGGGAAAGAGTGCCACTGTTCATAAGAGGGTAGAGGGGCAAGAAGAAGTAACTAGCAATCTCTTCAATAACTGAACACTATTTATAACATATACAAGTACTAGATATGTTACTTTTAGCTTTTATCATATTATTTATTTTATGTAGTATATTTTTATGTTATATATTTTATCACATTACTTTTGCTAACTTTCCTAACATCATCAAATAGGAGTGGCAAGAGTGGACATTTTTACTTTACAACATTTTTTTAAAAAGTGGGAATGATGCTAATGTTTCTCCATTGTAAATCATACTAATTCATGGTTCAAAACATATATATATATATATATATATATATATATATATATATATATTCATTATGTTGAGGAAAATCCTTCAAATAAGATTTTTCATCATAGAGAAATGCAACCTTTTATCAAAGGTTTATCATCATAATTAAATGATATAGTTTTTTTCTTGTTAATATATGTAATGTGTTCTGATGTGGTTCAGAGAGGCAAGAATGGACATCTCCAGCATCTTCTTTTCTCCTCTTCCCTCTTGCCATTCTCCCAAAGGATACTTTAATTCCTGCCAAGCTGGGAAGCAGGAGCTGAGGTCAGAGGTTGGCCACTCTGCTGTCCTCAGAGAGACAGTGTACCAAGCAAAAATCAAATCTATCTGCTATCTTAAATATTAGTCTAGGGGATGTAATTTTTAGGTTTAAGCAAAACTCCTGATCGCTATTCATTAATGGATAAAAGGATGGTCCCAACCTATATATACAAAGCTTGATTTCTTTCCCAACAAATACCAGTACTACAATGAACACATATGGCAAATAATGAAGAAACTCATTTATCCAAGTTGATAGGAAAGCAGAAACAAGAGAAATTATACATATAAAACTATACTAGACCATACAGATTAAAGGAGTATTCTCATTTGGAGCAAGGCATCTCATCTCAACTGAAAGAGTCCTAGATCTCATCCAAGAGGAAATTCCCCAAAGTTTCTCATATAACAAGCTGAGAATAAAGATATGATTGAAATTCCATGGGTCATATTCTTCCTAGAGTCTCCCTTCCTGGTTCTGAAGAGATGTTGGAATTCTACATGTTTTCTTTCTTGATTCTGGAGGTGAGAAGAGCCTGAAGAGACTCTTGGAACTGGATTTCTCTTCTCTCCCATTTTGACCCACTCTGCCCTGCCCCTTACACAGGCTCAAAGCATTGCTCACCATCAATGAGGAAAGAGAGAGAGAGAGAGGGAGAGAGAGAGAGAGAGAGAGAGAGAGAGAGAGAGAGAGAGAGAGAGAGAGAGTCCTATATAATTAGCCTGAGGCAATGTTTATATATAACAGCATATTGCTTTATCCCCTACTTCTGCTATGAAAATCTTTTGAGATTAAATGTTTCTCCTACAAATAAAATATTAACATTATGTTTTTTAAATATATTTTAACTCTTTTCCTCTTTATGGGTATTTCAGTCCAATTACATTTAGCATTACAACTGTTAAAATTGTCTTTTCCCATTATTTGTTAAATCATTATTCATGTTATTAGGAGGAAATACAATCTTTTTTATTCTTATTATTGTTGTCATCAACCCAAATGAATGTTAGAGAATAAATTCTCAAGATACATGAAATAGCAAAGCATATCAAGTACTTGGAAAATAATATGGAAGTTACTACTAAGACAATTTAGAAAACATTAATAACTATAAGTTTGTATGTCTCACTTGACATCTCTGCAAAATCATTATGGGAATAACGTATATACATACTGAGGTCATCCTCAATAAAGATGCAAGAAAGGAATGATTATGCTTTTATAACAAAAGATACATTTGTCTTAAAGATACAAAGGATACAGAATTCCACTATGTTTATTGTATGTTGATTCTAAAACAGCATTTGATTCAATGAAGCAAAATTTTACATTAAAGCCTATCTTCCAACAAAGTAAGTCCCATATATATGTTAACTTCATATGACATTCATTGAAAGATACTACCACAAAAAATAACTTCATTTTCAACTCTGACTATAAGTATCAAGACAGACATAAAACAGAAAGGTATGCTCACCAAAGTTGTTTGCCACTATCATAAATGACACCCAGCACAGAGTCCAAGCAATTCTCTAAAGATGGTAAGATACTGAAAATACTCATGTTTGTAGATGACATTGCATTGATTGCATCAAGCTTGATGGCAAAGAAAAAAAAGATTCCTAAACAGGATCCATAATCACTATGTGTGTTCTTCTTTTGCACACAGGAAAAACCAAGTGGAAAAATAATACTTATTTTCTAGACATATGCAATTGGATGGACAGCCCTCGAAGTTAGTTCACCAGTATGTGTATCTTGGATAGGCAATCCAGAGGAACAACCAATTGGATCCAGAATTAAATATGAGGTCAATGGATTTTGAAAAATTGTTCATGGATCTTAATGACACCAAGCTTCTCCATCTTTTAAATACCAATATCTTTTAGTGATGCTTTTTTTTCTGAAAAGTATGGAGTATGAAAGTATATGAAGAATTAGAATTGTGGGTCACCTAGAAGGTAATAGAGATATTATGGTCAGGAGTAGTTGTACCATATTACCAATGAAGAGTTGTTCACAGTGATCTTCTATGCTCACTCCCCCACCTGGCACCAACAGCTAGGTTCCAAGTTGGACAGCTACTACTATACTCTGGGATTTAGGAGTAACTCTCTGGGTGGTTTTTCTTTTAGTAGTGTAGCGCCCTCATTGATGTGCTGCCCCTTAACAATCAGCCAGTAGACCTAATTAGATTTTTAGAAGAGACATTCACTCAAATGCAATAGTACATATAAAGCATTTCTTCTTAAAACCCAGGATATACTCTCCCACAAACAGAAAATTTGTAAGGGAAAGAGTGGGCTTGAACTTAAAGTATAATGATAGGCATATGTGTAAGAAAAACACATGAACAACATAACCTACAATGCTAAGTAAAACATCAAGGCATCACCTCACCCTTTCTCTAGAGAGTCTTCATGAATTTCTCTGCAGGTGGTATACTGGTTTTAGTCGTGTAATAGCTGTTCTACTGATAGGTTGAGCTGAGATTTTCACTGGGTTCATCTCTTCTAATGGACTGGTCAATGCTCTGTTAGGTTGGGTCAAGCAGGTAGCTTGGATGCAGAGCTGGCTCCTTCTATGGTTCATTTGCTTCTAGGATGGGCCACATAGGTTACTTATCTTCTAGGCTGTTGCTAGACTAGGCTAGACAGGTCCCTTAGCCACTGGGAAGCTGCTGCTGGACTGGGTTAAACAGCTCACTTGGTCACTGGGATGCAATTGTCCAGAGCTGATAGGCCAGACTCCCTCTTCAATGGACAGCTGCATCACCTTTAACCTCTGGCTCTGTGAATGTTATTGTACTCTTTTTAACTAGAAGGTTTCAGAACTCTTTCAACAAAGACAACAATCCTTAGCCTAGGATTGACAGAAGCCTCTCCTCTTTTGATTCCTTTAGAGACTTAGCTCTGAGGCTTATCATATCTAGACAGGAGGTAGAAAGAGGTCTAGCCTCTCCTGTTTAGCCATCTGTCCTGGTTCAAAGGTATCTCTCCATTTTGGACTCAATTTGACTCTTTTTTTCTTTTTTTAAAAAAACATCTAATGGCTAGCCAAGTTACACTTAATAGACTTCTCCTGCTCCCTATCTGATAGAAGCTAAGATGGCTTGCTGGTGGCCCCAAATAGATAAAACCTAGATAACAGTAACAAGGAATGCCAACAGTAGAGATCACAAGATCAATAAAACAACACTCTTCAAAACCCATACTCCTAGTAGTAACCATGGGACCAGAGGAGAATAAAGATGCAATGTCCCACAGAAAGCACCAGGATGACAACATCAGAATGTATCAGCAACTCTGCAGGACCAGAAGTGTGAGCTGCCCTGGCTCCCCATGGGTTCTTCTGTGTATGGCTTCCATGTGTGTGACCCGATTGTACTGGATCAGGGCATTTGCCTCATGCCCAACTTCCCTGGTCACATGTAATCCTATATTTGAGTCTTCCATGTTTGGTCTCTTGTCACACACGTTCCTTATGTGTATGCCACACATGGTCATACATGTTCTGTGTGTGTGACCTCCTCATTGGTCTTGTGATGACCTCTGGGAGATGTGTAGTGAGGGTGGAGGGAGAAAGATCATTTCTTGTCCCTTTGTTTACTATGCTCTTTTTTTGTTTTTTTTTAATTTTTTTTTTTGCTTTTTTTTTTGGAGGGCAATTGGGGTTAAGTGACTTGCCCAAGGTCACATGGCTAGTTTTGGGGTTAATGTCTGAGGCTGGATTTGAACTCAGGTCCTTCTGACTCCAGGGCCAGTGCTCTATTCACTGAGCCTCCTAGCTCCCAACTATGTTCTTTATGTTTGAACTATGTCAAACATACTGGTGGGAACTCATGAGCTCTGGCTTTCAGTAGGAACTATACTCGGAATGCCTTGAATCAAGGAGCCAACAATTCTACTTCTGAGGAGTTCACTTTAAGGAGGGGTGCCCCATGCCCTACAACAATTTTATACATACACGTCTAGCTTTATTTGCAGTATTTTTCTTACCTTTTTAATGATTTTCTAGCTAAAGTTCTAGGTTTCTGCCCATATTTGTGACTTTGTTCTCTCACAGAGTGGTTTAGGGGATAGCAAAAGGATTAAATGCAAGAAGCATTTTCTTTTTCCTTTTCGCTATTTAATATCATTTGCTAGAAGGTAGGGAAAAGATTAAATCTATCGAACCAAATAACTGGAATTGTAAAACTGAGAAGGGACCTTAGAGGTCACATAGGTCATGCTAAAATAAGATTTGGGGATTATCTCTACTATTTCTGTCTCCTATCTCCTCCCCCCCTCTCCTCTTGCCCCTACTCCACACTTGATTGCCCTGACTATCTATATAGTGTTTGCGACTTCATTCATATAGCTTGCTAGTACAGTGGACACCACTACACAAAAGAATCTGTATAACAAAGCTGTTTCTGTTAGAGTGGATGACCCATAGCAACTGCACTTGGTTACTGGAGCTAAAATGAATGAAAATAGCCTGCCCAGTGCTGCCTACATAATAAACACTCAACAAATGCTGGATTGATAGATTCTTTGAAGTAAATAATTCTGCATAATAAATACTTTCTTCAGTCCAGATAATAAAAACACCACTTTATAAAGAAAAAAACTTGACTGTGGTATCATTAAAAGAAGCAAACCATGCAGTTAATGTTTACTTATAAGCAGATGATGAGGAAGTAGGAAAAAAATCTAATGAATAAATAGGATTCTTTCAATTAAATCAACATAAACATTAATTATCAGTGACTCAAAAACAAAGGAGAATGGGGGGGGTGGGATGAGAGAAACATAACAAAAGAGGCTTAATGCTAAAGACAGAAGCCTTGTATCTGTATCACATTAATGCTTTCCTCAACAAGGAAGTCTGAGGCCGTATATAAACTGTTAAAACAAGAACAATCACCTCTTAGAACAAATCAATTTATATTTGAATTCTATTAATTATTTAAGGAGCATTTAATCCCTATCTTGCAAAAATGGAGAAAGAAGGTAAGTTATTAAACTCCTTTTATTAGACCCAAAGGAGAGAAGGATAAAGATGAGATAGGGAACTATCTCTAAGTGGTGGAAAAAATTTTAAATAAATCATTAGAAAAGAGACTAGAATCATATAGACAAAAAGGTGGGTTATTCGTTATGACCAAATTGGAATAATACCAGCTTTGTAAGAAATATGATTCAACATTAAGAAAGCAATGAGGATATCTAATTATTAAAAACAATAATAACAGAACACATGATTGTATCAAAGGATACAGAGTCTTCAACAAAAAGCAGTACTCATTTATGCTAAAAGCATTAAAAACACTGGAATGGAATGACCTTTTCTTAATATAATAAAAGCTTTTTTTTTTTTAAAGACCTAGCATAATTTTTCACAGAGTAACATGGAAATGCTCCCACTACATTCAGGGATGAAGCAAGGATGCCCCCTGTTGTCTGAACTTAAGGAAAAACTTCTTAACAATCACAAACAACGGCAACTTTGGGAGCTAGGGTTCTTCACTTTTTAGAATGTTTTTGAGTTGATTCTTTTTAAGGTAGGGGTTGGGCTAGATGGCCTTTGAGGTCCCTTCCAATTCTGGGGTTCTGTGGTTGCATGATTGTTTAATATAGGACTAAAAATGCTGTCTAAATCAATGTAATTTGAATAGTAATGAATCTATAATCTCATCCATCTGAATATTTCTCCAACAATGCAATTTATAATCCATCCATGTCTACTTATTCTGTGTAACTCTTGTTCATGTACTCCCATAACTTCATCAGAGAGAACCCACCCAATATGTTGGAGACTTTACTTGCTTTCCCCTTACTTAATGAAGATGCCAGGTAAGAACTCGGGCTGTTCATCTTTCATTCTTCTAAAAATTAAATTAATTTATTTTTGTTACATTTTATGTTCTGGACTATGTCTCTCCCACCCTCCTTATGCCAAAATAGAGAAGGTCACCATTTGACACATATTTATAAATATATGTAAACCCATACTATGTATACTTCTACTTTTCTGTTCTTTCTCTGGAGTTGGATAGCATCTTCCTTCATAGGTCCTTTATAGTTGATTTGAGTATTTCTAGTACTCAGAGTAACTTGGCTGTTCACAATTATTCTTCAACTATATCATTCTTTACCTTTAGGACATAACTAGTTCATCTTTTCTTCCAATCATATCCTTTCCCTCTTGACATCCTTTTACTCCTAGAGTCTTTGAAATTCCTCATTGGTTATTTGTTGCAACCGACTCACACCTACATGCACCTCTTTGTTATCTCCATGTGTTAACTCCATTGTAACTGTTCAAAGACTTGTTATTTCAGTCTCACAGTTAAATAAAAACACTGGCAGAATGTTGGTTTCTAGGAGAAAGTTTAGGGTCATTTAAGTCAGTCAATCAGTCAATAAACATTTATTAAGCACTTTACTATGTGTCGTGCACTGTGATAAATGCCAGGGATACAAAAAGAGGCAAAAATTAGTGTCTGCCTTCTAGGAGCTTACAATCTAAATCTTACAATAAGTAAATAAATATGTACAAACAGGCTATATATATAGGATAAATAGGGAAACAATTAAAAGAGGGTTGAAAGAGAATTAAGAAGGCTTGGAAAAGGCTTTCTGCAGAAGATAGGATTTTAGATGAAGCTTAAAAGAAGCCAAGGAAGCCAGGAGGAAAGGAGAGCATTCCAGGCATGAGGAATAGCTAGAGAAGATGCCTAGAATCAAGAGAGGGAGTGTGTCATTAGAAGCACAGTCAGAAGTCCAGTGTCACTGGTTCAAAGGCAGGGTGTAAGATAAAAGAAACTTGAAAATTTGGGAGGAATGAAAGTTTTAAAGGGCTTTTGAACACCAAATAGAGAATTTTGTATTTGATCCTTGAGTCCACAGGGAACCACTAGAGTTCATTGAACAGGGAGGGAGGTGGCATGGTCAGACCTGCGTTTTTTAGAAAAATCACTTTGGCAGCTGAGTCGAGGATGGATTAGAGAGAATGGGGTAAGACTTGAGACAGGCAGACCTATCAGCAGTACAGGTGGGATGTGATGAAGGGCTGTACTAGGGTAATGGCAGTGTCAGAGGAGAGAAGGGGTCATATTGGAGAGAT
>CM053580.1:158762504-158764197 GCA_028627135.1 Pseudochirops cupreus
AATTGTCATTTTTATTATATTGGCTCAGCCTACCCATGAGCAATTAATATTTCTACAATTGTTTAGATCTGACTTTATCCATATAAAAAGCATTTTATAATTGTGTCATATAATGTCTGGGTCTGTCTGGGCAGGTAAACTTCCAAGCATTTTATATTGACTGAAGTTGTTTTAAAAGGAATTTCTCTTTCTATTTTTTCCTTCCTTATTTCCTTCCTTCCTTCTTTGCTTCCTTCCTTCCTTCCTTCTTTGCTTCCTTCCTTCCTTCCTTCTTTCCTTCCTTCCTCCTACTTTGTTAGTAATATGTAGAAATACTGATAGGTGTATTTTATATCCTGCAGCTTTGTTAAAATTGTTAATTATTCCAACAAATTTTAGTTGATTCTCTAGAGTTTTCAAGGTATATCATCATATTGTCTGTTGTTTCTTTATTACCTATTCTAATACCTTATTTTTTCCTATTCTTATTGTTATAACTAACATCTATAACAATATTGAATAGTAGTGGTGAAAATGGCCATCCTCTCTTCACCCCTAATCTTATTGGAAAGGCTTCTAGCTTATCTCCATTACAGATAATGTTTGCTGATGGTTTTAGGTAGATGATTCTTATCATTTTAAAGAAAGTTCCTTTTATTCCTATACTTTCTACTGTTTTTAAAAGAAGAAGTGTTGTACTTTGTCAAAAGTTTTTCCTGTACCTATTGAGATAATCATATGATTTTTGTTAGTTTTATTATTGATACAGTCAATTATCTTGATAGTTTTCCTAATATTGAACAAGTCCTGCATTACTGGTATAAATCCCACCTGGTCATTATGTATGATCTTTTGTATTATATTGCTGTCATCTCCTTGCTAATATTTTATTTATCATTTTTGCATCAATATTCATTAGGAAAATTGGTCTATAGCTTTCTTTCTCTATGTTTTCTTCTTCTTCTTGGTTTAGGTATCAGAACCATATTTATGTGGTAAAAGGAATTTGTTAGGACTCCTTAGCATCTTTTTCCAAATAGTTTATATAATATTTTGTTGGAGATTTTTATATCTTTAAGTAACCAGGAAGCTGAGGCCAATCAGGTCCCGGGTTCAGCTTTTTCTTCTTTTATGGAAGACAAATTCATAAGAATTAAGGAAAGAGGAAGGATCTTGGTATCCCCATATTTGTGGATGGGAGGAAGGAAGCTGGTCAAAGGCTGACAAATATTCTATCACAGGACTCAATCCAGAAGTAAGAGAGCAAGTAGGAAAAGTAACCTAGAGAAATTACATGATTAATTATTTATTCATAATTAACAAAAATTATGTTCTTCAAATTTCTTAGTCCTTCTACTCTTGGCAAAATGTTTTGTATCTGGATTCATATAGTTCCTGAATGGATCTTGTTAGATAACATTAGTAAATGTTTTATGGTTTCCATAGTTATTTTGTAAGGAATTTTTTTTCTTAGCTCTTGGCTAGGTTTTGTTGGTAATACACATGAATTCTGATGATTTATGTAGATTCATATCCTTTAATTTTTGCTGAAATGATTGTTTCAATTAATTTTTTGGTTGACTCTCTAGGATTCTCTAAGTACATCATATCATCTTCAAAACTTGATTATTTTGTTTCCTTTTTGCTTATGTTTACTTCTTTGATTCCTTTTTCTTCCTATTCCTATAGCTAGCATTTCTTTTCTTTTTTTTTT
>CM053580.1:158764697-158792212 GCA_028627135.1 Pseudochirops cupreus
ATTCCAGGGGCCCCAAAGTACCTACCGTAGCCCCACAGTTGCGCACGGCTGCCCCAATGGCCCTGCTGGTGCTCTCAGTCACCCCAATGACTCTTTGGAGTAAGATTCCGGATATGGACAGAATAGTCCGACACACCTCAGTGGAGTGGCCAAGTGTCTTTATTGTCTTACAAATCTCCTCTTGCTGCTGCCCCCTCAGCCTTATTCACTTGCCCCTTTCATTCCCTTTCCGTCTGCCCTTTGGTCAGGTGTCCCAACAACAGGGTCCTGATAGGCAGGGAGTGCTTCTCCATTGATGGTGCATACTCAACGCCCCTGTGTTTGACATGCAGTCATTGAGGCAGAATACACACCTGGATGCCTCTTACCCACCTCAGGTTTTCCTTGTCAGCAAGGGCACGCTGACTGAGGTCAGACATCTAGGTAGCTCTAAGGGGCCCTTACAATACTTAATCAGTTTCTTCTACCTATTTCAATTCCTATATTTAGTAGATGATTTTTTCATTTAATTTTTTCTCAATTACATGCAAATAAACATTTTTAACATTAGCTTTTTAAAATTTTGAGTTTCAAATTCCATCCCTCCCTTCCCTTCCCCCTCCTTCAGAAAACAAGCAATTTGGTGTAGATTATACTTGTGCAGTCATGCAAAACATTTCCATATTAGCCATGCTGCAAAAAACAAACAACCCCCCCAAAAACAACAACAGAACACAGACAAACCCCATCTTTTCAAGAATAAAATAGTTTAAAAAAAAGCATGCTTTAATCTTCATTTATACACCATCAGTTCTTTCTCTAGTGGTGGGCAGCATTTTTAATTATAAGTCCTTTGGATTTGTTTTGGATCATTGTATGGCTAAAAATAGCTAAGTCATTTAAAGTCATGCACAAGCATCTTTCCAGAGGACTGCTGCTGTGAACAGCTTTCAAGGTTCTGATTACATAATATAGTGAGCTCTCTATTCAATTACAAATCAGAGCAAAACATTCATAGAAAACCAAAATACAGCATTCATCATGTCACAACACAACAACTTATCACCAAAATGGCCACATAGTTTTCACCAAAGTGGTCACATAGTTTTAAACAAAGTACATTCATTTAGTCAATCACAAAATCCTTAATTCAATCACAAAGTACAAAAGTCAAAGTTCTCCACCCCTAGGTCACAGTAAATCATAATTTTCTCAGTCAGAACACAGTATCCAAGTAAAGTCTTCTTTCAGCTTGACTCAAGGCTGGCTCTCAGCTTCCATGGTGCCTCTTCCATGGTCCCAGCTCCTACTGTCACCTGGGTTCAAAGGCAGGCAGCTCCCAATTCCTTGTCCAGCTCCTTGTCCAGTTCTTCATCTAGTTCTTGTTCCATATTGAAGTTCACAGTGTCCAGTCCACCTCAAGTCCTTCACAGTTCCTATTTTTGGGAAGACAAAGCTTGACAGAGCCACAATAACATTCATACACATTGTTGGCACCATCATCAATTCATTATCTATCTGCCTGTGAAATCAACTCAGACCCACCAACAATGTCTGAGAACTCAACACAAATCCTCAACATAGGAATCAACACACACCCACAAATAAGGTCCAAGAGGTCAGCTCAAATCATCAGTAAAGTCCCAGGACCTCCAAAACCCTCCTCCAGGACTTTTGTAAACATACAACCAGAAAATCTTCTTTCAGGGCTTCCAGTAAGGTTTCAGGGCTTCTGTACAAACTATCACAAACAAACATCAACACAGACAGAGCACACAAACAAGAGTGCCAGGATTCCACAAGTTTTTTCCTCCTTGACTCTGCTACCACAAGAGTCCTCTTCTCAGTTCTGCTGTCTCCAGCCTGGGCCTCTCCTTATATATGGTCATTAGCTCCTCCCCTTCCTGTTGCAGGAGTTCATGAGTTCTAGGGTTCACAAGTTGTGGGGTTCACACGTTCTGTTTCTTAACAGACTTGATACAAGGCTCAAAAGAAACTTGAACTGAAACAAGGGGTTAATTCAATAGCTGAAACAAGGTGTGAACTACTTCTATGCTTGCCATTATAGTCATTCACAATTGATCATGGTAAAATAGTGTTGCTACCGTGTACAATGTTCTCCTGGTTCTGCTCATTTCACTTTGCATCAGTTCATGTAAGTCTTCCCAGGTTTTTTGGGAAGCATCATTTCTTATAGGCCAATAGTATTCCATCACAATCATAAACCACAACTTACTCAGACATTCCCCAATTGATGGGTATTCCCTCAAATTCCAGTTCCTTGCCACCACAAAATGAGCTGCTATAAATATTTTTGTACATATAGGTCCTTTTCTAAAGGGAGATTCTTTATAGCCAGCGAGAGAAGAGGGAGTTCCTATAGTCCTCCATGTTTTTATACATATTGGGGTGGCAGTGTGGCAGCTCCAAAGATGACTTCCCAGCTTTCTCCTTTCACATATACTATGTGCAGGAAGAATCCTATCTCTGGTGCCTTTTAACGATGTTTTTGGAAGATTTCAGGGCAGTGACTGGTCAGTCAACAGTCGTTTAAGTGCTTACTATATGTCAGGCATATAGTAAACACTGGAAATACAAATACAAAGAAAAAGAAATTCTAATGAAGAAAGACAACACTAAAAGGAAGTTGAAAGGGGCTCCGGGGGCATGGCAAGAAAGTCTGGAGAGTGCCAGGTGAAAAATGAAAAGATGGCTAGCCTGGGGACCCTCCCTAAATGGAGGTTCTGGGAAGATGCATCCTATTAGAGGGAGTCATCCATTCTGAGAGAGGGGCCAACATCATAGAAGGTACTTCTAAGGCATGAATTCCAGGTCTGGAGTGATCTCCCAGGACGAAGAGGTTTCTGGGATATGGAAGAGAAGTTTAGAATGTAGCCTGAAGAAGAAACAAAGTGTTATATGTAACCGCTGCTTCTAGATCTGTATTTTTCTATCTTTGAACATCATAGGTGGTTGATGGGGCAAAGAAGCTATTACAGGCAAAGAAGGTATAATACAAGCAAATGGTGAAGAACTAGGATGGTAGTTATACAACGAAAAGGACAGATGTAAGAGATGCAGAGGTACAAACCACAAGATTTGGAAAGTAGTTAGATACATGGGATGAGTGAGAGCGAGGGGTTGAAGGTGATACCAAGGTTGTGATCCTGGTTGACTGGAAAGATATGATGCTTTTGACAGAAATGTTAAGATGGAGTCTCTTCATGCTTTTTCTTCTACCCAGAAGTCTTCTTGCCAAGTTCAAAAACATCACCAAACTAGTGCTGGAGCAGAGCCATTTAGCCATTTTTGGAGTCTGAAGTTTCTGTGACAACTCTTGCTGGACAATAGCCCAGGGACCAAAGAATTACCCCTGTATTTCTTGTTTAAGTAAATTGTGTTTTTGAGCACTACTATGTTACATATTATGTAATTAATACTGGCTAGTCTAGGGCAGGGGATTTAGAGAAGAAAAATGGGAACTAGGAAAAAAACTGTGTAAGTACATATGAGTGAGTACAACTGTCTGGAGGCATACATATACATGGTGATAAAAACATGGTATGCTGGTATCCATATCAATCCCCATTGAATTGTCCAGGGGCTATTTGATGATGCTCTACCCTGGGGCCTGACTGGAATCATAGTCCTTATTCTTTGTGGTCCTGAAGCTATAGAAACCCCAGGAGCTTTTAGACCGGTAGTCCTCTGCCTCTTTGCCGGCCCAACAGGGTTGCTGGGAACCCCAGGGGCTTTTAGACCGGTAGTCCTCTGCCTCTTTGCCGGCCCAACAGGGTTGCTGGGAATTGTGTACTCTGGGTGGGCATGCCATTTAAAGGATACCAAAAACTGTCTTCTTGGGTTTATTCCTGAATTAGAAATTGTTGGAAGGGATAATCTTGGTGTTCTCCTTACCATAGAGCACTGGGCCTGGAGTCAGGAAGATTCACCTTCCTGAGTCCAAATCTGGCCTCAGACACTTAATAGCTGTGTGATGCTGGGCAAGTCACTTAACCCTGTTTGCCTTAGTTCTTCATCTGTAAAATGAGGGAGAAAAGAAAACGGTAAAGCACTACTGTATCTTTGCCAAGAAAACCCCAAATGGAGTCATGAAGAGTCGGACGTGACTACAATGACACAACAACATCCTTGCCATGGGGCTGCTAGAAGGTATTCTCCCTTCTCTTTCCCGGTACAAGAGGCTACTGAACACTGTAGTCTTGACTTTATCCCAGCCTCAAATTTGTTAGGAGTTACAGGCTTGGGTCTATTCCAGCCCACCATAGTCAAGGTTCTGTCGCCACCTTGAGGACTGACTGAGAGTTGTGTTATAGCTCAATCAAGAGATAAATATACATTAAGTGTCCTCCTATGTGCCAGGAATGACGCTAGGCTCTGGAAATACAAGTACAAAGAATAAAACAATCGCTACTTTATCTCTGCCCTCAGGCTGTCAGAAAATCACTTTCACCCTAAATGGAAGATGGGTTGGAGAGCACCTCCCATGTCTCTTCTCTAGGTGCTTGAGGAGCACCAGGTAGAGACCAAAGGGGGATGAGCAGCCTTGAAAAGGGTTTGGGAAGCCCTCACACCAGAGGTGCTAGTCCTCCTTGAACATCCCATACACCCCAACTCTCAACTCTTACTTGTGGCTCCAAGGAGCTGTAGCATGGGCAGCAGCCACACCCTGGTAAACCATCAGGCTAAACCACGTTGAGAGTTGGGAAGGGAGGGGGTCTACCCCAAGCATTTGAAGACTTTCCCCATTGGAATGGGCAGATGAGACCAATTTGTTCCAACAGTCTTGAAACAGGTGCTATGGAGCACTTAGAGCTTGGCTAGACACTGAAGACACCAAGGTCATCCACTGTACCCCAGGCCATCGTCAATCCTCTTGGCTTCTGTCTCACCATGGGACTTTAGTGACTCCAAGAGGCTGACGACTTTGTGCAACTCTGCCTCCCTTAAATCCAATTCACCCATGAGTCAAGACATCACCCTGTGATGTCAGCAGTCCTCTTAGAAAAGACAACCACAACAAGCGCTTCTGGAAATGGTAGTACTGGTTCTAATTCTGGGAGAGGCTGAAAGATTTCTTTCCTTCTCTTCTCTTCCTGTGAGAAAAGCAGGGATGAGGGATCTGTAGTTCTGGCTCTTTTTCCACATTGGGGGATGGGAATAACAGTAATCCTAATTCAGTTCCTCCTTCAGCAATTGCTATAAACCTCAATCCTGCCTCTACCTCTACCTGGGGGCTACTGGTAGTTAAAGTCTCAATATTCTTGCCCTGAGACAGTGATTGAGGGAGAAGAAAATGTAAATATTTAACAACTGGCTGGGGAGGGGAGGGGATATGTGCACAGGATACTTTTAAATTTAATATGCTATTAATATTTTCTCTATCACTTCCTTAAATCTAGAAATCACCAAAACAATAAAAAGCAAGCCCTAATTTGTAGCATTTGTTGATTTCCGAGTTGTAAATGTTCACAATTAAACAAACTCAAATTTAACTAGCTCTGGGATCAGGATTATGTTGGTTCTACCAAACCCCTGCCCTGTAAGCTATATTCTTAGCCACATTCCCAATTTAAGAGTCTCTAGGAACAATAGACTTGTCTTCTCATATTGTATACTAGTAGGTAGCTGGGGTCCCATCTCATCTGTGCTCCCAGGAAGTGTTGGAAGCCCTAACTCCACTATTAGCCTTACTCTTTGCCCTAAACTCTGTTATGAAACATTGTATTAGTTCTGTTATCTAAAGAATTGCTAGAAGTTATAGTTCTTACCCCATCCCTTTTCCAGATGCTATTTGGGATGGTAGTACTGGTTCTCTATCTCCAACACAAAGGGGCTACTGCTGAGACTAAGAGTTAAGAGTGACTAGGGAAAGCGGCTTTTATTCTGAACTGTAATTGTACCCCTAGACTACAGATGTTTGATATGTGGTAGGTAGATATAAATCTAGCCTATAATCCCCTTGAAAATAGAACAGTGCAATAGAAATAGTCCAGCCACGTTCATCAGCAAGATGAAACTATTACAGAATTTTTGTACCATTTACTGCTGGACACAGCTTTCAACTTAGCCACTTGGATGCAAACCCTTAGAAATCTTACAGAACCCAGCAGAGACTGTCTTTGTGCCAGGAGGCTGATGATACATTGTCTTTAACTTTGTTTGACTAGGACTATGCCACTGTCATCACTCACAATTATGTCAATACTACTAACTTCCCTGCTGTGTGCCACTCTATCTCTCCCCTTTGGAGATTTCATCAGCTCTCATGGGTTCAATTTTCCCATCTATGCAGATATTTCTGAGGTCTATAAACTTAGCCCTTGTCCTTTCCTGAATTATAGTTTCTCATCATCAACTACATCTCAGATTGAATTTCCATAGGCATCTCAAACTCAACATGGTCAAAACTCATTATCTTTACCCTCAAACCTTTCTCTCTGTCCAATTTCCCTTTTACAGTCAAGAGTACCATCATCTTCCCAGTCAATCAAGCTCACAACTTCAGTGTTATCCTTGACTCCATATTCTCATTTACTTTACAATCCAATCTGTTGCCAAATCTTGTTTTGTTTTGTGTTTTTTTTTTCAATCTTTAGGTCCCCTTCTCTCCACTCATACATACATAACCCTAGTTGCTTCTTACCTAAACTATTTTAATAGTCTGGCTGAATCTCCTGGTCTGAAATCTCTTTCTACTTTAATCCATCCTTCACTCAGCTACCAATGTGATTTTTAAAAAACATATGTTTTAAATTTGTTACTTCACCATGTTACTTCACCTCCCTATTCCACTGCTGAATAAATTCCAGTGGCTCCTTGTTACTTCCCAGATGAAACGGAAAATACTCATTTGGGAAGTCAAAGCTCTTCATAATCTAGTTGCTTCCTCCATTTTCAGTCTTCTTACATTTTATTTCCTTGCTCTCTCCCACTTTCTGGTTATATCCTACTTTCAGTTCCTCAGATGTGAAACTTTCCATCTCTTGTCTTTACATTCAGTTACCCTCAATGCCTGGAATGCTCTCCATCCATTTTTACTTCCACCTTACTTTCTCTGGCTTCCTTCAATACTCAGCTCAAATTTCACCTTTTTCAAAAGTCCTTTCCTAGTCTCCTCATTTGCCAATGCTCCCTCTTAGACTGTCTCCCATTTATTCTGAACATAGCTTGTAAGTATCTAGTTCTTTATGTATTGTATCTCCCATTACAATGTGAACTTCTTAAGAAACTGTTTTTGCTTTTGCTTTTGCTCTTGCCCAGAATTTAGCACTTTCTGACACATAATAAGCATATAACAAATGTTTGTTGTCTATCTAATTAACAAGACAGAATGAGGAAGGACAAAGTTATCTGGGAAATGGTACACAACAGATCCAACATGGTGTATCAGCAAGCACCCTAGCATACCCAGGGTGGCTCCTAGCACAGATTTTTAGATCTGCTTTTCTAAAGGAAAGCAACTCAAAATAGGTTGATAGTCTCACTTTAATCAATCAAACACATATCGTTTACCTAGTTCAGGGGAAAAAGTCAACACCCTGAACTTCAGAGAATGCAAACAGAATACAAACACAAGTTAACAAGCAGAAGTTACAAGCAGACAAACAGATCAGCAGATGGGCTTCCAATCATCTGACCATTACATCCATACCTATTCAGTTACCAGAGAGCGAAGCACCAACATCTGGGTTTTTCAAAGCTGAGGGGCTCAACGGCTTCCCAGAGTCTCATCTGGCCAGATCACACAACTCTTCTCAAAATGAGCCCCAAAGCAAAACCTCACATCAGGGTGTATATATAGCCTTCTCCTGGATTCGGAGACTGTCACAGCCCTCTTGACCTACACTGCCCAATCACAAAGTAATAAGGCGTGGACATTCCTGAAGAACAAGCCTCCCGTCACAGGCTCCATGTGACCACATTCAGCCTATTAGGGGGCAGAGTATACTTTCAAATCAGGAAAGGTTCTCAGAGCCACTTAAGCCTATCAAAGGGCCTAGGGGCAGGGAAGATCTTCAGATTCCCATAACACATGGACAGTGGCAGTGTAAGCCACCTTGTACCACTATGTACCAACCCTGACCTGGAGGGAGCAGCACTTGGGCCTTTTGGAGAGTTCTGGGGACTCCTCTGGTTCGTCAATGACTAAGTTCAGAGTTTAATTTTGACTCTGAAGCTGATGGAGGCAGTGCACCGGAGTAAAGACTTTCAGTGTGATACTAACAAGTGTCAGCACCTCTCAGGATGACTGTGTAAGCAAAGAGGAGAGCTCCTTCAGGGGAAAGAGTATGGCTCATGTTGATTTAAAGTTCCTGCTCATACTGAGCTGGAAGGTTAGGACTGAGAGTCCCACTGGATCCTGAAGATGTAGTGAGGGATCAGAAATGCCAGAGAATAAAAACTGCTCTGGAATGTGAATTGATTTGCTTGCCTTTTGATTTAAGTAACTTTCTTTTTTATCACCAATTCAAAGTGATATAGTTTGTTCTATAATAAAATAACAAAATAATAATAAGTAAGAACTTCTATCTAGAAGGTGCCAGGAAAAAAATTATATTTATTACTAAAAATAAAGACTGAATCCATTCGATAACTTTCAAAACAAAAAAAAAAGTGAAGAGTTAACCTAAAGAGGGTGAGAAATTCAGTATTCCATTTACAAAGCATGAGGACTGTTTTGTGGTTTGCCATTTCCTTCTCCAGCTTATACAGATGAGGAAACTGAGGCAAACAAGTTTATTAAATGACTTGCCAAGGGTCACACAACTAGGAAGTGTCTAAGGCAGTGGTTCTCAGCTTGTGGGTTATGTTCAATTTGTAACAATGAAAATACATCCTGCATATCAGATAGTTACCTTACGATTTATAACAGTAGCAAAATTACAGTTATGAAGTAGCAACAAAAATAATTTCATGGTTGGGGGTCACCACAACCTGAGGAACCGTATTAAAGGGTCGCGGCATTAGGAAGGTTGAGAACCACTAGTCTAAGGCCAGATTTGAACTCAAGAAGATGAGTATTCCTCACTCCAGGCATAGCACTCTATCCATGGTACCATTTTGCTGCCCCAGTATGAGAACTACAACTCTCAGAAGTCTCTAGGCAGCGTGAGGATAGAGGTAGAACTACAATTCCCAGGAACCCATGGGAGCTTAACCCTGCTGGGAACAACCAGGCCATCATATTTCTTTTCCTGGGCCAAGTCAGGCTGGGAGTTGTAGTTTTTTTCTCTATCTCTTCTTAGCTGTTAGCAGCAGGTATAACTGTAGGGGACAGTGTTTGGCTGAGGATGACTTTGCCTTCACCCTTCTGGAAAGGGGAGGGACAAGTTCCCCCCAGGCTGTCCCTCATCACTTTTCCTTTGGTTTCTGGTCACCATGAGAGAATTTCTTCTGTGTTAAGCACTGGCTTTGCTGATAGCCTCCTTTCCTATTGCCTCTGGGCTTCTGGCTGAGCTCTAGTGCAGTTTTAAGGTGGAAAAAAAATCACTGTAGTTTATCATCGCTTTCTTGATATCTTGATATCAGCCTTGGTACAAACTTCAGGGTTTTGTTGGAGTGGGTATGTGTCTGCTGAGTGATGTGCCTACAGGTCATGTAACCATTTTGGTTAGATTAAAACCTGAACAGATTGGTTACACAGAAGACTCTGGGAGCTGCAGTCCTGTCTTTATTACCTCTCTGATGCTCTTGAGACCTTTAATTTTGGTCATTTTTATCCCTGGGGATGCTGGCAAAATATTTTTCTCTATTTGTGCCCCAGAGGCTGCTGTTTCCCTACTTTCTTCATTGCAGGCACTGCTGGGATCATAGATTTAGGGTTGGGAGAGACTTAAGAGGCCATCTGTTCTGATGCTTTTATTTTACAGATGAGGCAATGAGGACAAGGCTAAATGGTTTGCCCACAATGATGGTGTGAGGGATAATTTATAGTGAAGTTTCCCTATTCTGAAAAATCAACTCTAGAATGGCTTCAGTATTCACTAAGCCAACGTTTAGAGGTCACCTGACCTTACAGGAATCTGGGACTTAGAGCAATGGAGACCCTCCCCCCAGTGCCACCTCAGCACAAGATATGCCAAATAAGGAAAAGACTGCTTTCCTGGCCTTTCATCGGACACCCACATGTTTCCAGGTCCTTTGTCTCAGACATAGATTCCCACACTTAGGTTGTGGGCCGGCCTCCCTACCAATGAGAGTGGAGGCCATTTGGAGGGTTGGGTTTCTGCATTAGAAGGCTATATAACCATGAGCTTGCTTCTACCTGTTGCTCTCTCCCTGGCAGACTCCATTTGAGTGATGGGGCAGAGTTCTTTCTCATGAGAAAGAATAAAGACCTTTTCTGACCTCATATTCAGACTCCGAACTCTTTCATCTCACACAGTGGTAAATCGGAGACTTTTGAAGTCAAATCCTTTCAGTCCAAATCCAGTATTTTTCCCACCACATTTTTTCTGGCTGATGTATGTGATTATACTCAAAACCATGGTGATGCAATATCTACCCAAGGAGTTTCTGGAGATTTAGCCCCTCCTTTTAACATTGTTTATGTGGTGTGAAGTGGTAAATGCATATACCCATCCCTACTGAAGGGCTGTTGCTATAAACTACCTCTGCTCCATCCCCATGTTTTGATCTTTTCAGAGCTCTAAGTTTATTTTTTGCTTGCCCTCTATTCAAACAACAGCGAGAGTTGTGCTTCTGGGTATTTTCCTACTCTCTAGCCCTGAAGGCTGTTGAATCTGTCAATCAACCAGCTTTTATTAAGTGCTTACTACTATGCCAGGCACTATGCAAAGCTAGGAATACAAGCAGGAAGAAAAGCAGTCCCTGTCCTTAAGGAGCTTACATTCTAATGAGAGAAAACAGCCCATAAAAAGAAGCTGGGAAGGGGCGGCTAGGTGGTGCAATGAATAGAGAATTAACCTTCCCCTCAGGAGGACCTGAGTTCAAGTACGACCTCAGACACATAACACTTACTAGCTGTGTGACCTTGGGCAAGTCACTTAACCCCAATTGCCCTGCCCTCCCCCCTCCAAAAAGCAAAAAAAAAGAAAAAGAAGCAGCTGAGAAGGGTGAGAGAAAGTACCTGGATTGTCTCTGAGGCATGGTAGAAAGTCTAGAGTACAACCTGGAAAGGAAAGAGTTAAAGTTTTATTTATCTATCCATCCATCCATCCATCCATCCATCCATCCATCCATCTATCCACACACAAATACAATAGCAATTTTGTTGGCAAAGAATTGGACTGAGAAGGTACCCATAAACTGGAAAACAGCTAAACAAATTATAGCATATCAATCTAACGGAATATACTGTACTTCAAGAAATGATAAAAGGGATAGGATCTATCCTCTTCAAAAATGCTAGTTCTGAAGTCAAGAGTGAGTTCAAACTGAGTCTATGGCACTACATCATGACCTTAGCAAATCATTTAACCTCTCTGAGATGCCCTTGGGAGTTTGGGATAGATAACCTCCAAGGTACCTTCCAACTCTAAATTTTATGATCGCTAGGTTCCCCTAGGATTTACACTGGGCAGCTTTACCACCATGCCATGGGAAGCTACAGTAATGGCTCAGTCACTGTCTACAGGAACTCTGTTTATGACTCTAACTGCCTAAAGACTTCTGGGAATGGAAATACTTAGTGTTTGAGGAGAGTTGTAAACTTGGTCCTATCCATGCTGAATGCTGGAAGCTATAGTTCTTATTTTAACCTTGCTTGGCCCCTAAGGTTACTGTACTACAGGTACTATCCTTGACACAGGATATGTACCATCTCCCATTTCTGTGGCTTTGCAATGACTGTCCCTCATGTCTGGAATGCCCTACCTCTTTACCTCTTCCTCTCTGAATCTCTAGCTTCCTTTAAGAATTAGCTCAAGGGTATACAGTAACAGCCACTGTGTACAAGGGCTGATTTTGATAGACTTAGCCCTTCTCAGCAATGCAAGGACAATTCCAAAGGACACACGATGGAAAATGCCAGTCACATCCAGAGAAATAAGCATGGAATCAGAATGCAAAATGAAAGCAGACTATTTCCTTTTTTGCTTTGTTTTATTTTTCTTTCTCTTGGTTTTTCCCATTCATTATTCATTCTTCTATACAACATGGCTAATGTGAAAATGTGTTTAACAGGAATGTATGTGTAGAGTCATATCAGATTGCAAGTTGTCTTGGGAAGGAGGGAGGGAGGGGGAAAAATTGAAAACTTGTGGAAGTGAATGCTGAAAACTAAAAATAAAAAAATTAATTAAAAAAAGGATAAAGAATTAGCTTATGGGAGCCAAGATGGTAAAGTAAGAAGAATCTAGCTATCTCCCACACCTCCCTGACAAAAATCTAGAGAATGCGCTAGACTAAATTTTAATTGGGAAAGTGAAGAAATTATAATGATTCATTTTTCCAGCCTGGGTAACTTATGGAGCTAAACAGAGAGGTCTACAGACACTAGGGAAGTGGTCTGGCCAATAGCATGAGCAGCTGTGGTGGTTGCTGCAGGAAGCATTCCTCAGTCCAGAGACTGAGAGCAGACCAAGACAGGGCAACAGAGATCCAAGAGGATTCCTGAGAATTCTCTGAGTGCAGAAAGAGGTGCCATCTGGTAGCTCTGTTGCCCACCACTCACAAATCCAGGGTGGAGAGGAGCAGTCCATGATTGTTGACCCTGCTGTGCAGAGCATGGAACAAATTCCAGGAAGCATATGGTAGCTAGAAAGGTGGTTCTGATCTCAGGAGCAGAGGGCAGCATCCCAGAACTAAGAAGAACTGACAGTGTCATCACTCTGAATCCACAAAACCTCCCAGCAGCCAATGGTGCCCAGCATTACCATAAAGTCCAAAGTCAAGAAGCAGTCTGGAAAAATGAGCAAACAAACAAACAAACAAAAAGAACTTGATCATAAGGAGTTATTATGGCAACAGGGAAACTCAAGACACAAACACAGAAGAAGAGAATGACTCTAAAACATCTACAAGTAAAGCCTCAAATATAAATGCAACTTGGACACAAATTCAAGAAGAATTCCTAGAAGAGTTAAAGCAAGAATTAAAGAAGGCACTAAAATGATTTTAGAAACCAAATTAAAGCAGTAGAGGAAAGAATGGGAAAAGAGGCAAAAGTGAAGGAAGAAAGATATGAAGAAAAAATTAACTTGGAAAAAGAGGTATAAAACCTTACTGAAGAAAATAGTTATTTGCAAATTAGAATTGGCCAAATAAAAGCTAATAACTATATGACATTAAAAAACAATAAAATAAAGTTGAAACTGAAAAAAAAGGGAAGAAAATGCGGAACAATCTCATGGAAAAACAATGATCTGGAAAACAGATGAAGAAAAGATAATTTAAGAATTACTGGACTATCAGACACTTAACACTTACTAGTCATGTGACCTTGGACAAGTCACTTAACCCCAATTGCCTTGCCTTCCCCCCTCCAAAAGCAAAAAAAGTTAAAAAATTAAAAAAAGAATTACTGGACCACCTGAATCTGGACTACCTGAATCAAAAAAGAGCCTTCGACATCACATTTCAAGAAATCATATAAGAAAACTGTCCAGATATCTTAGAACCAGAAGGCAAAGTAGAAATTGAAATAATTCCCCTGTTACCTCCTGAAATAAACCCTAAAATGAAAACTCCCAGGAATATTATAGCCAAAATCCAGAGCTCCCAAGTCAAGGAGAAAATACTGCAGAAAAAAAGAATTCAAGCACTATAATGAGGAAGCACAATAAGGATCATATAAGATCTAGCAGCTACCTGTTTAAAATCTGGAATGTGATATTCTAGAAAGTAAAGGAACTAGGCTTACAACCAAGAATAACCTCCCTAGAAATATTGAGTATAAGATTATGTATATAATTGATAAAAATGAATCTTTAATGAAGTAGAGGGCTTTCAAGCATTTCTGATGAAAAGACCAGTGCTGAATCGAACATTTGATAAACAAACATAGGAGTTAAGAGAATTATAAAAAGGTAAACATAAATGAGAAATCATAACGGAACAAATAAGTTAAACAGATTTTATTCTTATCTGGGGAGATGACACATGTCATCCCTTAGAACTTTACCATCACCAGAGGTCATAGAGAGACAGAGGACCTAGATGTAATTCTGTTGTGTTTGGATAATCTCAGAAGAAGAATGGAATAGGTGAGGAAGAAAAATGCATTGGGAGAGAGGGGAAGGGTTTGGTTTGCCAAGCACAGTTTGTACAATAAGGAAAGGGAAGAGGGAGCAGAGTGGGTTATACTTGAACATCTTTCTCATCTGAGCTGGTTAAAGGAAGGAAGACGAAACATACACTTAGATTTGGGTACAGAAACACATCTTACCCAACAAGGAAACAGAAAGGAAAAGGATTAAGGGAAAAGAAGAGGGTAAAAGGGAAGGTAGAATAAAAGAGGCATAAGCCAAAAGTAAAACAGATCTTAAAGATGAGGCAGGGGAAAAAAAAGGCTAAACATAAGAGAATATAGTAGAGGGAAATTCATAGTCAGCAATTATAACAGTGAATGTGAATGGTATGACTCCCCTATAAAACAGAAGAGGATAGCAGAATAAAACTGAATTCAACAACATCTTATTTATAAGAAAGACATTTAAAATACAAGGAGACATAGTGTTAAAACAAAGGAATAGAGCAAAATTTATTATACTTCCACTGAAGTAAAGAAAAAAAAGACAAGGGTAGCAATAATGATCATATAGACAAAGTAAAAGCAAAACCAGACCTAATTGAAGACATAAAGAAACTACATTTTGCTGAAAGGTGCTGTAGACAAAGAATTAGTATTCTTCTTCTTATAATAATAATGATAATAAGTCTCCTGTTAAGCAGGACATTAAGATTTGCAAAAATATGCAAAACAATGCCATTCTCACGAAGTTTTTACTTTGGAAAAAGTTAATTTTCATAAAAATATGTAATGTTAACATGCAATGGGTTTACTATTGTTATTTCTAAATGAATTAATAACTATTTTAAAATGTATCCGTTTTTAAATTTAGAATTGAATTGCTATCATTTAAGGAATTATTACACGGGGGTAAGCATGTCTTGTTCTTTGGTACTTGCTGGTAAAGACCATGGTGGCAGAGGAGAATCATGCTTCAATCACACTTTAACAAGGCACAGAGGGTATGGCACAAATGGCAGAGAAGGTACAGACACAAACGGCATGGACGGGCTACAGAGGCAGATAGAGATGAGGTAGTAGAGAAAGGCAGGCAGTGTGGGGAAGGATATGGGGGAGGGAGTCACTTATGTAATCCCATGGATGAGATTTGGGACTCCTCCGCAGTGTAGATCCAGATAGAGATGGAAGAGGGGCACGTGCAAGGTTAGGAATTTGGGATCTCATTTTTAAAGGTGTTTTTGATGGCAGATAGACTTTTATGCATGCCACCTCAGGGTGAGTTCATTAACATATCACCATAATCTTAAAGTTATCAGCCACATTTGGTGTTCTGCTGGTCTTACTGCAAGATATCTGGAATTTAGCTGAGGCTTACAGAGGCAGTTAGCAGGACCAAAAGGTTCTGACAGCAAGGTCTAGCTGGCTTCCCCTGATTTAACACATAGTCTCAGGATGTGATTTTTAGTTAATACAGGATACAGTTTGCAAGTAACTTATGCTCCTTTGATCTATGGGACAATCTAAAAGTGATTTCTGTGTTCCCCTTTTCAATCTTACTTCTTGCTATTACTACTTTAAACTGGCTACTTGTAAACTTACTATACCAACCAAAAGCCAGGAGAGAGTCAAGCGAAACAGAATAAGATACAGTTTCAACACACCATACAGTAAATGCCAATAGATATAACCTACAAAAGATTCTCAGTAATTTTAGAGGTTCTCAAAAATTTTTATATGTGTATGACTGAAAAAGTTTGAGAACTGCCCCTATACAGGCAAGAATATAAGCATGATGCCTATAAAAAGAAGCTATGTTTCTCTAGCATTACTTTCCTTCCATTAGGGAGCTAGGTGAACCTGGACAGGGATTTAGGAAGACCCCAGTTCAAATCCTGTCTCAGACATTTACTAGTTGTGTGACCTTGAGTAAACCATTTAACCTCTGCCTGCCTCAGTTTTCTCACTGGGAAAATGGGAATAATAAACGACAGCTAACATTTATATACTGCTGGGTGTTTTACAATTATCAACTCATTTGATTGATCCTCACCATAACCCTGGGTGTAGGTGCTATAATTATCCCCATTTTACTGATGAGGAAATCGAGGTAAACAGAAGTTAAGTGACTTGGCCAGGGTTGCACTAAAGTTAGTAAGTACAGGATTTGAACTTAGGTCTTCCTGACTCCATGAACAGTCTCCATAACTCCTACCTCCCAGGGCTGTGGTGAGAATCAAATGAGATTTGCAAGCCTTAAAGCTCCACATGAACGCGAGCGATTATTAAATGCTCTCTTTTGAGAGAGCGCCTTAGGTTTACCCAGGGCTTTCTAGGCAACCTTGGTCGAACAATTAAGAAGAATGGAGCACTTTTCCCTCCGAGCCACCAGGGGCGCAGCATCTTCCCAACCGAATACTTATCCTATCTACGGCCTCCCTTTCCGCTCCCCCGGAAGTCCGGGTCTCCACGAGCTTGGCTGAACCTGTTGGCAGTGCGACTCTCGTGCGGGGACCGCGGAGATGAAGTTCAATTACCGGGTGAGCGGGAGGGGTCCCAGGGAAGCCCCCCAATCATCTGGCCCATCCCGTGCAGCGAGCCGCCGCACTGCGCGTGGGCCGTGTCGGAGAGCGGAACGGGGTGGGGGGATGTGGAGGGAGCCGAGAGGGAGCGTGCGGGCGTCCGCCGCGTGCTGGGGAGCCCCGGGGAAGGGGGCGGGGGTCGGAGCCGCGACGGGCGGGGTACGAGGCTCCCCGCGGCGGCGGCGGCGGCGGAGGAGGAGGAGGAGCAGCGTCCTGGGGGAAGCTAAAAGTCCCGGTTCCCAGCCTAGCACGTGGGCCGCATTTATTGAAACAGGAGACAGGGTTGTGGGCTCCGGGCATGAGCATTTTTGTCAAGTCCCAGTTTGCGGGGGGGAAAAAAGTTTTCATTTTATTTTGGGGAGACTTCTGCACCCCGAGAAGTTTGAGCCAATGGCTTGTATCCACACTTTGAAAAAGGGTAGCGACGCTGGACCTGCTGTCAGTCAGTCAGTCAGTAAACATCCGTTAAGCGTCTGCTGTGTGTCAGGAACTGTGTGTTAAGGCCCGGGGGTCAGGAAGGTCGGCGTTAAAGTTTGACCTCAAACGCCGGGTAGCCGGGCGTTTAGCCTCAGTTTCCTCATCTGAAAAATGGCCCTTATCTTTCAGGGTCGTTGCGAGGATAAAATGCGGTAGTATTTGTAATATACGGCACCTGGCACTTAGTAAGTACCGTATACAGGTTAGATGTTTATCGTCATCATCAGCAGCAGCAGCCTTCGTGGTCCTTTTCCAAACTAGGTTAGAAGGCCTGGTAGTGAGAAAGTGCAGCTTGTTTGTAACCCAGGCGGCTGTTTAGAAGCCTCCGGGCTCCCCACTGCTATTTCCTGAATACCGAAGACCCCTTAGGAAGAACAAGATCATAATCTCGACTTTAAGACAAATGTATTTTGTTTTCTTCAGTTTTCAAATTTGCTGGGGACAGTCTATCGCTGTGGGAACTTGAATTTTACTCCTGATGGAAATTCGGTCATCAGCCCGGTGGGAAATAGAGTCACTGTCTTTGAGCTAAAGAAGTGAGTATGCTGAAACACTGACAGTAGTATTCTGCCTTTGTAACGAACCTGCTGGCATAGCTGGACTTCAGAGCTGTTTGTACCCACTTTAATTTTTACAGGAAAGTTGTGAACTGAGCATGTTTCACTCGCATTTTACCCAGGACAGTCTCAGAGAGGTGTCAGCAAGTCAAAACTGGCAGTAGAATTCACATCCCCTTAATGCTAATTTCTTGACTAAAATTCCTTGTTATGAAATAATTTTGTACTGCATTTTGTACAGAATATTATATATAATTGTAGGAAAATACATAGGGATAATAGTTTAGACTTGATGGTGTAGCAAGGAAAGAGGCAACTTCTTAGATTTTGACTATTTTTACTATGGCTAAATGAGCGAGGAGCTAAGGTTGCAGGACAGGTGTTGATCTGGATGAAGCAGCATGGTATGGTTACATGCAACTGGGACCAGGTTACAAATTTATTGGTAAAAGGGAATAGAGATTAAAGTTAAAGAAGTTCAAGACCCCATCTTGTGGTAGGGAGAGCATTGGATTGGGAGTTGACACTGGATCCTTGTCCAAATTCTGTGTCTGTGTGCAAGTCATCATAGCTTCTGTTGGTCTCTGTTTCTTCAACTTTAAAATATGGGAGAGTTGAACTCTCCTTTAAAGTCACTCCCTCCCCCCAAAATAAAAGTCACGTCCCTCTCTTAAATTCTGTGGAATTTAATTTGCTGGAATTCAGTTTTTGGTATGACTGAGGTCTCATTATATATGTTATCTTTTTGTTTTAGTATCTCCAGGACCTACCACAGTGTCTGGCATGTGGGAGTTGCACAGTAGATGATTATTGATTGATTTGATTGACATGGTTAGGCTTTCTGATTAGGTTCTGCGTTAGGACCAGAGAAAACAACATTGTATTGTAATTTACCTTTGTGTAATGAGGTTTAAAGAATGTTTATATTCTCTCCTGGTTTGTTTGTTTTTTTTAATTAAAAATTTTTTTTTAAAGCAACAAGTCTGAAACCCTGCCTCTCGCAACCAAGTATAACATTAAATGTGTGGGACTTTCTCCAGATGGCTGCTTTGCCATCATCATTGATGAAGGTAATCACTTGGCATATGTTTCAGATTCTTAAAACAATGAAATGTAATGTTGGTAAATCCAGTCTTTCACTGAAGCTGTTATATTCCATTTGTGTCCTATGTGGTAACCTGATGCTAAGTTGAAATGCATGAGTAAAGTCCTTTTATAATGAATATCATAAACATGTGTACTCAAGTTTACAAGATGCTTACCTTATGGCAAATCTGTAGTGCAAATTATCAGTGTGGATTGGCATACGCTGTGCAATTTAGTGTCTCTGAAATGTAATCTGGGGTTCCTGAGAGATGCCTTCTCTGGGGTCACACAGCCAGTGTATGTATCTGAGGCAGGATTTGAACTCAAGTCTTCTTGACTCCAGGGTGGAACTCTCTTTACTGTAGCACTCTGCCTTTTTTTGAGTTCATAGCTTTGGGTTGTCAGAGCTGAAGGCATTCCTTAAAGTTATGTTCAGGTAGGTGGCTCAACAGATAGAGTGCAAGACCTAGAGTCAGGAAAACCTGAGTTCAAATCCATCCTCAGACGCTTACTAGCCATGTGACTCTAGGCAAGTCACTTAACCTCTGCTTGCCCCAGTTTCCTCATTGTAAAAATGGTGATAATATAGCACTTATCTCCCAGGATGTTAAACGAGATAATGTTTGTGAAGTGCTTTGGAAACCTGGAAGTGCTATAAAATGCAAATACCATATTATCATCATCATCATCCTTATTTGAAGGAAGGGTTGTCTTGTGGAGAAAGGATCAGACTGTCCTTTTTAACCCTTGAGGTTGTAATAGCAGCAATGGATGGAAGCTGGAAAAGAAAGGGGCAAATTTAGGTTCAGTTTCAAGAAAAACGCCCTAAAAAGTGAAATGGTCTACTTCAGGAGGTGGAAAAGGGGATTGGTTGGGGGGGAGGGGGTGAGCTTGGGCGTGGTTCCCTTCCTTAGAGATCTGAAAGGATGGATGAACTATTTGTTAGGTATGCTATAGTGGGGATTACTATTGTGTATGGATATGGCCATGGAATTCCCTTCCAATCTTCAGATTCTGTGATGCTCTTTTTCCATATTCTATCTGTCAACTATTTTTTGTTTTGATTTCAGAGGGAGCAGCCTTGCTTGTCAGTTTGGTTTGCAAATCTGTGCTGCATCATTTTCACTTCAATGGCTCTGTTCACAGTGTCTCCTTTTCCCCAGATGGCAGGTAAGGGGATGCTAGATTTATTGGAATGAGGAAGAAAGGTATGTCTTTTATTGTCCTTTAGATATTTTAAAAATATTTTATTTTTTAAAAAATCATTATTTCTTTATTTGTAATATTCTTTTAAATAATTTCAAATTCTCTCCATCTCCTTTCTCACCCACTGAGAAGGCAAGTTAGAAGATACCAGTTATACATGTGAAATCATGCAAAAACATCTTTACATATTATCTGTGTTCCAAAAGAAAAAAAAAGGAAGAAAAATAAAGTTAAAAAATTATTCTTCAGGGGTGCTTAGGTGGCACAGTGAATAGAGCACCGGCCCTGGAGTCAGGAGGACATGAGTTCAAATTTGGCCTTAGACACTTAATACTTAGCTGTGTAACCTTGGATGAATCACTTAACCCCCATTGCCTTGCCTTCTTCCCTCCAAAAAGCAAAAAAGAAAAACATTCTTCAGTTTGCAGTCAGAGTTCATCAGTTCTCTTTGGAGGTGGATAGCATTTTTCATCACGTGTCCTTCAGAATCATCTTGGATCATTGTATTGATCAGAGTAGCTAAGTCTTTCCCAGTTGGTCATTGTTACAATATTGCTCTCACTGTATATGATATTCTCCTGGTTCTGCTCACTTCACTTTGTATCAGTTCATCTAAGTCTTCCCAGGTTTTTCTGAAACCATCCCCTTCGTCATTTCTGTCACCTTATATGTCAGGTAGGGCCATAGTTGGCCAATGTGCATTGATCAGAATTGTTAAATCTTTTGAAGTTGTTGTCCTGTACAGTGTTGTAGTCAGTGAATATATTGTGATCTTTCTTCTGCTCAATTCATGCTGTGTTCTGTCATACAGATTTTAGTTTTCTCCCTTTTTTCAGTCATGGCTCAATAATATTCCATCATATTCCTATATCCTACTTGTTTAGCCCAGGGATGGGGAACCTGCAGCCTCGAGGTTACATGTGGCTTTCTAGATCCTTGGGTGCGACCTTTCCACTGAGCCCAAGTTTTATAGAACAAATTCTTTTATTACAGGAATTTGTTCTGTGAAGTTTGGATTCAGTCAAAAAGCCACACTTGAGGACCTAGAGGGTCACATGTGACCTTGATGCCACAGGTTCCCCAACCCTGGTTTTTTGAAATTGAATTGCAGTTGAATTCCTATTGAAGAGCAACCACTTTGAATACAGTTCTTTGCCACAACAAAAAGTGCTTATATAACTATTTTTTTTACATGAGGACTTTTTCTCAGCTTCTGATCTCTGCAATGTGTCTTATAATAGTAACAGGGCCAAAGTGTATACACACTTCAGTGACTTTTGCTGTAATTCCAAATTGCTTTCCAGGACGGCTGGACCAGTCACAGCAACTTTTTAGGAAATGGTCTGTGGATTCTTTCTGTCTTCACTTTGCCTCTTGGTTCTAATAGATCTGGGCAGTATTCACTTAGGATTTCTTGAAATGTAATGTCTGGGTTTTATTTTTATTATGGTTTTCAGGGAGGGGTCCAGTAGTCCTTGAATTATCTCTTCACGCCCTGATTTCCAGGTTAGTTGTTACCAGGTATCTTACATTTTTCTATTTTTTCAACTTTCTGATTTTGTTCTGTTCTTACTTCCTATCTCTTGGAGTTATTAGTTTCTGTTACCTCTAATTTCTGATTTTCAGGGATTCCATTTCTGGAAGAGTTTATTGCTTCCTCTCATAAATTGTTTATTCTTTCAGTTCTTTGCTCCAGAGCTTTTATTTCATTTTTTTAAATATTTGTTTATTTCTTTTTGGTAATCATGTTGTTTTTCTGGAAAATTCATTTTTTTCCTTTAAGTCTCTGCTTGTAGTTGTTATAATTACTCTCCTTTTAAAAATGTTTAGATTTGTAATAGTTTTTTTTTTATAGTGGTCAGTGTTCTTTGGTTTATTCTTCCAGACCTTAGTTCCTGAATTAAGGCTATGTGCTAGGGCTAAACACTACTCCTTGATGTGCTTTTGGATGAAGTAGTCAGTACTGTTTGATCCCACCCTGAGTCATCTAGGTTCCTGCAATGAACTCCCTCTACTTCCTAGGTTAGGCACCTGTGGATCTTTGAAGTTCAGGGTTCTAGATCTTAAGGACCCTCAGGGCCATGTCAGGACAGGGTGATAGGGACTTTGGAACCCTGGGGTGTTCTGATCTGAACTGTGCTTGCTACTGGTTGCTGCTGTTCCCTGGGACTTTCTCTGTAGAATCCTGCTTAGAACAGAAAGCCCTGCAGGCTCCAGACCCTTCTCTGCTTGTGCTGGGAGGCTGTAGACTTACTTGCTTGCTCTGAAGTTGTCTTTCTTAGTAGTCTCCTTTCCTGTTGCCATGGACTGTTGGCTGTCTTTTTGTGTAGTTCTGGGGTTGAAAAAGTCATTGTAATTTCACATTGTATTTCTTTCTTTTCTTTTTCTTTCTTTCTTTTTTTTTTTGGTGAGCAAACTCTTGATCTTCTTGCAAAGAGATAGCAGCCATGGAGAATAATAACTGAAGTTTATGTAATGCTTCCCAGGTGCTTTACATACAGTATCTTATTTGTTTTTCCCAATTTACCTTATCAGCTAAGTGTTACAATTATTATCATTCCTATTTTCTTTTTTTCTATCACTTTTATTAACTTATTTTTAGTTTTCAGCATTTACTTCCACAAGAATTTGAGTTCCAAATTTTTTCCCCATCTCTCCCTTCCCCCAACCTCAAGACAATGTGCATTCTGATTACCTGTAGGGTAAGATAGAGTTCTATACCCCATTGCCTGTATATCTTATTTTCCAGTTGCATGTAAAAACAATCTTTAACATTCATTTTTAAAACTTTGAGTTCCAAATTTTCTCCCTTTCTCCCTCCCCACCCACCCACCCTCCTTGAGAAGGCAAGCAATTCAATATAAGTTATGCATGTATAGTCATGCAAAACACTTCCATAATAGTCATGTTGTGGAAGACTAACTATATTTCCCTCCATCCTATCCCACCCCCCCTACTTAATCTGTTCTCTCCTTTGACCCTATCCCTCCTCAAAAGTGTTTGCTTCTGATTACCCCCTCCCCCAATTTGCCTTCCCTTCTAAGATCCCTCCCTCTCTTATCCCCTTCCCGCCTACTTTCCTGTAGGGTAAAATAGATTAACAAACCCAACTGAGTGCATATGTTATTCCCTCCTTAGGCCAAATCCAATGAGAGTAAGGTTTACTCATTCCCTCTCACCTCCCCCTTCTTCCCTTCCACTGTAAAAGCTTTTTCTTTCCTGCTTTATGAGAGATAATTTATGCCATTCTATCTCTCTCTTTCTCCTAGATATTCCTCTCTCACCCTTTGATTTTATTTTTTAGATATCATCCCTTCATATTCAACTCACCCTGTGCCCTGTCTATATGTATGTATATGTATGTATGTGTTTATGTATATATCTCTGTGTGTGTGTGTGAATCTTTCCTCTAACTACCCTAACACTGAGAAAGATCTCATGAGTTACAAATACCATCTTTCCATGTAAGAATGTAAACAGTTCAACTTTAATAAGTCCCTTATGATTTCTCCCTCCCGCTTGCCTTTTCATGCTTCTCTTGATTCTTGTGTTTGAAAGTCAAATATTATTCAAGTATTGTGGAACTACAATCAGTATAACATGGGATTTAGCAGCTTCTACATTAAGGGATCAGGGGCTTGGAATATATTCTGGAGGATAAGGGAGCTAGGATTAAAACTAGGAATCACCTAGCCAGCAGAGCTGAGTATAATCCTTCAGGGGAAAACATGGACATTCAGTGAAATAGAGGACTTTCAGGCATTCTTGATGGATTTCTTGATCATCTTTTGGTTTGGTATGAATTTCAGGCTTTTACCTTAGTATGTGTTGAGGAGTTGGGTAGACTGGATTATAGACAGAATTGGGGAATGGTTGGTTGGTAACACAATTCATTTGTGCTCTTTGTTAAGGCACTTGATAACATTTAGTTTGATAAGAGTAGTTATTAGACTGAGAAGTTGATTATCTAACATTCTCAACAGTAGCAATAATTTTGAAGTTTTTGTTTTAAACTTGCTATATGTGTAACTTTTGTACTATTTGTTTGGCAGGAGATTTGTGGTGGCAAAAGACAACCTTGCCCAGATGTATTATGCCCCTGGAAAGAAGCGAGAATTTAATGCCTTTGTCCTGGACAAAACTTACTATGGGCCATATGATGAAACTACGTTCATTGATTGGACCGATGATTCTAAGTAAGTATTTCCATCTATTGTTTGTTGGTGATGAATGTTGATGGAGATCTTGTATTGGGTGAAGAAAGATGGAACATAGGGAAATATTACTAAAATGTCATTTGATGCCATATAAACCTTATTCTGGTGACAGACTTCCTGGCAAATAGACCAAAACAATCTTGCTCTGATTTAATTTACTAGCCTGTCTAGGTTACAGCAGTATTTTTGCTTGAAAGAAATATTTTTATTGCATCAGGTAGGAAAAAACTAAACTCTTGTGGTTAAAGACATAATTTAAACCTGCATCTTTTTCTTTGTATTATGTACATGATACTGCACAGTTGTGACCAATGGGAATGGTTCTTGAAATGTTCAGATGAGTTTTGTAGTTTAGATGTTCCCTGGGTGTTACAGAATTGCTTTTCAAAATTAGGTAGGTTGTAGAGGAGTGTAGCGCCAATGCAATATTTACAGCGCCCATGATCACAATAAAGACAATGACTATAAGTATCGCATGATGTTCAGGTGCAAAACATACCAAACTCTCCAGATAGAGGGTAGAATTGAAGGATTTATTTAGACACCAGTAAGCTGATTCCATCATAGTACCAAAGAGATTCAGAAGCCATAATAACGCTGAGAGCCACAGCATCTTTCAGCCTTCCCTCAAACCAATACAAGATCAATATTTACTCACAGACCTCTCTATCTCCTTGTCTGAGTGTTCTCTCTCCCCCACCATCTTGCTAACTCTGACTATCAGCTTCCTGTGGGCTCTGCTTCCCTTCAGCAAACTCCTCTCACCACAGGCTCCAGGCGACTACATTCAGCCCATTAGGGTGCAGAGTTTACTTACAAAGAAGGTGGAAGGTCTTCAGATTCCCCCCTAGGTCTATTAAGGGGCAGGGAAGATCTTCAAATTCCCATTCCCATTACAAGGAGTCACTTGTTCTGAAATGGTTGGTGGCCTCTAAGCTCCCTTAAATTTCCCTGAGATTTTATATTTGTGATAATATGGTGATCAAAGGCTTTGTTAGTGAGATCATAAAAGACTATGTAACTTGAGTTGCTTTTTCTTGTGATTAAAGGTGCTTTGTGATTGGGAGCAAGGACATGACAACTTGGGTGTTTGGAGCAGAACGATGGGATAATTTGATCTACTATTCACTAGGAGGTCACAAGGATGCTATCGTTGCCTGTTTCTTTGAAGCTGGAAGCTTGGATGTACGTAGACAAGCAGACACTTAATAGATACTGAATTTTTGATGAATTGAATTGATTTCTCTTTGCAGTCACTTCTTTCTTTGTGGATTCCATGGAGGGAGAAGGCAGCTGGCTGAAGAGCGTCACCTTTTTGCTAACCTGTATGTTCTGGTTTGACAGCTGTACACTTTGAGCCAAGATGGGGCGCTCTGTGTGTGGCAATGTGACACTGAGCTAGATGGCCTGAAATTGAAAGCTCCTAAAGGTTGGCGGGCAGATGTATTGCAGAGGGATAAGGAGGAGGAAGAGGAAGAGGATGACGACATAGAAAAAGAGGAGAATACCATTCATGGAAAAACTGTTCCAGATGATGAGAAGAAAAAGGATAAAGTGAAATACTCACATGTGGCAAAGTAGGTGATTTTCCTCCATGCGCTTGTTCAAAGAATTAAATTCAGTAACTGTTTCAAGCAAATGTTGGATGCTTTGGTATCTGAGGCAACTCTTGTGATTTTGCTCTCTGATCGTTTTCATATTCTGAGACCAGAATGGAGTAACCCATATGCTCAGCTGTTTCTACATATGGTAACTTTGGTACAACATTAAACCTCTGTCACTCCTTATCCTCCCTTCTATTGTCCCTTATGTCATAGGGGACAAGATTTTTAAAGGAGAAATGAATGTATGCTGAAGTGGCCAGAGGAATATTGGTGGAGGGAGGGGGGAGCTTGCCTGACTTTTGAAAAAAAAATAGTGTTTTATTTTTTCCAATTACATGTAAAGACAATTTTTAACATTCATTTAAAAAAATTGTGAGTTCCAAATTTTTCTCCCTCCCCTGCCTTAACTCTGACTTCTGAGAATGTATTTGAATAAGTGGGGAAAAGAACAAGAAAAAAAATCTTAGCCTGAATGCTCTCATGGGCAGAGGTAAGGAAAAAATAGTTATGATGCTTGCAGGAGAAGACTCTTGGGAAACATAGGAGCTTTGTAAAGGGATAATGACCATTGGCTAGCAGAGCTTCTTAAACTTGGGGTCATGACCCCAGATGGGGTTGAGACCCACAGTTTAAGAACTGCTAAGGGGGCCAGAGAGGAAAAAGTTTAAGAAACACTGGGCTAGTCCATGTGCCACCTTGGAGCCACGTGCTGTATGTTATTGGCTACTGGTGTAGATGATGGAAAGGTTCTGGAAGATACCATAATCTCAGCATTTGTTATTTTCAAAACTCAGTTTTTTTGGCATTTAGATGTATTTAAGGGAGGCTGCATGGCACAGTAGAAATGCTCAGGATTTCTTACTCTGCCATTTGTGTCTCTGTGGCCTTGGACGGATCATTTTACCTCTGGTCCTCCATTTGTGGTTTAGTTGTTTCAGTTGTGTCCGACTCTTGTGACCCCTTTCAGGGTTTTCTTGGCAGATGCTGGAGTGGTTTGCCATTTCCTTCTCCATCTGATTTTGCAGATGAGGAAACTGAGGCAAACAGGGTTAAGTGACTTGCCCAGGATCACACGACTAGTAAGTGTCCAAGATCAAATTTGAACTCAAAAAGATAGAACTTCCTGACTGCAGGCCCAGTGCTCTGTGTGCTGTGGCACCACCTAGCTGCTCAGTCCTCAGTTACTTCATCTGTAAAATAACTGAGTTGGACTCAATGACCCTGTAAGGTCCTTTCCATCTCTTAGTCTAGGATCCTATGTCTAGTACGATCCCTAACAGCCTCTTTCTGGATAACGGGGGCTTCCTTTCCTAAGATCCCTTTGGACTATCCAGGACATCCCCAGTTCCAAAACTAATAAATTCTAGAGAGATGGATTCAAAACAGCTGGAGGCCTACTCTGTAATTTGTTCTGCTTGTGTAGGTCCTAACAAATATTGCTTTATATGGTAGTTACTTATATATTTCTTGAGAAGAGGAGGACATGGTAGCTGGGGCCAGGCCTTCGAGTCAGGAAGACCTGATTTCAAGTCCTGTCTCTGACAAGTTCTGTGACCAGGCGTAAGTAAATCAAGCAATCTCTTAGTGCCCTGGGGACAGCTCTCTTAGGAGCACATGGTAGAGATGAGTCTCCAGTC
>CM053580.1:158792712-158829107 GCA_028627135.1 Pseudochirops cupreus
GGGGGGGGGGGAAGGGAGGGGAGAAAATCTGAAACTCAGGTGATTGTGGAACTGAATCTTGTAAATTAAAAGTAAATGAGTAAATAAAAAAAATTTAAAAACAAAAACAAAAAAAACGAGTTGCTCACACTGATGACATCATAGATTTGGATTCCAAAAAGGGTCCGCTTTATTCCCCAGTGCTCTACTGTAAACTTCTGGAGGGCATGGGTTGTCTCTTACTTCTCTTTGTTTCCCAAGAACCAAGTACACATTGCCTTATGTACATGTAATAGGTACTTGAGAAATAATTTTTGAGGGGGGAGGGGAGGAGGTGAGGAAGAACAATTAGAAAGTTGATGTCACAGTTCGGACCTGAGCTGTGATGTGATGGTGGTGCCAGTGAGAGATATAATGAACATTGCACAAGGATTTCAGATTCATTTGGCATCTCACAGGACATGGCACTTTAAATGTGAGCAGTACAGAAGAGAGTAACAAATGAGGGTGGAAGATCATCAAACACGTTCTATTAAACTGAACTGTTTTGTTGGGTTGTATCTATACAAAAGACTTGACATATCCAGATAATGGAGGCAACTGTTTTGGGGTTTTGTGTGTGTGTGGGAATCTTGTCCTAACTACAGTTCTTTGATCTTCACATTGACTTAGGCACTTTTTCAACAAAGAGGGAGATTTTAATAATCTTACATCAGCTGCATATCACAAGAAAATTCACCTTCTGGTCACTGGCTTTGCTTCTGGAATCTTTCATCTACACGAGCTACCCGAGTTCAACCTGATCCATTCCCTGAGGTGAGTTCATTTGCAGCTGTAGTGATATATATTGGAGAGACTAATATAGTGAAAATCCTCAAAGTGCTAACAAAGTGAAAGACCTTTTGAGTTAGCTGAGAGTACTCAAAGAGTTCTGGCATTGGTATTTTTCCAGCTCTGTGATACAGTTTTCTTTTCCTCTGGGACAGAATGTCTGTAGTAAGAAATAATCTCTAATGAGACCATTAGGGAGTCAAACCAACTGGTTTAGCCCATGCAGTTTAAAAAAATATATACACAAATTCTACATACCGTAGTAAATTCCAAAGAGAAGTAAGATTTCAAAGCTTGCAACAACCTGTTGTCAGGTTGCTTAAATTTATTTATTAAAATGTCCCATATTAGAGCATATATTTTGCACAGGGATAGCAGTATAGGTAATCTCTGATTTAGAAATTTGTTGATAAATATTTATTGATAAGTTTGCTCAGTTATCTTTTAGTGAGTTTAGTTTTTCTTTTTTTTTTCCTTAGATCTTTTTAGTGGGGTGCAGTAGAGTTGCCTCACTTCTGTCTTCTCTGTCATCTTTCTGGTAGTACCACTCTGTAATTTCTGAAGCAAATTAGAGAATAAGTATCTCATTCATCTTGCCTTAGAATGTCCATTGAATCACTGCTGAATTTGATAGTGGGCAGCCATCATCATCATCATCATCATCATCATCATCATCATCATAGCTAGTATTTATGAAGCACTTTAAGGTTTGCGAAGAGCTCTATAAATATTATCTTCCTTTATCCTTACAACAACCCTGGCAAGTAGGTGCTCTTATTATGCCCACTTTACAAATAGGAAACTGAGGTAAAAACTGACTTGCTTAGTGACTTGCTTATGCAAAGTCTAACAGATAGTCATGTGTTTGAGGCTAGATTCGAACTCAGGCTTTGCTTATTCCAGGCCCAGTGTTCTTTCCATTAAACCACTTATGTGCCTTATAAAGTATATAATCCACAAAAATTATCTTTATCTCAGAAAACTTCAGTTAGAATTGTCCTTTGTTCTTTTTTCTCCCTATTTATCTCTATTTTGGTCTCTTCTTTAGTATTTCAGATCAGAAGATTACATCTATTTCTATCAATAGCACAGGAGACTGGATTGCTCTTGGATGTCCAGGTTTGTGTCTCTTGAATCAGACCATACACAGAATATTCACTTAATCCTTGTCTCCAGCAGACCTGGGCATAGTTACTGGGACTGAAGTCAAAACTTTGAGCCAAATGGTCATTCAGGTTAGTTTGAGCATAAACCAAATCTCAGTTCTTTTACTATTCAGGAAAAACTCAGGTAATACCTAAGAGGAGGTAGGGACTTCCTTTACCATCTTTGTCATTTGTAACAGAACATGAAGGGAGTCATCTGATTTCATTTAGGAGGTTTTGTGTATGACAAGACATACGTCAGAGTTTTAAGTTTTGAACTTTTTGTTTATTTTCAAAGATTTTTTTTGTCATGAATTCAGTATGAAAAAAGTACAGAAAAAGTATCTTATGATGAAACTGAAATTTTTTAATGTACATTTTGTGTTTTGGTTTTTTTTAGTATATATTAAATTTAACATGCCAGTATTCACATGGTCCCACTTGTCTCTGTCCCTTTCTGACACTGGTTGTCTTCTGGCCATTTAAAAAAAAATGTTTCATTGGTGCCTTTTCTTTATTCTTTTCATCACTGTCATTACCCCCAATTCCTGTGCCACTTAACATGGTCCTGTCCCATGCCACTTCCATTCAAAACTCTTCCTTGTGACAGGTATAATAAAAGAAAACAGATACAGGCCAGTTCTAATAGTGATCGATGTCTCATCCTTCACCTGTGGTTTATTGGCTCTTTTCTAAGAGGTGGGAAACATGCTTCATAACATCAGTGTTGTGGAGTCATGCTTGCTTATTGATCAGAATTAGGTCTTTCAGAGTAGTTTCCTTTAGATTATTGTGGTCGTCATATAAATTGTTTTCCTGGTTTTGATCATCTCATCCTCTGAATTCATACAAATTTTCCCTAGGTTCTCTGAATCTGTAATAATCCCATATGTTAATAACAATAATTTGTTTAGTGATTCCCCCAATTGACTGGCACCCACTTTAACAGTTCTTTGCTACAGCAAAAAAATGCTGTTACCAATATTTCTGTGCTTAAGAATCCTTTTCTTCTTACTTTATTGGGGCATATGCTTATTAGTGGTATCACTAATCAGAAGCTGTGGAAAAATTCTAAAATGTCAGCTTTACAAAGAAAAATAATTTTAAAAGAATTAAGAACTCCAATTCATGCAGTGATTAATCACAACTTCAGAGACTTAAGATGTTTCTCACTTCTTAGGAGAGTGAGATAAGAGGTATGAAATGATAGATATTTTCAAACAAAGTCAGTGCATGGAATGGTTTTTCTTGACTATACTTATTGATTACAAAAGAAGGAATCTATTAAGAAAAGGAGAAAGAATTATTGGAGGTTGTTGGGGAAAAGTACTGTTAGTTATATCAAACAAAGAAATATGAAAGTATCATTGAAACATTTAAAAAATATAGAGAAATCAGAAGGAAGGTCAGGCGAGGAGACAGAAGCAGGCCAGTTTTGGAACTGCTAAGTTAAAGAGTGTGTGTGTGTGTGTGTGTGTGTGTGTGTGTGTGTGTGTGCGCGCGTGTGTGTGTGTGTGTGTGTGTGTGTTTATGTACACATGTCCTACTTCACACTGATCAGATAAGCAACCATTACGAAGAAGGAAAATTGCAAAGGCTGTGGGAGAACGGGTCTACCACTGCATTGCTGGTGGAGCTGTGGATTAATCTGGCTATTCTGGAAAACAATTTGGAACTATGATCTTCCCCTTTTCTGTCCTTTTACTTTATGCAAATCTTTGTAGCTTTTTTCTTTTTTTCCTTAATTCTTTAAAGTAATAATATTCTACCACATTCATATACCATAATTTGTTTAGCCATTCCCCAGTTGATGGATGCTCACTTTGTTTACAGTCATTATAACAACAAATAAGTGTTTCCATAAATATTTTTGTATGTATGGGACTTTTCCCTCTGTATTTGCATCTTTGTAATGGTAACCCTGGGTGAAAGGATATGCACAACTTTTTGACTCGAAATTGCTTTCCAGAATGGGTAGATGAATCACAGTGTGCTTGTTTTATTTCAGACATATAAAAATTTGCTACAGAGATTTGTTCCCACTTTTTTCTTCCTTTCATTGATTTTGTGCAAAAGCTTTTCAATTTTATGTAATGTGAATTGTCCATTTTTCGCTGAATATTCTTTCCTTCTCTCATTTTTTTCATTTTGTGACCTTTTATATAGGTCATGTAGCCATTTTGTGGTGTTTTGGTAGTATGTAATGTAAGATTGTGGTCTCAACCTACTTTCTTCCCAACTGCTTTCCAATTTTCCTAGCAATTTTTGTTGAGTAGAAAATCATTCTCCTACAAGTTATGTCTTCATGTTGTTTAGTGGGTACAACAGTTGAGTGGTCAATCAAATGAAGATTACCCTCTTTCAAAGGAGGAAAACAATGTAATCTTTGGTTAAATCCTACCATCACCTTTGTGAGACCATTTCTCCATATTTCCCATTCCTCCAAGATAACCACTTAGGACCAGCTCTCACTTACTGCCATCATCTTAGCCACAGTATGTTTTTCGTGAGCACTAAAGTAAAGCAACAACGTGGAGCACAGCAGTTTCCCCCTCTTCCCTCTGGGATTAATGTGCTGGATTTTAGTGTAGAGGAGTGAGAAATAACTACTGTAGAAGTAGATTCATTCATCTACTCAATTTCTTCTAATGTTGTATTGGTCTCCAGGTCTGGGTCAGCTGCTGGTGTGGGAATGGCAGAGTGAGTCCTACATACTGAAACAGCAAGGTCATTTCAATAGCATGGTGTCTTTGGCCTATTCTCCTGATGGACAGTACATAGTGACTGGTGGCATTGATGGAAAAGTAAGCTGGGGATTTATTATTAGCTGTTGTTAACTAGTCTTAGCCTGCTTTTATAAGGCTCCAGGGTAATATAAGTTGCTCATTCTAGTGGTTCCTCTGAAAGAACTATTTCACCTCTTGTTACTTAACTAATTCATAGATCCTTAATTAATTTATAGATAAATAATTCACAGATATTCCTTGAGGAGTGTATATGTGCAGTCTATTTTCCCATGAATCTGAAATCATATAGCTATAGTTTAATTCATAGAAAGAAGTAACTCTTTATATTTTCTTCCACTCTCAGAAAGAAATTGTTTAACAACTTAGCTACATGTGGTTAAGTTTAAGTATTCATATATTTTGAAATATTCGATCCTGAATGTGTCAGTATTTGGTTGTATTTAATGATCTGTGGTCAGCATCACCATTTAAGTCACTGCCATATTGGTTAAGTACAATTTGTACTTTTGGGTTTCAGATTATGGATGGATTTATTTATTTAAGTTAGACAAATTTTTCTACTTATCTTTTTTTAACCTTTTGGCATTATTTCTCTGTATTGGTTGAATGAGGGACAAGGTAGATGGGAGTAGAGGGTAGTAACAATATTACTTTTCCCACTTTGTCAACTCTGATCTTGATTGACTTGAAGTCTGTGACAGTGGGGGTGTATTTAACCCTTGGCATCAACGTGAGAGTATGAGGTGTGACAACATTAATGCCACAGAAGTTTGAGAATATATTTCAGTGAGCTCAATTCTTCAGTGTTGCCTAGTTCATTTCCTGTACCCTCATGTAAAAGAAGCCTTCTGAAATTGGATTAAAAGTAGAGTTCAGCTCCCTTTCAAACAGCAGTTATAGTTAAATATGTAGTAAATATGTAGTATCTCTAATTAAATTCAGTATTGAACATTAATTACTCTTTTGGGGGTGTGAGTAGAATTTGTAAGGGAATTATAAAGTCTACTGAGATCTTCCACAAACCTTTTCTGTTGCAGGTGAAAGTATGGAACACCTTGAGTGGGTTCTGCTTTGTCACATTCACAGAGCACACTAGTGGGGTCACAGCCGTGGCATTCACTTCCACAGGTTATGTTATCGTTAGTGCTTCTCTGGATGGAACAGTGCGAGCCTTTGACCTCCACAGGTAATAAATTCTTATGTTGCAGTAAAATGTAGACTCAGAATTTTGGAACCAGAAAGTACCATAAGGTGACCTAGTACAGCTCTTATTTTATAGATGAAGAAAAACAAGGCCTGGAACATCTTTTCTGAATTATTTTTCTCTCTGCTCATTAGTGAAAATTTAAGATGGAAAAAAAAGTAGATTCTCATTGTTCTTGGACACCACAGTATTAGTTCTGAAATGCAGGTTGTTTGAGAATAGAACCAGATGAGTATCATAGAATCTCAGAATTGGAAGAAAGCTCAGTGGACATTTTGTCTGTTTCATATCTGAACAGGAATCCCCTCCAGAACATCCATTCTGCAGTAGAACAATCTGTAGTAAAGAGAAATCATTGACTTCCTGAGGCAACCCATTCCATATTTGCATACCCCGATTGAGAATTTTTTTTTCTTATATTAAGCTAAAATTTGCTTCTCTACAATTACCACACACAGTTCCTAGTTTTGTCCTCTAGGGCCAATGAAACAATTAGAATTCCTCTTTTGTACAACAGTCCTAGAAATACTTGAATATAACTGTCCTGTTGCCCTATGTCTTCTCTAGTATCTTCAGCTCATCATTCTGTTTTTCACCATCTTGGTTGCCCTATCCTGGATATTGATCCATATATCAATATCCTTCCTATTAGTGGCTTAAACAGCTGGACCTAATATGGCCAGTGTGGGGTAAATAAAGCAGAGTACAGTGGGACTGTTTCAGTCTTTGCTCTGGATACTGTGCTGCTTTTAATGCCTGAGTTAGGTTGGAGTTTTGGGATACTATGTTACATGACTGACTCATTTAGCACTAATCCCCTAGCAGGCGTGGGGAACCTGAGGCCTTGAGGCCACATGTAGCTCTCTAGGTTCTCAAGTACGGCCCTTTGACTGAATCCAGAATTCAAAGAACAAATTCCCTTAATTAAGGGATTTGTTCTGTAAAACTTGGACTGAATCAGAATACTGCACCCAAGGACCTAGAAGGCTACCCATGACCTCGGGGTTTCTTCATGATAGTTTCCCCATCCCTGCCCTAGAGCTTTGTCTCATAAACTTGGCTAGGCTTTTTTCTTCCATTTTGTATCTGTCAAGTTGATATTTTTGAACACTTGTGGGGCTTAATATCTATCCTGCTAAATTTCGACCTTATTATTCTAGCCTGTTGAAAACTCTTTGTATTCTAACTGTTACATAGCATGTTAGATATCCCTAATGGTGAGTCCTGCCTAGTAATTGCGAAAATGCATCTGTAAATTAACAGTGATATTAAAACCCTGTATTTTTTTTTCCCTTTCAGATACCGAAACTTTCGCACGTTTACATCTCCTCGCCCGACCCAATTTTCTTGTGTGGCTGTGGATTCCAGTGGTGAAATTGTTACTGCCGGGTCTCAGGATTCCTTTGAAATCTTTATATGGTCTATGCAGACTGGTAGACTCTTAGATGTAAGGGACAGACTTTACTGTATACCAAACCCTTGGCACTGAAGCGCTATGTGAGATGCATGTGGTATTTTGAGGAGAAGGTGGTTGTTGTAAATGAACAGTAACACACCTCCCTCTTGTTAGTATTACCTCACTTGCAACAGAGAGAGCAACCTTAGAGTGGCAAGAGGAAGTTCTTTGTTCTCTCATTCCTCTTGGCTGGTAGTGTGGAGAAGGCAAAATTTCAGAAAATTCTGATGTTTTTAATAGCTCCTAACCTGTAGGTAAACACAGCATGTTTTATTTTTATTAACTACCTAATTTTCTGTGAAGCATCCACAGATGGAATTAGGATGTACTGTCATTTTAGTGGGTTAAGGACAAAAAGAAAGGAAGTTGGGGGGTGGGGTGCAGAGGGAGGGGGAGAGAGAGAGAGAGAAAGAGAGAGAGAAAAACGAAGAAGTGAGTAAATGATATAAGAAATAGTGTGACTTTCCAGGAAGCAAAAAAGAATTATATTTCTGTATCTGAGTATATCTGTGGTTAAATCACATTGTTTGACACAGGGAAATAGAATTAAATTTGCTTGTCACATTACCCTCTTCTCTTACTATTCATTTCTCTTTTCTTTGTAAATGAAAAATTCTGTAGGTTTTATCAGGCCATGAGGGCCCCATCAGCAGTCTGTGTTTTAACCCAATGAAGTCCATCCTTGCTAGTGCTTCATGGGATAAGACAGTGAGATTGTGGGACATGTTTGATAGCTGGAGAACCAAGGAAACATTAAATTTAACCTCAGATGGTAAGTTTTATCTTATTTCGTTTCTCAGTAAACTACAAGAGCGTATAATGGGAGGAAGTTCAGATTTGTTTCTTTTAATTGGTAAAATTTTTTTTTACTGATTATATTTTTATCAGACCATGCTTATTTGTTTTATTTTTGTTTTTTGAGGGGTGTTATTCCAGAGAGGTCAGAAAGTTGGTCTGTGAAGGCTGGGGCACAACCACATGCTTTAATTGTCAATGTTATCTCTCCTTTAAAAAACTTTTAGAAGTAAATAGAAGTTGGTAGCGGTCACGGTGGTCAGCACTATCCAGATATAGGCTATTTTTTGGTTTTAGCTTTGGTCATTGCTTTTCTTGGTTTTCTGTGCCTTATTTGAGCAGCAGTGAGGAGAAAGTATCTACAAGTGACAGCCCATCATGTTCTCCGTCTGCTTTTGGTTATCACTAATGAGTTTCTGCTTGGATCCTGAAGCATTACTTAAACCTGGCACTCTTGTGGGAATCATCTGAGCTCCTTCATTTCCTGGAACTGTTCTGTTATCGAGGCCCTGTGGCTCTTCATGGCATCTCCCTACTCTAGACCAGGCTCCGATCATCCCAATATCTGTTACCTGGGCTCTCTTCTTCCATTCTGTCCTGCACTTTATTATCTAAGAGGGAAAAAAGTTCAGCAGAACTGTTCAAGTTCAACTTTATATACAGCTGCAAAGAAGGAAGAACATTCCCATATCTTTTCATTAGGGCCAAGTTTGTTCATTATAATTATTATCATATATTGTAATATGTATTACGATTCAGGGCTCTTCCCCTCTGCATTGTTGTAGTCATGTATATAATTTTCCTGGTTCTCCACTTTATATCAGTTTGCATGTCTTCCCATTCTGTTCTCTATTAAGTGTATTCATTTTTTCTTACAGAACAGTAAATATTTCATTACACTTAAGTACCGCCATTTGTTTGGCAATTCCCCAGTTACAGGACATCTATTTATTTACAAGTTCTTTACCACCATACACCTAGAAGTGGAATATTTGGGTCAGAGCCCTCAGAGGACATACATTTTTCCGGGAAACATGCAGCATGAACATGTAGCAGATAAGTTTAATAATATGCTCTTAGGAGTGATGAGGTTAAGGAAACTACCTGGGTATGCTCTAGGAGAAAGTCAAGGTGGATAAATAAACAAATTGTACTAGACTGTTTCCTCAGCAGAGAGCATGATTAGTGTGGACCCTGTTTCTGAATTTGCGTTCTTTCTCTTTTCAGTTCTAGCTGTGACTTTTCGGCCAGATGGTGTTGAACTGGCAGTGGCCACGTTGAATTCACAGATCTCTTTCTGGGACCATGAAAATGCTGTGCAGACGGGGTCTATTGAGTGTAGGCATGACCTGAAAGTGGGCAGAAAAGAGTTGGACAAGATAACAGCCAAGCATGCAGCCAAGGGAAAGTGAGTGTATCCTTCCCTGGAGACTGATGCATGGAAACAGGGAGCTGGGATGCGGCGAATGTCCTGGCGTGCTGGTTTGTGGGAGGCAGTGTTTAAGGGAAAGAGTGCTGAACTTGGAGTTGTGACATGACCTGGGTGTGAATACATGACTGTGCACAAGCCACTTAACTTTGCTGAACCTCTATTCCCTCATCTTGTAAAGTGGGGATAATATGTATAATATCTACCTCACCCACAAAGGAAAGTACTTTGCTGGTCTTCAAACACTATGTAAAATTGAGTCATTATTTGTAATAAATGGCTTAAAGATGATGCCCCAAATGGCCAGGTTAGTGATTTATAGCCATTCTTCTATTTCTGAGTGATAAATACTAGAAGGAAAAAATTATAATTTTATTTTGAAAATCCTATTTCCATTTTCTTTGCCTTATGGATAAAAAAAATGTGCTACATTTTTGCATAGACACAGCTTTGTTTTTCAAAGTATTCTTAAATTCCAGTCTTTCTCATGTTAAATGCTATGGAGTGACAGATCTTCAGATGTGGCCGTCAGGGGACCTGGGTCCTGGGCTTGGCTCTATAACTGAATGAATGATTAAATGAAGTGTGAGTAACTTGCACTTCTGGGGTTTAGTTTCCTTCTCTTACAGGGAAAGGCAGTGGGTTTGACCAGATGATCTCTAAGGTCTCTCTTATCTCTGCTGTGGTTGTAAGATCATTATAGTCACCTAGACAGACAAGTTAGAAAACTGAATCAGCCTTGGAGAAGAGTTTAACGGCCTGCCCAATTGTCCTGCCCCCTTCTCATGCTCTCTTAGCTAGGAAACTAAGGGGAAAAAGTGTAGATGTAAAGCTAACGTGTCAGTCCTAACCATGCCAATTTTGAGTTCTTGGTACAAAATCTTCAGAGGATTTAAAACAAATGAGTAAAGATTCTCTAAGTTTTTAGCTTCAACTTTGTGCTCTATCAAAGCCACTAACAAAGCAAAGTTCAAAACATTGCCTCCTTTCATTGCTCCTTACCACATTCTGATGGGATATAATTAATGAATAATAAAATGCTGAAAAGATGGACAAAAAGTGAAATTATGATAAATGCTGGACCTAGACTGGGTAGTTTAAGTTCATTTAAAAAAAATATCTAGTGGCCCAACTTCTGATTTTATTTGTATCCAGTCTAATTTTTTTTCAGTCCCCAGACAGTGGTTTGGGAGAAGGTAAGCTAAGTAAGTGAGTTTATATCGTATGCATGGTAATGCATTTCTGGTAATGCTTGATAGCTTATAGCTACTTCTTTTTGAAATAGTGAAGGACTTGATTAGTGGATTGTTGAGGAAGGGGATCCCTTGCATTTCTCATCCCACCCCATTTCATTTCCTAGTTCAATTTAATTAAAGTTGTTATTTTGCCTTTGGGAAGAAGGCCCTAACTCTTAATTTCTTTATATTGTAGATACAGATACTACCTACTTGATTGGATATGTCATCTAGCATTTATTAAATATTGGCCATTGCACTAAGCACTGAGAAGGCAAAGAAAAGCAAAAAGTCAGTTCCTGCTCTTAAGAAGTGTATAGTCTGAGGGGGAGATAATATACAAACCACCATGTACAAGCAAAGGATCTACAGGATAAGTTAGAGCTCATCAGAGAGGGACGGCACTGAGGTTTAGAAGACTGTGGGAAGGCTTCTTGTAGAAGATAGACTTCAGCTGAGTCTTGAAAGCAGTCAGGGAAGCAAAAAGGCAAAGAGGAGGCAGGAGAGAATTCCTGACATGAGGGTGTAGGCATTGAAAATGCTCTGTCAGGAGCTGGAGAGTCTTGTCCAGTGCAGTGGCATGGAGGTGGGGGAGAGAGAGAGAGAGACCTTTGCTTGAGGGACAGAGAGAAGGCTGGATGGTAGAGAAGCCTCGATGGGCCTTGAAAGACTGGTAAAGATGAAAATGAGGGCAGCAGGTGCTTATACCCTCAGAAGGGGCAAAGCATGGTGTATGTTTGGGTGATGAATTGGAACATTTAAAAAATGTTTTAACATTTTTAAAAGCCTTAATTTGTCCCTGTCTTTTCTAAAAGTTCTATTTTTCAAAAGGTTCCACTGGTCCAGAGGTAAGAACAGTATAAGAATTTAAAGAACTTCTGTTTCTTCTTTCTTTAGGTCTTTCACCACTCTATGTTATTCAGCAGATGGCCAGTGTATTCTGGCTGGAGGAATGTCCAAGTTTGTTTGTATTTATCACATTAAGGAACAAATTCTCATGAAAAAGTTCGAAATATCCTGTAATTACTCCTTGGATGCAATGGAGGTAAGCCAGAGTGGGGAAAATGCTGTCTTCATTGTCCTTGGTGTGGTTATTGTGGTCGGGCAGATTCACCTTATGTGGCAAAAAAACACTTAGGCCCAGATTTACGGGGAGTACTTAAATGCCTGATGTTTCACCACATTAGTTTGAAAACAGTTTGCTGATTTTGTAAAGAATACTACACAGATACACTCTGGATTATAAATGTCTTATACATGGTATTCCAATTTCATTAGAGCCTCAACATGGAGTAGTGTTTCCTGAGCCATGATTTTTTTCTTTCTGGTTACTTGTAGATGAGGTTCCTGGTCAGGGAAGGGGAAAGGGAGAACATTCAGTTCAACATACTCATTGAACATCTCTTCTGTATGATTTGTCAAGTTACTTAAATATGCTTCTGTTTCATAAGTGGGATTAATGATACTTCCTCATAGCATTTTTTCTTTGAAAAAAATTCTTTGAAAACTTTAAAATGCCATATGCGTGGTATTGTTAGTCAAATCAAGTCAACAAACATTTGTGAAGCTGCTGCTAAGTCTTAGGCACCGTGCTAAGTGCTGGGGATGCAGGGAAGAGCAAAACCAGTCCCTCCTCTGAAGGAGCTCAGAGTCTAATGGGGGAGAAAACATGCAAACAACTGTGTACAAACAATATTTATACAGGATAAATTGGAAATAATCTCAGAGAGAAGTCACTGGCATTAAGGGAATTGCTTCCTGCAGAAGGTGGCATTTTAGCTGACACTCAAAGCTTCCTTCAAGCTGGGGAGGCAGATGACTAGGGAGGGCATTCCAGGCAGGAGGGGGGACAGTCAGTGGAAATGTCCAGAGCTGGGAGGTGGCAAAAGAAGATGGGAAAGAGGGGGAGTCAGGTTATGAAGGGCTTTATCCTGCAGCTGACAGGGAGGCGCTGGAGTTTATTACATGGGGGTGGGAGTGGGGGTGACATGGTCAGATCTGTGCTTTGAAGATCACTTTGACTAAGTGGAGGATAGGCTTCAGTGGAGAGAGACTTGAGACAGGGAGATCAACAGCAGGGAGACTACCTCACTGGGTGTGGGAGGATCAGATGACATAATGTATGGAGCATGTTTTTCAGTCCTTTAGCGCGGATGCGTCACACATGTGACCTGCAGCAGTCTGGAGTGTGGCCTCAACCAGATTAAAATGTCATGGGGAAATAGTTAACAAGATACATAGATTTCATCCATTCTTTACTTTAGTCTCCATGAATTGTGATGATCCAAATAAAGCCATCTGGTAATGAGTCTGTCAGAACTTTGGTAATTGGGTCCTTGATCAGCAGACCTCCATTCTGGCACAAGTTCTGTACTTGGAGCCCTTGCAGCTTGTGGAGACTTGCCAGACTATGTGCTTCACTGGTGTACCCTTTGAAAGTCAGGTCCTCCGTGCCAAGATAAGGCATCAGAGTAAACCTTTAGTGTAAAATTAAATATCAGTAGGGTTTAAAATAAGGGAAATGAAAATAAAATATACCTTGTTAGAGAGATTAGGAGTGGAGTTAAAGGGTCAGGAAATCCTGTACATTTAGAGAAGTACTTTGTTTTCCATTGAAGAACTTTTCGGAGACTAAATGACCACTTATTTTGAATAAGGGAGAGGACATTGCCACTGCATATGAAGTTTAGACTAGATGACCTTTCAGATGCCTTTCATCTGTGAGTTGAGTCTGTGAAGCACCTACATCCTTCTAGGGATTATTCCCACATTCTTGTAGGTGATTCATTGGATGCTGTTATTTCCTGTTACTGTGACCTGAGACTTGATGACTTTTGTCTCTCTTCCATAAAGGAATTTTTGGATCGCAGGAGAATAACTGAATTTGGCAATCTGGCATTGATTGATCAAGATGCTGGAGATGAAGAAGGCATTGCTGTGGCATTGCCAGGTGTAAGAAGAGGTAAAAATCTTGAGAACTTAAGATTTCTGTAAGCACCCTTCTTTTTTATGCTAAATTGGAGGCTCTTATAAAATAGATCTATTTGCTGATGAACATCCTGGGTTGTAGTTTTAAGGCTAATAACAGTATGTTATATTTGTATATATTTAGAGGCAGCATGGCTTTGTGGATAGTTCTGGGCTTGGAGTTTGGAGTCATGGAGACCCAGATTCAAATCCTGTCTCTGAGTGTGGCCTCCTTATGACTCAAGAAACTTAGCTCCTAAATCATAGACAGTTGCCATCTTTGATGTTGGAGAGACTTCCTATGTCAGGAGATCCCCAGGCTGTTGAACTGACATTTTTATAGCTCTCAAATACAGTTTCATTTATCCACATCATGGTGCTTAATAGAGTGCTGGGCATGTAGTTCATTTTTTTTTAATATTTATTTTTCTTTTCTTCCTTTTTTTTTTTTTTTGCTTTTTGGAGGGGGAAGGCAGGGCAGTTGGGATTAAGTGACTTGCCCAAGGTCACACGGCTAGTTTTGTGTTAAGTGTCTGAGGCTGGATTTGAACTCAGGTCCTCCTGACTCCAGGGTCTGTGCTCTATTCACTGTACCACCTAGCCACCCCCATGTAGTTCATTCTTAAGAATGTTTCTTGGTTGACGAAACTCTGGCGAGGTGAATAAGGTAATTAATTACCTACATTTTCCAGATGAGAGGATGGACTTTACTAGTGGCATGTCTAGTTTAGGATAGATTGTGAGCTGGAATTGCCGCAGCAACTGCTGCCTCAGCGGTAAAAATACCATTTGGCTACTGATGATGGAAATGAGTGGAACTTGTGTGTCATACTCATGTTTTGGTTTGGGACATATATGGCTGGCAGTCCAAAATCAGGAGATTTTAGGGTCCTTGGGGATCACTTACTGAGTGGGGCCACTGGTGGTTCAGTGTATAGAGCACCAGGCCTGGAGTCAGGAAGATCCGAGTTCAAATCTGTACCCACATACTTAACTAGCAGTGTGACCCTGGCTAAGTCACTCAACCTCTGTCTATCTAAGTTTCCTCTACTGTAAAATGAGGATAAATAATAGTGCCCACCTTCCCAGGGTTGTAGTGAGGCTCACAAGAGATAGTATTTGTGAAGTGCTGAGCCCCCCGCACCTGGCGCATAGTTAGCCCTCTGTAAGTGCTCATTGCTGTCATCATCATCATCATCATCATCGTTATTGAATGAACGTTGGAGTTCCATTCACGATCGTTTGGGACTCAGAGCAGAAGTGCAGCTTCTAAGCCTAGTTCTTATTTATTTACTTTTTGGAGGGCTGGGGTAGTCAGTCACTGTTCATAACTTTAAAGATAGAATTCCAGAGCATTCAGTGTGTGTGTAGGTTATATGTAGTAAAATGTCATTATATGTAATGGGAACAATCGCAAAGTCAGTAACATGCAGGACAGACAGTATCTGAGGCTTAGTTCTATGCCTTCGTTACTTCCCTACCTGTGTAGCTTAAATGTGTGTAGTGCCTGTTACATGCAAAGCACCTTGCTTCTTGTGGTGTGGCATGTATTTACTTTGTCAGTGCTAGGAAAAGTTTAGACTCTGTGGTTGGCTTTGAATTAAGTGAGCCAGAGTGTAATTGAACCTAATTGGTGCTGCAGGATTCAAGATGGCCATATCTTACTTTATTCTATTAAAAACAACAACAAAATACTGAATACTTACATTTGCTTTTCACAAATCAGAACTTAATGTTAAAAACATATTATATGGGGGATTAGAAAAATACAGACTTGAGAAATAGAATTTCTGTGGGCATTTTATTGTTTCTCTAGAGACTGAGTTTCTGATTCAATAAATGCCATTGATGTTATCTTTTTCTGGCCTCTGTTTTTCAGCTGGGAAAGATACCCTTTTGAGTGTGGGTTTTTGTACTGTGACCTCAACTACCAGAAAAAGTGGCAAAACCCTTTATCCTCTTCCCCAACTTCACCTTTTCTGTTGTGTTAACTTTTGCCCACTTGTTGTATAAGAACTTCTCTAGTAATCAGCTTCCATAATTACCTACATCTTTTGTCTGAACATAAGCCTCACCCCTACTGTATGATGAGTCTCTTTTGAAAGGAAAAGAATAAACAGTATACATTTACATACTGAAAATTAAATTTTAAAAATTACTGTTTTAAAAATTATAATCTATTTTGGGGAAATCTTTTCTCCCCCAAAAGCAAAAATAAATTTTTTGCTCTACAAAATTAAAGTCAAGCTAGTGGGGAAATTTAGAATGACAAACCAACATGGAAATTTGGCCTTACTCCAGCTGAGGAGCTTAACACAGGCCATTCTCATCCTCATTCTCATTGTCCCTATCCTCACATACTCCATTACTCCCTGTAACCTGTAACACAGGCCATTCTCATCCTCATTCTCATTGTCCCTATCCTCACATACTCCATTACTCCCTGTAAGCCTCCTTCAGGCATTTCCATTCCAGGACACTGAACTGCCTGACCCAAAACATTAGCCCCAGCTAGGAATCCTTTTTCTGTAAAAATAAAAATAAGCATGAAGCGGAGTCTGGGCTGTGAAGAAAGTGCACACTCTTTGAAGAAAGAAACTCATAGGGATCAGCACAAGAGAAAGAAAGCCGATGAATGTTGGTGTTGGGGATTCAGGCAGAGAGAGATCGACGAAGTCACTTGGAACCTACAAATGGGAAGGATTCGAAGCCTTTGCCTGGCAGCAACAGCAAGGACCTCTGACACAGACTCTTAGGATTTGATGTTGTTATTCTGACCAGTGAGGTTTAAACTCTATCTTTATTGCTGGGATTTTGCTGCGGGCATCACTTGTATCTTCTTGTTCAGTCATGTCCATTTGTGACCCCATTTGGGATTTTCTTGGCAAAGATACTGGAGTGAGTTGCTATTTCCTTCTCCAGCTCATTTTACAGATGAGGAAACTGAGGTAAGCAGGGTTAAGTGACTTGCCCAGGATTACACAGTAAGTGAGACTGAATTTGAACTCAGCTCTTGCTGACTCCAGGTGCAGGGCTCTATTCACTGTACCACTAGGTGCCCACTTGTGTCTTCGGCTATCTGTATTTGAGAGGAAAATGGAGCCTGTATTCAGACTAATGAAGTCATTCAAGCTGGTTCTTACCTGCCCCGAAATAATATTATAACCTCTTAAGCCATCAATTTAAATAAGAGAAGTTACCGTAATTGTGCATGTTACTTGATAACTGAAATGATTTTATTTTCTTTGCAGGTGACTTGAGTTCTCGGCGCTTTAAGCCTGAAATCAGGGTGACCTCACTTCATTTTTCTCCCACAGGTAGGAATGTATAAGATGTTTTCTTAGCAATAGGATGATGGCTTTGATTGAACCTTTGAGACTGTAAATCCCCTATAAGTCATGGATAACTTTTAGCAGATATTCATTAAAAGTACCTGCTGCTTACAAAACAGTATGCTAGATGTTGAAAATGATAGAAAGATTAAATAAAATTTCATTCCTGTCTGCACTTTTGGAGCTCACAATCTAGTATGATTGGCACACAGGCAATTTTAGTACAAGTTAAAGCATGTTAAGGGAGTGGTAACCAAGCTTTAGGGTGAAGGAGAAGATCATTGCTGAATGAGATGAGGATGAGAAGGCTTAGATGGCCTTTGGTCTGGATGTTTAGGATTTTAGAAGATGGAGTTATGGGAGTTGTGTGAATGGAGGCATGGATGTGGAAGAAAACATCCTGAAACATGGGGAATTGACCTGGGAATCTGGGGGAAATTGGGAAGAATGAAAGGTGGTGGTGGAAAGTACTGTGAAATAAGATTGGAAATTGTTTGGATGTTGATGGGATGGTAGAGGGCCTTTCTTTCATGCCAGGCTAAAGAGAAGAGCTTAAACTCCTTTCAGTAGGCAATTAGAAGTCATTACAGGGTTTCTAGTAGAGCACTGAGGATTAGATCTGTGCCTAAGAAGGATTGTCTGGTAAGACTGTGGAAGATGGATTAGAGTGCAGAGGGCATGAAGCTAACTAACCCATGTCCCACAGCTCTAGCTGTTAAGATTAATGGGCGTCTCCCACTTCCCAGGCAAGGGGCAGATGGCCAGAGCTTTGTGCACTGAGCAGAGAGCTAGGAGGAAGCAGGTGGCTAACCCAAATCGCATAACACCTAGCTGAACAGGAGGCAGCCACAGGCTCTTAACAGAAGCACTGTCTTGACCACTAAACTGAAGGCACCTGAAACTGAGAATGTTCTGTCCTTATGCTTCTTGATGGTTAGAAAGCTTCCACCTCCTTTTTTCCCAGTCTGAGTGAAATGGAATCTCCACCTGTAAAGCACACTCTTCTCTAACTCTTGCTGTCTATTTTTTCATCCTCATCACCTCAACCCTAAACCTTCAGTGTTTCATTTTAGCTCTGGACCCCTTCCCAGCATCTCCTCTGGAATTCCCATTGCATAATTAACAAACTTCTTTTCATTTTAGACCTCTTCCTCATGTGCTCCTTCCATCTTCTGTAATGCACAGAGACCTTGCCTGTCCCGTAGGATTTTGCTTCTCTTGCTTTTCTTTCCAGCACCAGCTGTACTTTCTCTCATGCTTCCTGCCACACTGGTCCTCAAGGAGGAGTTGGGGTGCTCCCTGCTTCCCATGGCCATTTCCAGACTCTTCTTCTGCCACCATCACACAACAAGATCTCTCCCTTTGGAGTTCATTCTACCCAAATTTATCACTTGCTCCAGATCCTGGTGGTTGTTATCTACTGGACCTCACTCAGGTCTTTCTCCTTTGTCAGGGAGTTAGGGACCTGGCCCACAGCCTTCCTCTCTAGCACAACTCCTGCCTTTGTACTAGGGGTCTTGAAACGACTTGAGATTGCTTAACCTCCTAGTTGCTTCACTCATTCAGCTGCCATGTCATACACTTCTGTTCTAGTTCAGCTACACACTGGGATCATCCCACCCTTAATCTTATCATCATTTACAACCGTTCCCCTTTGATGATCAGCAGTGCTAAATCTAAAATTCCTTTAGCTCATCATTACCTGTCATTCCATCTTTCCCTTTGCCTTACTCCCTCTAAACCTATTCTTTGTCCTTACTGTGACACGCCACTTACTTTCCCAGGCTGTTGCCCCTGCTGTGGCTTTATTTTCCTTCCTTCCCAAACTCTTATCTCTAGACTTCTTTCTGCTCTCAGATTTCTTGCTCCCATGTCCTGTTTATGCCTTGCCAAACCCCAGCCTTGGATTACTTTTACCATTTACCTCTTTTCCTGCTCATCTGCTGCATGGGGATAGAGAAAGTCATGTTGACTGGTTCCTTTTTGTGTTTATGTTACCTAATCCCAACTGGGCCCCTTCTTACTCTTCCCTAATTGATTCTCTGTCTTAAATTACCTGCTGCACTTCCTCTCCACTCCCCACTAAGGATCTTGCCTCATACTTGACTAAAAATTGAGACTATATGTCAAAGTTCCCTCTTTTCCCCTCCTCCTTTTCTCATATCACTCATTTCTTTCTCTCCTCTCTTTTTCACTTCCGTCTCTGATGATGAGGTGGCCCTTTTCTTTGCCAAGGCCAACTTTTTCATGTTCCTTTATACCCCCTTTCTTCTCCAGCAGATTTACCCCATAATCATCTCTTCTCTGTCACTTATCTTTAGGCTCACCCTATATACTGGCACCTTCCCTGCTATCTACAAATGCATTCAAGTATCTCTCATCCCTAACAAAATAATAATTTTATTTAGAGCCTGTCTTGCCTTCAAGCTCTCATTTTATACCTTTCTTCTCCTCAGCAAAACTTCTAGAAAAAAACTACAACTATACTGTTGTCACCACTCCCTCTCCTCTCTTTTCAGCAGTTTATAATCTGTCTTTTGACTTCATATTTCAACTCAAGCTGCTCTTTTAAAGGTGATCTTTTCATTGTCGGATCCTGTGACCTTTTCTCATTGTTATTCTTTCCCACCCTGTAGCTCTTGACACTGCCAGCTGCCTTACCCTCCTGGATAGTCTCTTCCCTTTGGGTTTTTATGACACTGCTCTTTCCTAGTTCTCCTGTCTCTCTCTGTCTCTGCTCCTTCTCAGTCTCCTCTGCTGGATTGCCATTCCTATCATGCTATTATATGATACCTGGAGCTCACTTTTCTTCTCCTAATACTCTCTCTTCTTAATCAACTTATCGAGTCCTATGGATTCATTTATTATCTCTTTGCTGATGATTTACAGAGCTCTCCTGAGCTCTGATCCTGCATTACCAGTGACTTCTTGGATGTTGTGAACTGTATGACCTGCAGGCATCTCAAGCTCGACATATCCAATATAGGACTCATTTTCCTTTCCTCCCCTCCTTACCTTCACCCCTAATTCACCCCTGCTTTCCTATTTCTATCGAGGGCACCATCATCTTTTAGTCACGTCACCCCAGTTGTAACCTTACTGTCATTCTTGGATTTCTCAGGCTCCCCACGTATCTGATCCCTTGCCAGGTCTTGTCATCTCTTCCTTATTAACATTTCTTACATCTCTTCTGTCCAGCAGGTCCTTATCACCTCTTCTTTCATTAGCCTCCTATTTTGCCACCTCAAATCCCTTCCCTTTCCAGCCTGTCTTCCTTCCATAGTGATATAAAAGCATAGATCTGACTGTTACTCCCTTCTGTCCCTCAATCAGGCACTTATTAATCACCAGCAATGGTCTTGGCTGTGTGCCAGGCACTGACAATACAAAGACAAAAACTACCCTTGCCCTCAAGAAACTTCAGTTCCATCTAGTAAGTTATATAAGTATGTACAAAATAGATACAAGGTATTTTGTGTCTTTCCTGAGACCCCTCTGCAGCTAGGGGGATTGAGGGCATCAGGGAAGTTTTCATGCAAAAGATAACCCTTGAACTGAGCTGTGGAGGAATCTAGGGATTCTGTGAGGTGGAGATGAGGAGGGGAAGTGGATTCTAGGCAATGACCTTGAGAAAAGCCTTACAGATCTTTCAGACGCTTTACATACTCGATGTGCCAGCCAAAATGGACTGCTCTTGTTCCTCTTCCACATTTATTCCCTGCTTTCCATGACTGTTAGGTCCTCTCTCCTCACCTCCGCCTCTTAGAATCCCTAGATTGTAGATTGCTTTGTAGCTTAAACACCCTCTCCTGTGTGAGGCCTATTGGTTTTGATTATTTTGGTATTTTTAATCTTATAAATTCTGGTTACTCATTTACATAGTTGTGATAAATACTTCTGCACCTCTACCACCTCATCTATTCATTGCAGTCAGTTTTTCTCAAACTATTGCAGTCTATAACAGGATATTCACATTTGTAGGTGGTAAGTGTCGGGTAGTGGACACTTTTGTTTTCATTTTTGCTTCATTTAGTTTTGCTCTGTAGCTCTGAGGATAGAGGTTGTGTGGTATGAAAAGTATTTTTCTGTGAACCTAATAAACAGTTATTTATTAAGTGCTTAAATAGCATTCCAAAGTTGTTTTAAATTCTAATTTTGGAATGATTGTAAACAGCTAGGTTAAAACTGTCTATTATGCCTTTATGGCATTATTCCCCCACAAATTGTAATGAGATTCCAGATCAGTGCCTGTCCTTCATAGTTTTTATCCCCATCATGAACTGTATGTAGGGAAAAGTTTTCAGTTTTTTTCTTTTTCCTCAGTATCATCTTGTGACTTTAAAGTTCCTTACCCTGATTTCTTCTGGATTGGAATAGGGAAGTCTTACCTGAATGCAGTACCGTAGAAATTGGACCTTTAGGATATTGAGTAGCCAGTGTGTGTTTTGGACCATATTTCAAAGATCATTGATTTTATCAGTGTATATTCTTCAACAGTTCCAACACTTCTGGAACTTAGATTATCTTTGAAAGTTTCTGTGACCCACAAATTTATTAAGGCAGCCAACTTGGGTTTGTTATGGGACAGTGAATAGTAGACATAGTCTGTTACTACAGCTGTGCTTGAGGCTTTTTCATCTTCTTAGGACTTGAAAAGTTACCCATCTTTTAGCTTGTCTTAGATTATATGTGGGTAGTAACCGTCATCAAGGCCTTTGCCTTGTACTACTGAACCTCTCTGAATTATTTTCTATTTGGGAATTCAGTGGACTCCTTCCCTCCCTAGGGCGATGCTGGGCAGCCACCACCACCGAGGGCCTTCTTATCTACTCTCTTGACTCTGGGCTAGTCTTTGATCCATTTGAACTGGATATCAGCATCACTCCCAGCAGCGTACGTGCAACGTTGAGACAGAAGGAATTCACAAAGGCAATAATGATGGCCTTTCGATTAAATGAGAAGAAGTTGATCCAAGAGGTCCTTGAGTCCGTCCCCAGTCATGAAAGTAAGCATCAAGCTTAAACTCATAGTTTCATCATTAAAGTCCTTAACTAAAAATCTGCAGAGTGCTATGGAATGGGTGTCACTCATATGGGATAGAAAATTGTGTGTAATTATGTGTAAAACTGTTGTTGCTTCTGACTCTCATGTTTGAGTTGTTTGGATAATGTCAAGATAAGCAGTCATTGCAGTCATTTATTAATATGGAGGGAAAAAAATTCAGCTGTATTAATAGTTGTTTTTTTAATTCTCTCTTCAGTTTTTCACTTTTCAGCTGATTTAAAAAGTTAAATTCAGTGAACATATGCTAAACTATAAATGATTAGATCTAACGTTTGGTTTTCTTTGGAATGAGGAATTGAAATGGGTGATTATTTTCTTCTAATCTGAGTTTTTCAGAGAATTACTATTAGCCTTTTCTTTCCCTCTTCCTGCAGTTGAGGTTGTTGCATCATCACTTCCTGAATTGTATGTAGAAAAAGTACTTGAATTTTTAGCCTCAGCCTTTGAGATGTCCCATCACTTAGAGTTTTACCTCATTTGGACCCAACGATTACTCATGTTGCATGGTCCAAAATTGAAATTGAGGTAAGTCTGTGCACCTTCATAATATTTCTCCAGTCAGACACCATCGTAGTTGACCCTTATCACCTCTCACTTGGACTGTTGTAATAATCTCTTAATTGGTCTTCCTTGTTCGAGTCTCTCTCCATAACAATCTATCCTCTACACTGCTACCAAAATGAATAAATCTAACCATGTTCCCCTAGCCACACTCTACTTAGTAAACTCCAGTGGCTTCCTATATAAACTTTATTTGGCCTGACTCAGCTCAAACACCCTCCTCGTTAGGAAGTCTTTTCTGGTTCTTTGCTGCCAGTGCCTTCCTGTCTAAGATCATCTTCCATCTGCTCTGTATATATCCTATAAAACCCACTTATATATGTATTGTCTCTTCCATTAGAATATAAGCTTTTTGGAAGGCCTTTATTTTCACTTTTTAAAAAAAAATGTCCTCAGCACTTAGCACATAGTTAAGTACTTAATAAATGTTGTTTGACTGTGTCTAGAGAGACAACTGATAGAATGGATAGAGCTCTGGCCTTGGAATCAGGAAGACCTAGGTTTGAATCCTACCCTTGACCAAAGTAAACTGTGTGGCTGTGGGCAAGTTATTTAATCTAAGTGTCCATAGTTGTAAAATGGGGGTGATGATGATATCACCTACCTCACTGGGTAGATGCGAGGATCAGAGGAGATGTATGTAATGTATTTTTCAAGTCATTGGAGTAGAAGTGTAACATGTGGCCTCCAGCATTCTTGAGTGCATCCTGAATAAAATTAAAATGTAATTGGGAAATATTTAACAAAATATATAAAAATGTAATAAGCCATAGATAATGTTAATTTGAGGTTTTTGAAGTCAGTATGTAGCCTCCAGGGATCTTTACGTATGGTTTTGTGGCCCCCATTTCTGTTTAACATCACTGCTGTGGTGCTATATGACATTCTACAAATGTCAGCTGTTGTTATTTATGAAGTCATGGCAAAATTGCTTAAAATTCATCAGAATTTATTAGTGCCAATCAATAAGTTGCTCTCTTTGTTCCATTTACCTCTAAAGGCACATGGAAAAATAAAAATTTAACATGTGAGTTAAAAAATGACAAAATAAGGGTCACCTGGAATTTTTGTTGACATTCAGTGTTTCTTCTTTTTTCAGAGCAGGAAAATTGTTGGCCTTAATTCAGTTTCTTCAAAAGAGTGTTCAGCGTCACTTCGATGATGTTTCTAAACTGTATGTGCATACTACTACCATTTGTTACTGAGTCTTTTTTAAATCAGTATAATCAGATGACTAGGGATTCCTATTGGGTGGAAATTTGAGACACCAGAATTCTGATCCTTGATCTTTAGAGACATGGGGGTCAGGGATCTTACTCAATTTACTTTAAATTAGAATGATAGCCCTTGTCCCATGCTGCATGCATATTTTTCCCTATCATATTTCCATGGTTTAATGCTTTAATTTCTGGTCCTCTATGAAGATCTAAAAAAGATTAATCTTTCTCCCACAGCAAGGCACTGGTGGGGGAATAAATGAAATTTGTATGTACTATTTTTTACTGGGATTTTTTTTAAACAAAAATCACTTGGCAGAAATGGTTAAGGCATATGGATCTTGATTAAGGCTTTGGATATAGGGTTTCTTGTAGGATGATAACTATTCATATAATTTCTTTCAACAGCTGTGACTGGAATCGCTATAATATTAAATATGCCCTGGGGGTTTCCCAGCAACGGGGAGTGAAACGGCCTTCAGAGCCCCAGGAAAACAATGAAGACTCAGACTCGGAATCTGCAAGTTTACAGCTGATGAAGGAAGAAGAAGAGATGGAGATGTAGCAGCAAAATTTTCTACAGCTGCGTTATATTTAATTCTTCCTATTTTGGGTAAGACTCACCCAAAGGAGAAGAAGAAATGATTTTGTAGTGATTTTTCACTGGCACTCCATGGCCCTTATAGTGGCTTCATTTTGTTTATATTCTAATATCAGAAATTAATGGACACAAAGGACAGACCTGCAGGACTTTGGGAATATTGTCTGACTCCTTTTTCTTGATAGAAGAATAATCATGAGTCTCATTCTGAAAGTAAAATCACATTATGATGGATGGAGCTTTGCTATTAAACAGACTGGAATTTTTTTAAGAGCTAAAAGAGTCTAACTCTTTCATTTTATATATTTGAAAACCAAGGCCTGGAGGACTATAATATGGGATTTGCTATGAAATACAGTGATCTTATACTTTTTTCCAAAAATCTGTCTTATATTTCTAAGAATGTTTGTTATTAAAACCACAAGAATGTGGTTCTGACTCAGTTTTCATCTTTATCATGGACTCACATCATTAAACCTGATAATACTTTATGATATGTAGGCAGCTTGGAGAGTTTTGGTTTTTTTTTTAAAGCTAGGAACTGGTTAATTTGGAAATTTAAGATCAGAAAATGGAAAAGACAAAGGCATTGTGATGTAGTAAAAAAAGAACACTGGATTTGGAGTCAGAAGACCTTAACCCAGGTCTTAAGATTTTGACTGGGACTGCATCTGTGACCTTGGGCAGGTCACTTAACCCCCAATGGTAAAATAAGGACATTGGATTGAATAATTTTTAAGTTTCCACCCAGCTCTAGATCTAAGATCCTAAATTGATACAGTGAACATTCAGTTCCCTGAAAACAATTGCCTTCTAAATAAGTACTGGAGCTCCGCCTTTGCAAAATCTGCCGTGTATGTATGCGTATTTTTCTTTTCAAATTCATTAGAAGGATTTGATTCTTCAGTGTTGTTTAAGATGTATTCTTAGATATTTTTAGATTATCCATGATAAAATAATTACAGAACTGGGGCTTTGAAAACACTTAAAAACTTAATCCATAGTATTGGGTGCAGAATTCGAGTGGCCAGCTGAAGGGTATACCAGATAATCAAAATTAGAGTGGTGATGGCTTGTTGGAGTGAGGTCAGGGGGAAAAAAAAGTATCACTATCTCAGATGTTACTTGGCTTATTCTACATGGCTAATAGAAACACAGAAGTCATAGAAGATAATGATGAGACAGGAGCACAGGACCTCTCAGAAAGCTGATCAGTGTTTTTTGTGACTGGGAGTTTTGTAAATCTAAACACTAAACAAAATCTGTTCAGTAACATCCTGGAGGAAGTAGGCTGGTAAACTAGAGTTAAGTACTTTTAGTTTATAGGAATTACATGTTACTGCTGGGAAGCTCTTCACAATTATCTAGTTTTGTTTTTACCATGAATAAAATGCCAACCAACAATATATTGTGACTGGTAATGCAAGCTTAGTATACATGAATACAAGTATAGATTGAGAGAGGTAATCGTTTCACTGTAACTTTTGCTACCAACCGCATCTAGAGTATTTTTACAGTTCCGTATGTTACCTTATAAAAAGGATAAAGTCTAGTAGATACAATATTGAATCTAGAACTTTTTTTTTCATTTGTTGCTCATAAATTAGATTTCAGTGAGGCAGAATTGTGTGGAGTCAGCCTCACTCTCAGTCTTTTTTTCTTTTCCCTTGTCTTGAACATAGGAAAACTTGGGTTCAAATCCCAAAACCATTTTGTAGCTGTGTACCCCTGGACCAATCACTTAGCCTTTCTGAAACTTAACTTTCCTTATCTGTAAAATGGAAATGGTGGCACCTACCAAATGATGTTTTGAGGATCAAATGAGATAATGTATATAAAGTGCTGTGGAAACATTAATTGCTATTATTAAATGGAACTCATCCAGAGAAGGAAAACGAAGATGGAAAAGGTTCTGTAAATTATGTCCCATTAAAAATGGCAGAAGGAACTAGCTGTGTGTTAGAAGTAACATGATAGCTGTTTTCAAAGATACTTTGAGGGTTGGCATGTGGAAGATTGGTTTTGTATTCTCCAGGGAAGAAATAGTGATAATAAATAGGACATTTTAAGGAAGGGATTTTCTAACAGTGCAATTCAGCAAATTAAACAATTGGTGATTCTGAGCAGTACTATCTCAAAGCAGAAGTTGTGGAGGGTAAAAGCAGTTTAAAGAAAACTTGACAAGATAATCAGCTAATAAGCAAAGTCATCACGAGGGCACTAACGAATGAAAATTGGGGATGACTATAAACAAGAAAATTAGAAAAAAACCTGACAAAAACCATTTTGAATAAACTTTTCTACATTTCTACTTTTCTACAAACCCCCACCACACTTGAATCCTAACGTTGCAGTCCCAGATGCACTCAAAGAAGAGATGGAGATGGCACCAAAGATTGAATATGAATGAGAAAGCATTTATTAAGTGCTCACTATATGCCAGGCACAATGCTAAGTACTGGGGATACAAATGGAAAAAGCAAGACATTCTCTGCTGTCAAGGTGTTCACATTAATTGGGAGAGAAAACACAGAAGTTGAGCAGGAAGTGTTGGTGACATCAGGAACTAGCTTACTAAAGCAAATTGCTAAATTGTCATTCTTAGCTTTTATACTTCAGCAATCAGCAAATGCTACAAATTAGGGCTTGATTTATTTTGTTGGTTAACTAGAATACAGAAAGTGATGGAGAAAATGTAGATTAAACTTAATAGTGTGTCTTGGGTACATTTTTTTTTTGGAGACCTGGTTGTTAAACATGTACCAGCATACCCTTGACTGCAGGGCAGATGGAGAGAACCACAAGGTCTAAGAGTGCAGTAATGGAACTCATGGCATGGCCCAGTAGTCTGGGTTATAGAAGATCAAGTAACAGTGCTAAGGAATGGCAAAGTGTGTAGAGGTGACACCAGAGATAAAAACCTTGGGATGCTGTGGAAGAACAGATGATAAGGCCTGGTGGTCTTTCCATTTTGGAAGAAATGGAGTTGGCTCATTTAAGCCTTGTATGCCAACCCTTAAATTGTGAGTTGTGACCCCCTGTGGGAGTCTTGAAAAATCTGGCAACAGTAAAAGTTTTCTAAATGTGCAACGACCAAAAATTAATTAAAAATCAAACAGGTAATGAATCTAAGGTTTTACTGTTAGCTCTTGCTTATGCAGCTTCCCTGCAGCCTTGATGCTGAACACAAAGCATGCACACTCAGCATTACATGTACCTTCAAGCCACACAATGCCAACTAACTTGCTGAAATGTGAAAAGGGGTCGTCAAGAGAGGAAAAAGTTTTAAGAAGTCATGCCCTAAAAAATGGGGATAGATTGGGAGGAGGGTGGTGGTGAGTCTTCCCTCAGCCTGGCTATCCCTGGGAAAAGGGGCAGTAAGGGAAGGAAGAAGTGGGACATACTCAGTGGTGGTGGTCTTCCTACTGGATTGCAACAATTATAGAGGGGTCTGTATTGTTTTTTCTGGCTTTTACTTCATTTTGAGAGATTATAAATTTACACAAGCTCACTAGATCATTTTTAAGATTTTTTTTTGTTTAATGTTTCCCAATTTAATTTGAAAAAAAATTTAACACTCTTTTTTTCAATGTTGAGTTCCAGTGAGGCTTCTGGGAGCCAACATGGCAGAGTAAGCAGTAAACTGCCCTAACTCTCCCATATTTACTTCCAGATAACCATAAATTAGCCCCCTCAAACAAATCCTGGAGCACCAGAACCAGCAAGAAGATGAGGAGAAACAATCTTAGCCCAAGGAACGTGGAAGAGTGGTGGGAAATGTTTGTCTCAGTTAAAAGGAGGAGAGCACAGTCCAGAACAGGAAGCAACCTCAGCAAACCAGCAAATGATTCTGAGCCCCAGTGCAATGGAGCAGGCAGATGGCAACACCAGCACCCCAACATGCCTAGCTTAGCCAGAGGAATGGGTGGACTCCATCTCTGAGAACTGCCACTACTTCAATATAGCATAGCCCCATCAACCTCAGCAGATGCCTGACACCACCACTAGGATCCTGGCTTAGCACCAGGTAAGCTGCTAGACCCCCGCAGCCTCCAGCACTGTCAGCCACCCCAGTGCTTGTCCTGCAGCACAGGACCAGATATGAGGGACCCCCTCCCCCCCATCAGGGCCTCTGGGTAATATTGCAGCACCAGGTAAACAGCCAGGGCCTGTAGCCCTGGGAACAAGAAGCCTGAAACAATGCCCCTTCCACCCTGGGAGCAGAGCTTAAATTTAAAAGAAAGGAAAAAAGCCAAAAAATATGCTCAAAAAACAACAAAAAAAGAATCTGACCATAGAAAGTTATGTGACAGGGAAGATCAAGACACAAACTTTGAAGAGGATAACAATGTCAGAACATCTAAGGCAAAGCTACCAAGAAAAATGGGAAATGATCTCAAGCCTAGAAAGAACTCATGGAAGAGCTCAAAAAGGAGCTTAAAAATCATTAAGAGAGGTAGAAGAAAAATTAGGAAAAGAGTGAAGAAAGAGAATTATGAAAAAAGAGTCAATAGTTAGGGGAAAAAAAGCTGCTTAAAAAAGTAAAATTGGCCAAATGGAAAAGGAGATAGAAAAATCCACTGAATAAAAAAGCTCCTTGTGAAAAGTGCAGTTGGTGAAATGGAAAAGGAAGTACAAAAGCTAACTTTTGAGGAAAACAACTTAAAAGTTAGATTTGGGCAAGTGGAAGCTAATGACTCTGTGAGACATCAAGAATCAATCAAATAAATTCAAAAGAATGAAAAAAATTGAAGAAAATGTAAAATACCTCATTGGAAAAGCAACTGACCTGGAAAATAGATTCAGGAGAGACAACGTCAGAATCATTGGACTATCTGAAAGCCATAATCAAAAAGAGGACCTGGACATCTTTCAAGAAATTATCAAGGAAAACTGTCCTATATTCTGGAACCAGAGGTCAAAATAGGCATTGAAAGAATCCACAAATCACCTTAGGAAAAAGATTCCAAAATAAATGATGAGTTCCAAATTCTCTCCTTCCTTTCCATCTCTCCCCCACCTCTACAAGGCAAACAATATTATGTTGATTATACATGCAAAATGGGCTTCCATATTAACCATGTGCAAAAGGAAAACCCACCAAAAAAAAATCCAAGAAAAATAGAGTAAAAAAAGTATGCTTCAATCTACATTCAGCATCAGTTCTCTCTCTGCAGGTGTATAGCATTTTTCATCCTGGATCCTTTGGAATTGTCTTGGATCATTGTCTTGACCAGAGAAGCCAAATCTTTCACAGTTGAGATTCATTTCTTTTCAATCCCCTTACTTTACACATGAGGAAATGGTTCTAGAACATTAACTGATGTTCCCAAGGTGATATTGGGTGGGAGAGCTAGGGTTGGAACCTACCTCTTTTGGGTTGTAAGTTCAGTAATCTTTCCACCATACAAACCCCATTACTGCAGTAGGAATCTCTTTCATTGTTCACAACATAGAATCGCCACACTCTGTATATTATAACCAGCCTTCTACCACAACTCAGTATCCTTACCTTTGATGTTCATTGCATCCATGTATAGAAACTTCTACCATTTTTGATTAGCATTCACATTTCTGTTGTATTCAGTTTGTCCTCTGATGCCTGCAAAGTTGCTCAGGTCTTCTTTATCCCTAAAAAATCGAATCCAAACATTTTACTGTGTTGCTCCAACAAACTATCATACTATACCCCATTCCCTTTGCTGTTGAACTCTTGGAAAGTCTACATGTGTTGCAGCCATTTCCTTACCACCCACTCTGGTACTTTACAATCTGGCTTCTATGGCAGCACCAGTGAAACTACATTCTTAAAGGTTATCAAACATCTTAAAAAATTAAAATTTTAAAATACTTTTTAAATATCACCTATTTTTCTCAAAGTATTCTTCTTTTCCCTCCCAGAACACTCTCCCATATGAAGAATGAAAAAATGAGGGAAAGAAGTTCAGCAGAACTAACAAAAAAAATTGCCACACCCATAGTGTATCCATGAGAAGGAGGTCACCTCATAGCTCTAATTTAGGGCCAAGTTTGGTCATAATTTCACAGTTTTGGGGGGGTTATTTTGTATTCTTTTTTTAAAGTATGATTATATTGTTTTTTATATTGCCATAGTTTTCTCTAGTATCCTTCCCCCTCTCCTTCCTAAATAATTATATGTGCATGTTACATATATATATGCACATTCATATATATGTAGAACCATCCTATATAAGTTTTTTTAAGAAAAAAAAGGAAAAATTCAGCACACACTATATATCAATACATGGAAAAGGTCTGGAAACGTGTAATATGCAACAGCTATAGCTCTCCCACCTTGAAGAGGTGGGTTGGGAGTTTCCTCTCACACGTCTTTCACTCCATGCTTGTTCTTTATAATTTTACGTTGACTTGATTTTTGTGTGTGTCTGGTTCTTTTCCTTTACATTGTTGTAGCTACTGTATGTATAGTTTTCTTGGTTCTGCTTTACTCTGCATCCGTTCATATAGATCTTTCTGTGCTTCTCTGTACTGCATTCTACACCTCATTTCTCAGCACAGTAATATTCCACTACATTTATGTACCACAATTTGTTTGGACATTCCCCAGATGGGCAATCTGCTATTGTTTCCAATTCTTTTTTTTGTAAAAAGTGTTGATATAAATGTTTTGGGTATGAGAATTTCTTATCAGTGGCCTCCTTGGGGTAACAGCTGAGTGGACATTTAAGTCACTTTGTGTCGGTCCAAATTGTTTTCCAGAATGTTTGAACTAGTTCACAACTCCACCAAGAATGCATTAATGTGTCCCATCTCTGGTATGCCCTTCAACATTAACTGTTCACATCTTTTGTCAATCTTAGCCATTTCTCTGTGAGATGAGACTTCAAGAATTGTTTTGATTGCAAATTTTCTTATTAGTTGATGTAGAGCATTTCCTCCACATTGTTATTTATTGTTTGAGAACTGTTTCCTTTGGCCATTTATCCAATGGGGAGTAAAGTATTTCTTAATTTTTAAATCTAATTGCATTTTCTCATCCTCTGACCCTTTTGTAACTTTTGACATTGTTGACACTGCCTTGTCCTGAACATTCTTCCTTTTGGCTTCCCAGGACACTTTTCTCCTGATTCCTTTATACCCTGATCATTCAGTCTCCTATCTTTATCCATCTTTTGCCCCCTTACGCCTGGGTTTTCCTTAAAGCACTCCTCCAGGGTTTCTCCTTTCCCTAGTGCTCTCATCCACTCCCATCGATTCAATTAAAACGTGACTACAAAATCTACATATCCAGTCTTCATCAATTTCCTGAACTCTGGTCCTAAATCTCCCATCTGCTACCTGAACATCATCTGGATATCTCTCCAGCACTTCAGGGTCAACCTATCCAAAGAATGAAACAGTAATCTTTGCCCCTATAACTGCTCCTCCAAATTTAGAAGTTGCCACCGTCACCTCAGTCATTCAAGGTTTAAACCTACAGTTAGGTTTAACTATGCATGTATGCACAGTCCGAAGAAGTCACTTTATTGTTAATTTTAATTTTTTTATTTTGTTAGGAGAGACTTCTCAGGGAGTGGAAGCAATCTGTAAATGTTTGTAATGTTAAAAACAAAACAGAAATAAAACTTAAAAAGTTTTATCGGGTTGTTTTAGGGCGGCAATTAACAACGAATTTTGCAGGTTGGCCTCTGTGGACGTTGGGAGTTGCAAGATTTTCTTTGCTATGGTTTTTCGAGCCCCTAGAGGGCACCAAACAACAATTTTCTGTCTTCTGCCCTCCCCATTCCGTCACTCAACAGTGTGGACCCCGCCCCCTACCGGAAAGGAAGTGCCTTCCCGGCCTCTGAGTCAGCCACGCGTGAGCGACTCCGGCCCCAGGCTTGTTTCGCCCATGTGACTCGTCCGCCCGAGGGGGGGGGGAGCGGAAGTAAAGGTCACGTGGCATTCCGCCCCTGTGCTCCTTCTGGAACCTCCCCTGCCTCTGCATACCGGTGTTCTGCCCTTCGGTTGACAGCGGCCACGACCATGTTGTCTGTGAGGTCCAGGCCGCTGGTCTCCGGCTGTCTGTCCCGGCTGACGTCCGGCGGGCAGCAGCTCCTTCCCCTTGCCGCCTTTCACGGCTCCGCGCAGTGTCCCGGCCCCAAAGTAGCTGTCGTGAGTAAGGCGGGAATGGGACCCGCGGGCCCCCCGCGGAGGGGAGGCCGGCCCGCTGCCCGCAAGCTCCTCGGCGGGAGCCGCGGGGGCCGCCCCGGCGCAGCGTAGGGGAGGACCGGGATTAGGGCCCGCCTTTGGCCCCGGCTAGCTTCTGACCTTGGGCAAACCGTGTCCCAGCCCTGGGCCTCTGTCCTTCCCAGGAGGGAGGGGTAGAGTTAGACCGCGGTCGCTGAACCCCTTCTAGCTGGCATCCCCCGGGTCACCCCACTTCCGTGCCTTATGTACTTCCCTTCCCATCGCGTTTAGAGAATCACCAGTGTACAAAGGACAGTCGTTGAGTTGTGTCTGATTCCTTGTGACCCCATTTGGGGTTTTCTTGGCAACCATACTGGAGTGGTTAGCCATTTCCTTCTCCAGCTCATTTTTCAGATGAAGAAACTGAGGCAAACAGGGTTAAATGACTTGTCCAGGGTCACACAGTTAGTAAATGTCTGAGGCAAGATTTGGATTCAGGAAGATGAGTCTGCCTGGCTCCCTGCACTCCATGCACTTCATTTGCAAACCTACAGGATAGTCATAGGTTTACAAAGCAAAAGGGCAGTCAGATATGGTCAGATGTGGCAAAGTGCAGAAGTAAGTGAAATTGAGAATTTTTTTGCTACTCTGGAAAGTGTTAATTTTATAAGTCACCCTCTCCAGATCTTCCTTTTTAGTAGCAACAGTCTGAAAAAAAAAAGCGTAGAGTTTGGATCCAAAGTGCCAAAGGAGTCAAGTCAGCAAGCCTTACTGTGCAAAGTCCTGGGCAAACAAAGAAAACAACGAAACAAAAACAACAGAAAAGAATCATTAATTTTCTGGCAAAACCGTTCCCTGTTTCACCCCAAGGAGAACTGATGTTACAGGAAAATACAGCTTAGAAGGGAAAAAAATAACTCCATATGTTTGCAGCTTGGCAACTTTAATCCTTACTGTTCAACTTAACAAGCATGGATTTTCTTGAGTGCTTTCCTCTGGGCTTTGTAAGGTTAAGTATCACTGTTTTGCTGATGGGAAAAGAGAGTCTGGGGGAATCACAAAGCCAGTGCCAGAACCATTTCTATAATTGTGGGTTTTCTCAGTTTTAAGTCTAGTTCTCTTAAGGTGCCTTCCACAACCTTTCATTCCCACAAGACACCCAAACCAAAGCACTTTCTTGTTAGTTTCACTTCTGCTGTCTTGGCCATAGTAGATACTTACAAATTTTGTAGAATGAAAGCCTTTCTTTTCTCTTCTCAGGTTTTGTCTGGATGTGGTGTCTTTGATGGCTCAGAAATTCATGAGGCCTCAGCGTAAGGCCCTTTCTATGCATAATCTCTTCTTTACTACAATAGGTACTGTGGTGGAATGGTAAGAGGGTTGGACCTAGGTTAAGAAACATTGGTTCCATTCCTGCCTCTTACATTTATTAACTATGGCCAAGTCACTTGGCCAGGTCTCCAACATGGGCAAGTTACTTTTGTAAATTTTAATATCCTTACTTGTTAGGTGGTAATGAAAATGCTTACTTTGCAATTATGTCATGGGACTGAAATGAGAGTACATGGGTACATACATGTATAGCATATAGTACTTTGCAGACTGTAAAACCCTATATAATTGTCAACTATTGTTATTATTACTACACTTAAAGTCCCGAAACAACATTATTTTCTTCTGTTGGAAGTGAGTTTGTGAAGGTCTAGAACTAGAACATTTATTTAGAGAGAAACTGTGCTAGTCTTGAAGGATCTTGAAACTTGCTAGTCCTCTGGTGACCCACCAAGTGTGTGTAAAATATATCAGACCTGTGGGTGGGGAAGAGTGTGAAGGGAAAAAATTAGGGAAAAGCTTTACTCGACATAACACATATGACTTAAATACTTTCTGGTTCCCATATACTGGTGGTTGTGTGTCAGGGATTTTTGGGACAAATAAGTTTTCAGTTTCTCTTAACTCTACTGCCCACTAGTTTCCCTCCCAAGGAACTAGGACAGCGGTTCTCAACCTGTGGGTCGTGACCCCTTTGGGGGTCTAACGACCCTTTCACAAGGGTCACAAGGGTTGCCTAAGACCATTGGAAAACACATATTTCCCATGGTCTTAGGAACCGAGACACCACTCTTCTATCAGTCTCCAGGCGGGTCCATCCACATGCAGATATGCCCACATACAAGTTTTAAAGGGTTGGGGCATTAGGAAGGTTGAGAACCACTGAACTAGGATAATAGAGATTTGTATTGTTATTAGTGACTCAGCCTTAAACCTAATGTTAGGGTTAGAACACTCTTAGGTAAATAGTCATGTATTAGACAAGGATTTTTTGAAGGCAAAAGTAAAGTAGAAAAGTAGTGTGCACCTGGGACTCATACTTAACTTTTGGTTAAACTTAGATTTAAACATTAGAAATTGTTTTTTAAGACTTTTAGCCTTAATCAAGCTTCTTTTTCACAGGATATTAGTTCACTTGAGTCGTGAAGGTGCTGAAGTTAAGATGTATGCACCTGATGTTCCTCAAATGCATGTTATTGATCATACCAAGGGACAACCAGCAGAGAATGAAAAACGGTAAGTAAGACTTGAGTTCAATCTAGTCTCAGACACTTACCAGCTTTGTGACCCTGGGCAAGTCACTTAACTCCTGTTTGCCTTAATTCACTGGAAAAGGAAATAGGGCAAGCTACTTCAATATCTTTGCCTGGAAAGCCCATGGACAGTATGGTCCATGGGGTCATGAAGGGTTGGACCCAACTGAATAAACAAGGAGCGGTTCTTTGCTTTTCATGCATGTATATAGTTAGCAAGGTTTAATCAGTGCTACTTTGGATAGTGTATTCAACTGTACATTATGACTAAGTTAATTTCAGTTGCCTCTGTCAATGCACTGTGCTGGGTGCTGAGACAGATAAAAAGATGAAACACAGGCCCTGTAGAGGAAAAATTATAAAGCAAACTATAAGTGCAACGGGGAAGGAAGGGAATAAGCATTTATATATCACCTAATGTATGCCAGGCACTGTGCAAGCCCTTTACAATGTTTTATCTTCACAACAACCCTGTGAGATAGGTGCTATTATTATCCTTGCTTTACAGTTGAGTAAATTGAGGCAAACACAGTCACACAGCTATTAAGTATCTGAGATTGGATTTGAACTTTATTCTTCATGACTTCAGGTACATCTCTCTATCCACTGTGCCACCAACTGCCTAGGAAAGGCCTAAGTAGAGTGGCATAAGAGATTTGAAATGAGAGAAGTCACTTATCTCTGGGGAAAGGAAGGATAAGAGAGAGGGAGACATTGTGAAAGAATATGATACTTGAATGTGAGAGTAATCTGCTGGAGAAGACAAGAAGAGATAGGATCAAGGACACATTTAGAGGATTCAGTCTTTTTTTTTTCTTTTTTTAAAAATTTTTCTTTTATTTTAGTTTACATCATTCATTTCCACAAAATTTTGAGTTACAAATTTTCTCCCCATCTTTCCCTTACCCACCGCCCTAAAACAGCCATCCCAGTGTGTCCCCCCTCCCCCAATCTATTTTCTCCTATGTCTTCCCCCCTCACCCCTTTGACTTTCCAGTAGGGCAGGATGGATCTCCCAACCACAGTGCCTGTGTATCTCAAGTTCCAGTTGGATGTAGTTAATAATAATAATAATTGTATATATATATATATATAT
>CM053580.1:158829607-158878262 GCA_028627135.1 Pseudochirops cupreus
TTCAGTCAGATTGCTGTCTCTCTTTTCATGATTTTCTTGCAACATTCTTATTTCTCTTCCCAATTTTTCTTCCACTTCTCTCATTTGGTTTTCAAAATCCTTCTTCAGCTGATCTCTAGCTTTAAGGCAATCTTCATGTTTATTGGAAGCTTTTGGTGGGGGAGCTCTGGCTGTGCTGTCCTCCTCCAGCTCTCTGCCTTGGTCCTTCTTTTCCTCAAAGAAGGAATCTAGGGTTTGGTTGCTGTTCTTACTTTGCTTCTTATGCTTATTCTTATTCATGGTTGGTCAGTCCGTGATTTTTTTTTTAATCTCTGTGGAGCTCTGCTTCCAGAGGGGAAAGCTCTGTCCCAAATTGCTGGGGTTTTCCCAGCTGCCGGAGCTCTTAGGAGGTCGCTGGGTTCCTACCCCACTCCGACTCACTGAAAAAAAGAAAACCACAGGACCAAAGCCCAAGACTGCGATCCGAATCCAGTCCACTCAACGAGAGAGCACTTGGCCTCTGAACGATCGCTTGGTCCCCCTGCAGTCTGCAGGCCGAGAGCTCTGAAGCGGCAGTGTGGAGGCGGGTGCAAGACCTTCAGGTCTGCAGCCTCATTGCTCTGGAGGCCTCTCAGCCGGACTGCTTTTCTCCCCCCGATTTTGCAAGCCCCACTGACCTAATTCTAGATACTGCCACAGCTGCCACTGATCTGCTCACCCGAAGCTCCAGCTGGGGCTCTGCTTCTCTCATCCAGCCGCCTCCAGGGCACAGCCTTGGTTTCAGGCTAGGCTGGTTTCAGCTCACAGGGCTGATATGGTTCTTTGTAGCCAAGCTGACTTTAGTGGAAAGTATATTTGTGTGGGTTTTGGAGTTCCAGAATTAGTTTAGAGTCCTATTTTATGGGTATTTTGGGGTGGCTGTGTGAGAGCTGCGATATGTTGCTGCTCTTACGCCACCATCTTGGCTCCCTAGAGGATTCAGTCTTGTTAAGGAAAAGGAAAGAATTGTCAGAGATTGGGTAAAGGATGAGAGTGTGGAGGACAGTGTCAGAGAGTTTTGAGGTAAGAAGGAGAGAAGAGGGAACTCCTGGTGAATGGTTTTTGTTTTCTCAGTAAAATAAGAGGCAGGGCCCTTTACTGAGTGGAAAGGGGAAGGGAACTGTGGGAGACTTGAAAGAGAAGATTTGGCATAATTTTTATGTTGAGTAAAGTAGGGAATCTGGAATAAAAGCCAGGAATTGCCTTGATGCGTTGAGGGCACAATTTGGATAATGTGAATTTATCACCAATCAGCACAGTTGAAAGACTTCTTCAGCACCAATCAGAAGTACAAGAATGAAGTAGAGGGAGCAGATAATAATTTAAGGCTGAGATTTGGCAAAAGATGAGTGAATTCCAGATGATAGTCTGCAGTTGAATTGGCTAATTATAGCGCAAAATTTGAGAGGGAGGAAATTGAAGTCAGAGAGTTAGAGGGTTTGGAAAACTCAGGTCAGGAATGGGTGTTCGAGGGTTGAGGAATGAGGGGAGTAATCATGTAGAGAAATGTCAGAATTTTTGATTAAGGAAGTGAAAATATTGTGAGTTATCTTATGAGATGCAGTGTCTGGCCATTCCTGTGTATGACTAAAGTGGAGTGAAGGAGTAGATTTGGGGATTTAAAGAGAATGAGGAGTTAGGAGGTTAGGAACTTTAAAGGAATAGAAGTTCCTTATTACAAGGACAGAAGTTGGAGAGGAAAGGAGGGTTATGAGTTTGGTGTTGAACTTATTGGAAAAAGGAAAGAGTAATACCTGGGACGGGATTGTTAGTTATAAAGATGGTTGTGTTTCGCAGATGACTAATGAGATTCTCAGTCTCAGAGAGGTAATGTTGCTGGGTCAGGGCCAGAGGTGTGAGACCTTAGTCACTCTCTCCTCTTCTTCCTGTGTGGTTGTTGGGAAGCTGAGTGATGCTGCAGCCAGATCCCCAGCCAACAGAGGCCTGGAGGCACTAGCTCTTGTTTGTCTGCAGACTCTTGCTCTCCATTCTTAAACTTCCTGATATTTTCTCTTTTAACAACCCCAGTCTTCCCTAATCCTGCCTCTTTTAATCTCTGAGATTTCCTGCTCTCCAAGTCGTAGCGTGGTTTTCTGATGGAATTTGCCAGAGATGCTTTGACCAGAGTCCCACTGCAATAAACATGTACACCATGTTTTCAGACATCAGTAGCTAATTATTAGAGAATTTCTGAGAATTTAGTTTGCGGATATGATTCAGTGGCATGTAGACATTTAAGGAAAGTATTAATAATCAAAATAAAAAATCAAAACTGACTTAAACTGGAAGGTTTGCTGGTAGTCATGTAGCCTAATCCTTTTGTTTTACAGATAAGGCAGCTGAGTCTCAGAGAGGTTGAGAGACTTGCTGAGGGTCTCACAGGTAGTAAATAGCAATCAGGATTTGAATTCAGGTTTTGTGTTGCCCAAGTTCAGCACCCTTTCCACTGCAGAATATTGCCTCCCTATAGACTTAAGAGGAATTTTTTGTTTTAGTGAGGTGGGACCTCCAGGGATACAGATTAGAATCTCATCAGAGCTGCGGTGGCAACAAAAAGTTAGCACTTGATACTCAGCTTTCTAGCGATAAAAGACTGGTTCAAGGCAAGGAGTGTAGGCCTTAAAGGACATAGACTCAGCCTGGCTTCCAGCAGGTCCCTGGATCATCTCCATGTCTAGCCCTACCTAGCCCTACCTCACAGTAGCCTCTTAGACACCTTGCTTGCTTTGGTATCCCCTACCTCCTGACTGATTTCCCATTACTCTAGATCAGGCCTGTAAGAGAAATCTTGAACTGTCTAATCACCTCTCTTCCTTAATGCACCTCATATTCTCTCTATCCTAGTGATTGTGAACCTCTGGCTCCTGATGAGCAGCCTCACTGTCTTTGAGTTTTACACTATCCAAATTTAACACCTGGTCCAAATCCTAGCAACTTACCTCCAAGTCATTTTCCTTTTTCTCAGTTCAATGTCTGGCATTTTTTCCTTTTACCTTAACTCCTACCCTAATATATAAGGGAATTCCATATGTGTATATATACATATACATGTGTATATGTATATATGTATAAATATATATTTTCCCTCAAATACCCCAACTTCCCAGTTCCTCAGTCGATTAAATTCCCATGACCTTTTCCCTTATTCCACTTCTGCCACCCAAAGAGATGGTTATGCCTTTAATTTTACTATTACTACAAATACTTTACTTCCATGTTAACAAAATCTGAAATTTTTTTTATCAAGTCTTTTAATTATTGAATCCTTCCCTGTGTCTTATGACTGCTGACTTTGTATATAAAATAATAATAAGGTTCTGTTCCTTTATGATCATAGTCTTTGGTCATTCCACCTTTCCCTGTATCTTATGACTGCTGATTGTTCCTCATCCTCACCAGGACTTCCCATCCCTTTGCCTCTTAGCTCCTTCCCAGGCTGTCATCCCTGTACTAGCTACACTCTCTTCCCTTTCTAGTCTTGATCCTGTTATGGACCATTTAACTCTATGCTAACTTCTGCTCTTGAATCCCATGTGTCCTTGCTGTTACCAAACCCCAGACCTGGATTAGTCCCACTGTCAACAATCAATATTCATGTGCTGCTAAACAGAGCTGGAGAAAAATCACAAGACTGATAATTGCCCCCACTAAATATATATGTTTTATCATCTCTGTAGGGCCCTAGTTGCAGCAAGTCCTAATCAGTTTGCTATCCTCATCACTACTTTGGCCACTTCATATCTTTTTAATCTTCATGAACACCTCTTGTCAGCTGAGGACTTTATACTTTACTCCCCCCCAGAATTAGGTCATTTGATGAGAGTTTCCTCTTTTCTCCTCCTCTTATCACTCAGGCGTGTTCCCTTATTCTCTCCTCCTTCACCACAGTCTCTGACAAAGAGATGACCTTTCTTGATTGGGCCAGTCCGTCACTCTTGATCCCATCCCCTTCTATCTTCTCCTGTGTAATGCCCTGACCATCATACTCTCTCAGCCCTTTTCTTTTTTGACTTCTGTTGAATTTGACCCTGATGATTACCTTTACTTCCCATATATTTTTCTCTTCTCTGAGTTTTTCTAACACTAATTTTTTTTTTGCTTCTTCTCCTTCCTGTTTGATTAATATGTCTCAATTTCCTTTTCTGTATTTCTGTGTCGTTTATATCCCTTAACCATGGGTGTCTCCCAAAGCTTTGTCCTTGGCCCTTATCTGTTTTTCCTCTATATTCTCTCACTTGATGATATTTCCGTGTAGGTGATTTCTGGATCAATGTATCCGGCTTTCGTCTCTTTGAGTTTTACACTATCCAAATTTAACACCCCATCCAAATCCTAGCGACTGTTATTTACTTACCTCCAAGTCACTGATCTCTAAGGTGCCTTATATGTTCCCTTCTCACCTCAACTCATGTTTGGACAATTGCTATTGTCTGCTTGGGTGGAAGGGAAGGAGGGGAGGCCTGTCTGCCTTAAGTCTCTTCCCACTGCCATCCATCCTTCATTCAGTCACTAAAGTTATTTTCCTAAAGCTCAGTTCCTATCACGTCAACACTATCCCCTACCCCATAGCCCCCAAACTGCATTGGCTCTGTTTGACAGTCAAAGCCCTTAATAATTTAGCCCCTATCTACCTTTCTAGTCTAATTATGCATCTTCTTCCCCAACATGTATTCTGCAATCCAGTGACCCCTCCTGGCTGTCACACAAACAGGATGCTTTATCTCTGGGCTCCAGGCATTTTCTCTGTCCCCTCTTTGTGGAATGCTCTCCTTCCTCTGCTCTGACTACTGACCTCTCTGGCTTTAAGCCCTAACTAAAATCCCACCTTTCCCAGTTCCCAGTTCCTCTTATTCTAGTGTCTGTATCTCGTTTGCTTTGGATACATTTGTTTGAATGATGGGAACCCTGGCAGGGCAGGGTCTATCTTTTTCTGTCCCTAGTGTTTAGCACAATGCCTGGCATATTGTAGATGCTTAATAACTGTTTATTGATTGATTGATATGTAGTAGGTATTTAATAAACGCATATTGACAGACAGCTGTCTATTGTACATTTTTAACTATACATCCCATATGCATCTCAAACTCACAATTTTCAAAACTGAACTTATTTTGTTTCTCTTCTAAGCCACCTCTCTTCTGAACTTCCCTGTTACTGTTGAGGAAACACTATCCTCTCAGTTATGTAGGTTTGTAACTTGGTTGTCACCCTTGACTTCTTAATCTTACTCTCATCACATATCTAGTCAATTGCCTGTTCATTATTTCTACCTTCACAGCGTCTTTCATGTACATCCCTTTCCACTCTCACAGTTGCCACTCTGGTGCAGACCTTCATCACCTTGTACTATTGCAATAGCTTTCCGGTCGGTCTTTTTGCCTTGTCTTTACTCACTCCAATCCATCTTTCACACAGCTGCCAAAATGAGTTTACTGAAATGTTGATAGAACTCTGCTGCTCAGTAAACTTGAGTGGTTCCCTTTTACCTCTAGGATCAAATATATTTTAATTTCTTTGGCTTACAGAGCATATATGTATTGCCCTACTAGCTGTCTGTACTCACACGTAGCAGTCCATCTTTGTCCATTTTTACTGGTTTTTCCCAGTTACTGGAATGTTCTTCTTTACTCCTCTCTTGGAATTCCTGATGTCTTTTAAGACTAAGCTTAAACACTACCTTCTGCAAGAAGCTGCTGGACTCAGATTACTGTCCATCTGCCCCATATCTTATGTGTGCCTACAGGCTCCTATTTAGGGCAGGGCATGTTTTTGCCTTTTTTATTTTTATTTCTATCCCTAACATTTAATGTTCTTGGCCCATAGCAAGTGCTGTGTAAATGCATGTTGACTGATTGGTGATCAGTCTGTTTGCGCTTAATTAAACTGGTCCTCCGATAATCATCCTTAGTTTTTATTTGAAGCCAGCTTGGCTTAGCTTTAGAGAATTCAGGGTCACCTCTGCCACAGAAAGACATTGGAGGAGGACTTCAGTGGAGGCAGGTCTGGATTCTAACAGTTTTTAAGTGGGATAGGAGATTGATTAAATGGAAGTTTTAACCTAAATTATTGGGTAATTTTGCTTTTATAAAAATTTTAAATTTTTTTAAATTTAAATTTTAAATTTAAATAAAAATTATAAAAATTCTAGGTAGCACAGTAAATAGAGCACAGGCCATGGAATTAGGAGGACCTGAGTTCAAATTTGGCTTCAGACACTTAACATTTACTAGCCGTGTGACCCTGGGCAAGTCACTTAACCCCAATTGCCCTGCCTTCCCCCCTCCAAAAAGCAAAAAAAAAAAAAATTCCTCAGTCACTGATGATTGCTATTTTTTTTTTAGAGTAACATACAAGTCACACTTTATTAAAATTTTGTTTTCCTTATATTCCTCTCTTCCTCCTAGGCTAGCATTTCTAGACAAAACTAGTTTAAGAATGATTCTTTTGTCTGTTTTTTTAAAAAGAAAAATGTATAGATCAGATCTTTGCCTATTCTATGCCACTTTCCAGACCTCGTTTTGCATGTGATTTTTTTTCAAGGAATGTTTTGGTAGAATCAGCAAGGATTGCTCGCGGCAAGATTACTGACTTGTCAGAACTTAGATCAAAGGACTACGATGCTGTTATCTTTCCTGGGGGATTTGGAGTTGCCAAAAACCTGTGAGTATTTTGCTGATTTTCAGGGAGTTGGGGATACAGTGACAAAAATAAAATAGCCTTGCCCTCTAGGGTTTATATTCCATGATAGGTAGGCCATATACACCCCAGTAAATATGATACAAAGGAGGGTGCAGTGAGGTAAAGGAGAGTTTAGACAAAGTGAGGTAAATGGAGGAGAGGATGGGTGAAGACAGAGAGTAGTATTTTTGGGGAGATAAGGAAACTCATGATAGCATGGCCTTAGTTTTGTCAGTTAAATAGTAAGTGACGAAATCTGCTAAGGGAGGTAGGTGGAAGATTGTTTGGGGAATTCAAAGAGAAGAAGTAGGATAGCTGTTGTGGAGAGTATAATAGAGTCAATCAGATAAATAAAATGAACGAATGAACAAAAAGCATTTAGTAAGTGCTTATTGTGAGTTAAATACTTTGCTAAGTGCTGTGGACACATATATGAAAGTAAGAAAGTCCCTGCCTTTATGGAGTTTGACTTCTTTTGGCTTCTTTTCAATTTTAGAAACTTACATTCTTTTTTTTAAAATATGTATTTTATTTTTTTCCCCAATTACATGTTAAAAGTTTTTTAAAACTTTTTTTAAAGTTTTGAGTTCCAAATTCTGTCCCTCTCTTTCTCCCTTCCCTACCCCCTCCTGGAGGTGGCACTCACCCACATATAGGTTTTATATATATATATATGCAATTGTGTAAAACATTTCCATATTATTCATTTTGTACAAGAAGACCCTAATAAAAGAAAAAGAAAGTGAAAAATAGCATGCTTCAGTCTGTATTCAAACAATTCCATTTATTTCTCTCGAGGTAGATAGTATGCTTCATCATTAGTCCTTTGGGATTGTGTTGGATCATTGTATTGCTCAGAAAAGCTAAGTCATTCACAGTTCTTCACAGTATTACTGTTACTGTGTACAATGTTCTCCTGGTTCTGTTCACTTCACTTTGCATTAGTTCATGTAAGTCTTTCCAGGTTTTTCGGAAATCATCCTACTTGTCACTTCTTATAGCACAATAATATTCCATCACAATCATGTATCATAACTTGTTTAGTCATTCCCCAATTGATGGGCATACCTTCAATTTCCAGTTCTTAGCCACCATAAATAGAGCTGCTGTAAATATTTTTTTTACAAATAAGTCTTTTCCCTTTTCAAAAAATATTTTTGGGATACAGATCTAGCAGTGGTAGTGATGGATCAAAGGGTGTGCAGTTTTGTAACCCACTGGGCTCTAATAGAGCTTTGGCATCCTAAAATTATATTTCTTGCTTTTAAAGTCCATCTTTGAATTTCTTAAAAATTGATGGTCCTAGTAGGGGAAACTGGAAAGAGTTTGGCAGAAATTAGGTTTAGAACAACATACATCATAGATCTAGGACTTGAAGGCCATCTGGTTCAACCTCTTATTTTATAAATGCAGAAACAGCCTTGGGAGGTAAAAGTGACTTACCCAAAGTCATATAGGTAGTAAGCAATGGAGGCAGGTTTTGAGTCCTGGTCCTCTGGCTCAGAATCTGAGGCTCTTTCCAGCGTACATAACCATAGTAAACTCAGAATGGATATACAGCTTGAATATTAAAAGTCATACCACAAATGAAAAATTAGAGAATCAGATTAGGTACATTTCACTTGTATGAGGAAAGATGACAACCAAATAAAATAAGTAATTTTGATTACATTAAAACAAAAAGCTTTTGCGTTAATAAGATCAGTGCAACTGATTGGAAATTGATGATTGGGAAAAATTTTTGCATCAGATATTTCTGATAAGGGTCTGATATCCAAGATAGGCAATTAACAGGAATATATAAGTCCAAGAGCCTTTCCTTCATGAACAGGGGGTCAGATGATATAAATAAAGAGTTCTCAAAAGAATTGAAGACCATTAACAACCAAATGAAAACTTGCTCTGAATCATTAATATTAAGAGAAATGCAAATCAATACAGCTCTAAGGTTTTGCCTTACTCCTAGTAAATTGTTTTTTTTTTTTGCTTTTCAGAGCGGGGGGAATGCAGGGCAATTGGGGTTAAGTGACTTGCCCAAGGTCACATGGCTAATATGTGTTAAGTGTCTGAGGCCAGATTTGAACTCAGGTCCTCTTGACTCCAGGGTCAGTGCTCTGTTCACTGTGCCATCTAGCTGCCCCCTTACTTCTAGTAAATTGACTAAGATGACATAAGATGGTAATAATCAGTGTTGAAGGGACTGTTAAAGACAGGCACATTAACACAGCTGTTCTGGAAAGAATTTGGAAATTATTTTTAAAAAGTGACTACATTGTCTATACCCTTTGACCAAGAGAGCCTACTGAGATCCTACTCCAAGGAAGTCAGAGAAAGAAAGGTTCTATAAATACCTCTATATTCATAGCAACACATTTTTGGTAGCAAAGAATTTGAAACGGAGTAGATACACCTTGCTTGGGAAAGGGCTAAATAAATTACTGTGCTATATGAAGTGATGCATATGTAGAATTCAGAGAAGACAATATGCATTGAGGAGTAGATTAAATGGAAGCAAGAAAGCAGTATACACAGTGACTACAACAGTGTAAATAGATTAAAGAATATGATTATTTAATTATAATGACCAAGAAGAGTTGAGGAAATGAACCTCTTACTCTCCTTTGCAGAGGTGGAGGGGTTCTTACATCAGGGGTCTTTTACCCTTTTTGTGTAACACACCCCTTTGGCAATTGGGTGAAGCCCCTGGGCCCATTCTCAGAATAATATTTTTAAATACATAAAATTACATGAGATTATGAAGGTAAGAATTGCATTGGAATATAGCTGTCAAAATATGGGAAAAAAAACACACAAGTTCACAGACCTCAAAATCAGAACCACCAGAGAATGTATTGTCAGATTCCAGATAATGTTAGTTTTGCTAAACTGCTTTTTTTTTCTCCCCCCCCCCCCACTTTAAAAAAAAAAAAGATTAGTGGGCAAGAAATGAGGGACATATTTGGAAATAAAGATAATTTGAAAACAAAATACAAAAATAAATTTTAAAAATGATGGCATAGTGTCACAAGGTTTCTGGAATAAACAGACTTTAATTAATTTACAAAATAAATATCCATCAGTGTGCTCATGGAAAGTTTTTGGTTTTGGCAGGTCTACGTTTGCAGTTGATGGAAAGGATTGTAAAGTCAGTAAAGATGTTGAACGAATTTTAAGCCAGTTCCATAAAGAAGGGAAACCAATTGGGTATGTATGTGATTACTGGCAGGTTAATGAGGTGGATTTTTTTTTTAGAGATGAGAGTGGAAGCCTGGTACTCTGTTTTATAATTTTTTTAGATAATCATCCCATCATATTCAGCTCATACCCTTCCATCTAACTGCCCTCGTAATATGAAAGTTTTTTTAATAACTACTAGTATCATTTTTCCATGTAAAAATGTAAACATTTTAACCTTATTGAAACCCTTATGATTTATTTCTCCTGTTTATCTTTTTATTCTTCTCTTGAGTTTTATATTTGAAAGTCAGAATTTCTATTTAGCTCTGGTCTTTTCATCAGGAATGCTTGAAAGTCTTCCATTTCATTGAATATCTACTTTTTCCCCTGAAGGATTATACTTACTTTTTCTGGGTAGGTGATTCTTGGTTGTAATCCTAGGTCCTTACTTTCAGAACATCATATTCCAGGTCCTCCAGTCCTTTAATGTAGAAATTGCTAAATCTTGTATTAATTTGATTGTGGCTCCACAGTACTTGAATTGCTTCTTTCCGGCTGCTTGCAGTATTTTCTCTTTGACCTGGGAGCTCTGAAATTTGGCTATAACATTCCTGGGAGTTTTCATTTTGAGATCTCTTTTAGATGGTTATTAGTGGACTTTTTCCATTTCTATTTTATCCTCTGGTTCTAGTAATTTCTTGAAAGATGATGTCTTAGGCTCTTTTTTTGATTGTGGCTTTCGGGTAGTCCAGTAATTTTTAAATTATCTTTTCTGGATCTGTTTTTTAGATCAGTTGCTTTTCCAATGAGGTATTTCACATTTTCTTGTTTTTTCATTCTTTTGATTTTGTTTTATTGTTTCTTGATGTCTCATTGAAATCATTATCTTCCACTTGGAAAATTTTAACTGTTAAGGGATTTTTTTCTTCAGTGACTAGTATGACCAGTTCTACTTTTTGAGGATTTTTTTTTCTTCTGTAAATTTTTGTGTCTGTTTTTCCTTGCCTAATTCTGCTTTTTAAGGAGTTCTCTTCAGTGAATTTTTGTGTATCTCTTTCCATTTGGCCATTTCTACTTTTCAAGGCATTCTTCATCTTCATTGGATTTTTGTACCTCTTTTACCTTTTGGCCTGTTCTGTTTCTTAAGGTGTCATTTTCTTCAGTATTTTTTTGTGCTTCCTTTTACATGTTGATTCTTTTTTCATGATTTTCTTGCATTGCTCTCATTTCTCTTCCCAGTTTTTCCTGTACCTCTCTTATTTGATTTTTAAAATTCTTTTTGAGGTCTTCCATGGTCTAAGGACCAATTTATATTTTTCTTTGTGGCTTTAGATGTAGCAATTTCGACTTTGTTCTCTTCTTCTGAGTGTATTTTATTCTTCCTTGTTACCATAGTAACTTTCTACAGTCAGAATATTTTTCTGTGTTTTGCTCATTTTTTCTAGCTTATTTCTTGACTCTTAATCGTATGCTAAAATGGGACTCTGCTTATAGGATGAAGGGTCCACTTTTCCAAGCCTCAGAGTTTTTGTGTAGCTGTTTTCAGAGCAGATTCTGGGGGTCTGTAAGCTTTCACTTCTTCCAAGGTGCTATGATATAAGGAGAGGTGTGTTTACTACTTTCATGTTCCATGTTCTGGTTTATGAATGACCTCAAGCACTCTTTTCTGTCCTGGTACTGTGACCAGGGTCCCCATTTTGCTGCAATTGCAAGTTCTGATGTGCTAGTACTCCTCTTTGTCCTGGGACTGTGACCCATGTCCATGGGCAGTGCAACACAGTCATGCTCCCAGCACTAGCAAAGGGACACCTGTAATCTCCTTCTAGCCAGTTGTCTGACCCCTTTATTTGTGGGCTGAGAGCTCTGAAAGCAGCTGCTGCCACTATTAGTTAAGCTGCTCCCCAGGCCTGCTCCTAGGTTACTAGGGCCTGGTCTTTACTGGCAGACCCTAAACTGGACTGAGCTCCATTCTCACCCCATTGTGACAGTTTTCTACTGATCTTTTAAGTTGTCTTGGGTTGAAAAATGGTTTCATCTCATCTTTTGTGGATTCTGCTGCTCCAGAATTTGTTATGAGGCATTATTTTAAAGGTATTTGGAGGGGCATTGGGGAGAGCTCAGGTGAGCCCCTCTTTTCTCTACTATCTTTGCTTTGCTTGTGATACTCTGGTTTTCAGATTTTTCTAGGTGGAAGATGGAATCTTCTAAGAGGCAGTATGAACCAGATCATAATAGCAAATAGTACTTGAATCAAGTCAGATCTCTGTGGAAGGAACTAAAAATGTTTAGTCTGGAGAAGAGAAGACATGGATGGGAAAGGGTAGGTCATGAGAGCTTTTTTTTTAAAGCATTCAAAGGACTCATTTATGGAAGAGGAATTGGCCTTTTTTTGTTTGGCGCCCTTGAGGGCAAGACTTGGAGTAGTGTGTAGAGGTTGCAGAAAGGCAGATTTTTAGCTCAATGTAAGGAAAAACTTACTAAAACTTAGAGCTGTCCAAAAGTAGACTGGCTTATGTTGGGTGGTAGTGGCTTTTCATCACTGCAGGTCTTAAAGTAGAGACTGGATGACTACTTTTCAGGGATGCTGTAGAGTGGATTCTTCAGAAATGATTTGGACCAGGTGACCCTCCCCTCATGTTCATTTCATCTCTAAGATTCTGTAAGTCAGAGATAATTTATAGCTATAAAATTATTCCATGATTAATTTCCCTTTCCTCTGTTTACAACTTTAACAGAAAAGAGGGAAGATGCTGAACTGTGATGTAAGGAGAGCCATGTTTACTCCTTTCCCTGGTCCAGCTCTTGTCTTGCAGGATGCTTGCTGTACCAGTTGGATGGAAGCTTTGAAAATTCAACTAAGAGGGAAGAGATAGCTCGTGTTCTGTGTATTTATGTTTTTAGTGTCAGCCTAGCCAAATTTAATGAAGTTTATCCTGATGTACACCAGCATATTCATAGCAGTGTGTTTTGTGGTAGCAAAGAACTTGAAACAAAGTAGTTGTCTATTTTGGGGGGAAGGGCTAAACAAATTACTGTGCTGTAAGAAGTGATGCGTATGTGGAATTCAGAGAAACATGGGAAAACTTAATTGGTCCATTTTCTCTGAAAATAAGGCTGATTCCATCATACTTACATGTATTCAGAATATAGTTATGTAATTGTAGCCTGCCCTTTGAAAAGATTTGTTTGTGAACATATTTGTTCATCCCATGTATTCATTTAACAAACATTTAGCATCTATTATGTATATAACCTGGTGTTAGTGCTAGTAGATATACCAGTTAAGACAAGACTTAGTCCCCACTCTTGTGGAACTTTCATTCTAGCAGAAAAATGGGAGAGACACAGATAACTGATATTATTTATTTTACATATATGCGTACAATATTATATTATAACAAATGCATTAGAGGGGTGCAGAGCAAATGATTTTGTAAGATTAGAGATAACACGAATTTTTAAAAGTTTTCTGGCATGTTCTGGCTTTCTTTGATGAATAGGACCAAGATTGTGAATGTGGCAGCTATAGAAAGGTGATGTGAAAGGGGCATCTCTCTTTATAGGATCCCATATTCAAGAGGACACCTGTCTGTGAGGATGAAGACATGTTGGAGACTAGACCTAAAGTTTGGTTCTTGGTGTCTACCTTTCACTAGGCATAGGGGAGCTAAAAACTGATACACGATAGAAGTGACCCACTGTTTACTGTGAATATACAGACAATCAAGGTACATGAATAACTTGGCAAGTAGACTAGAGTTTATAAAAGAGAATCATTTATCCAAATGAACAGGGGTTTTTGTTGTTTTTTTTTTTGACTGAGCAATGTAAAAACACATTCTAGATGAGTGTTAGAATTGCAGTCTAGTTTTATTCTTTTCACTGGCTTACTAATCTGGAGTAGAGAGGGGTTCTTGTGACAGAAATTAGAAGATAGCCTTCATTAATGAAGACTTAGGATTATTGTTTAAGGCACTGCTATACCAGTACATATTATACGTGCAAATATATAATTTACAATTACTTACAATCATAGAATCTCTAAGTTGGAAATGACTTTAGACTTCATCTAGGTCTCCTCTTACCCAAAGCATAAATTCGATTTGTAATATCCTTGACAAGTAGTAATTCAGCTTTTGAAAGAAATGTAATGATAGGGAATTCACTCCTGAAAGCAATCTATTCTGTTTGAACCACTAAGTGTTAGGAGATTTTTCCTTACTTTATGTCAAAATATGTTTCCCTAAGCACTCACCAGTACTTACAGCCTTTGGGGCCAAATAGGATAGGTCTAATTATGCTTCCCATATGATAATTCTTCAAATATTTGAAGATAACTATCATGTATTCTCTAGGCTGGACTTCCCTCCTTGCTTCAACAAAGTAGCTTTCTGTGGGTGAGTTACAGTTTGTTTATATCTGTCCTAAAATGTTGCCAGGCCTGGCATACTCCACCTGAGATCCAACCAGGGCAGGATACAGCAGTACAGTCATCTCTTTAAGTCTGGACGTGACAACTAAGACCATGTTGAGGATAGAGTGCTGAACCTGAAGCCAGACCTGAGTTCAAATCTTACGTCACACACTTACTAGCTGTGTGATCCTGGGCAAGTCACTGTTTGCCTCAGTTTCCTCATCTGTAAAATGAGCTGGAGAAAGAAATGGTAAAGCACTCCAGTATCCTTACCAAGAAAACCTCAAATGGGGTCACAGAGAACTGGTCACAACTGAACAATACCCTGGTACTAGTTTCTATATTCTTCCTGATAAAAATCTCTTCGTGCCTTCTCTCTCTGCTTATGGCCAATTTACCCTGTATTTACTCCATATAGATCTCATTCATATGTTGTTACTTATATATTATTTCCCCTTTTAGACTGTCAGCTCCCTGAGAACAGACACTGGTGTTTTTGCATATTTTTTTTATCCCTAGTGCTTATCACAGTGCTTAGCATATAGTAAATGCTTAATGAATGCTTATGTTAATAGATGTTGATGTGGTTTGACTTGTTCATCCAGTCGTATCAACTGAACTATTTTTTTAAACTAGTACCAAATAGTTTTTAGTGACTGACCCCATCTGGGTGACCAGATGTGACAAGCTGCTAGTGGATACCCTTCTCCCCTGTCTTCCTGCCAACACCCTCCTTTAACTTCCTCTTGTCCAGATACTGATTCTACTGTTCCCACCTCTGTGAGGGGAAACCTACAATCTCTTGTTTCTCTTTGTTTCTCTTTGTCAAAGGTTATATCACTTTGGGTGCCTACAGCCCCATGTTCCCTATTATATTTACCTCCCCAAAGGTTGGACATGGGTGAACTGAGAGTAAAGAGTAACCAATTATAATCCTTTTGATAAGATGGAACAATATAAGGTGTTACCATCTGCCATGCCATTATAATTAATAGATCTCTGGGCCTGACCATTTTACTTGCTTCAGCACTCTGAGGCCTTATGAGCTTTTCTAGCCACTCTGAATCCAAATCCTTCTATATATGATGTTTTACCTAAGTCCCCTGAGAGAAGGTACTGTCTTGCATTTTCTGTTTGTATCCTCAGTGCTTAGCACAGGCCCTGATCAACAGTAAGTTCTTAAGTTCTTTTTCATTCATTCATAAATTTTTTTCATAATTATATGTTTTTTCATAATCATGTGTTTCATAATAATCATTCGTAATTTTATTTGAGGTCTAATAAAGCTTTGCTCTTTTCATTTGTCCTTTTTTCTTACTGTCTTAACTTGAGATTCTAGACCCTTTGCCTTTCCAAATGAGTTATGTTAATATTTTGTGTAGTTCTGAGTAATTTGATTGGTGTGATATTAACTATGTAAGGATAGTATAATTTTTATCATATTGGTATGGCCCAATCATCAGTATTCTTCAGTTTTTTATCTTTCTTTTTGTCAGTTAGTTTTGTGATGCTTCTCTAGGGGTTTCTAAGTACAATAATATGTTGGCCTGAAAATAGTGATAAACTTTTCTCAACCAATGCTTTTTGCTTTTGATTTTGTAATCTTATTGCTACAGGTAAAACTTTTAGCACTGTGTCACATAATAATGGAAAGAGACATCTTTGCTATTCATTTTTTCCTTCTGATGTCTTTTCTTTTTTTCTTAATCTGTAGTATTTATTATTGTGTTAAAGCTGTTTTTGTTTATTTAATTATGCCTTTTCTTTTTCTGTGAGCCATCTTTTGGGGGAGGGTTTTTAGTTACTCACTTTGTTGACCATTCTGTTTCTGTATTTCTGGGAGCTGTTGGGGGAGCTACAGTCTCTTACTACCTCTCCTTCTGGCATCTTGCCAGAAGTTTTAGTAGGCAGTAATGGAATCAGAGAAATGAAACTGAGAATTAAATAGAATTTTCCAGGCACCTATAAAAATCTAACTCATCCTGAGTTATTAGAAAGTATTTGGGATGTTTTATAAGTTAACTGTATTTTCCAGTGTTACTCAGTCTTTTCAGTGTGACACACTAGTAAATTTCTAAGTCTGCTGTGGCATTTTTGGGGAGGTTTAGAGGGAAATCGTATAGGAATGGCATATTTACTGTGAAAATTAGCACCTAGATGGCAATCTGTTGATTGAAGAACGTAACTGGGAAAAATGGGCCTTTAAAAGCTTATATTTGATTAAAATAGTGAAGAACAGGCAGTGGTTACTTAGCTGTCTTAGTGTTCTACTCAGAGGATACTGAAAGAGAGCCTTATCCTTATGGGGAGGAAGTAGAAGGTGTAGAACACATAAGCAAAGCTGGCCCTACTGCAGTCCTCCTTAGGGAAAGAGCCAAGGTCTAGGAGAAGCTCATCTTTTTGTGTTAGCTTAGTATTTGTGATATGTCCTGAAACTTTGGTTTGAAAATGATGGCTTAATTAACTTTTAATACAGAATGAATCTGAAACACCATACTTTGTAGAACTGTTAAAAAATTTTTCAGCAAGTCAGTTAATTAAAAAAATGATTGATTTATTTTCACCTGCTTCTGCCCCAACACAATAAACTCCAGTGGCTCCTTATTGCTTCCAGGATCAAATAGAAAATTCTCATTCAAGGCCCTTCATAACCTATTCCTCTCCACCCCATCATCCCCAAGTCTTCTTATACCCCATTCCACATTACATACTCTTCATACTCTGATCCAGTGACTCTGGCCTCCTGGCAGTTCCATGCACTAGACACTATCTCTTCTTGCCTCTGGGCATTTTCTCTGGCTGTTTCCCCATGCCTTGCACTCTCTTTCTCCTCATTTCTGCCTCCTGACTTCCCTGGCTTCCTTTGAGTCCCAACTGAAATTCCACCTTCCACAGGAAACCTTCTATGACCCCTCTTAATTCTAGTGCCGTTTCTCTTTTAACTATTTCTTACTTATCCCATATATAGTTTGCTTATTTGTAGTTGTTGTCCACCCTGTCACCCCCTTTAAGATGGTGAGCTCCTTGAGGACAGGGACTGTCTTTTACTTGTTTGTATCCACAGAATTTACCCCATAGTAAGTGCTTAATAAGTGTTTTTTGACTGCATGTTTATCCCCCTCCCACCCCCTACCCTTTTACAAAAAAGGCAGAGAAGTGTATTTTCTCATCTCTTCTATGGTACTAAGCTTGGTGATCTTAACTCCATAACATTTCAGTTTTTTTCCTATTTACATTGTTGTGGTCCTGTATGTTTTCCTTTTTTTTTGTTGTTTGTTTTTTTTTCAAAGCTGTCCTCTTTGTCTAGGATTCCTTTTGACTTTTTTATTTTTTATTTTTTTTAATTTTTAACTTTTATTTATTTTAGTTTGCATCATTCATTTCCACGAGATTTTGAGTTACAAATTTTCTCCCCATCTTTCCCCTACCCACCACCCCAAAACAGCCATCCTCTTGTATAACCCCTCCCCCAATCTATTCTCTCCTATGTCCTCCCCTGTAATTCCTCTGACTTTCCCGTAGGGCAGGATGGATCTCCCTACCACAGTGCCTGTGTATCTTAAGTTTCAGTTGGATGTAGTTAATAATAATAATAATAATAATATATATATATACACAATTTGTTTGTTGTATGTTGTATGTTGTTTTCCTAATTCTGTTAACATCACTTTTTGTTGTCTTCCTAAGTTTCTCTGTTTTCTTTATTTCATCATTTCTTACAAAGCAGTAATATTCAATTACATTTATGTTCCACAGTTTGGTCATTTCCCTGTTGTTGGACATCTAATTTACTTTTGTAATTTTTTGCTACTATGAAAGTGCTACTATTAAGTATTTTGGTTTATATGGGGCCTTTATTATTGTCTTTGATCTCCTTAATGTATATACCTAACAGAACAAGGTGATCTCTGGGTCAAAGTATGTGGACATTTTAGTCACTTTCTTAACTTAATTTCAAATTGCTTTCCATAGTGGTTGGGTCAGTTCATAGTTCTACCAACAATGCATCAATGTGCTTGTCATCTCACAACCCTACCAACATTAACTTATTGCCATTTTTTTGTCATCCTTGCCAGTTAGCAGTGTGTGAGGTGAAACTTCAGAGTCTTTTGATTTGCATTTCTCTTATTAGTGATTTAGAGCCTTCTTTCATGTAATTATTACTGTGTATTTTCTTTTGAGAACTGTTTTTGACCACTTAGATGTTTTGGGAATGGGGACACTCACTTTTTCTGGGCAAGATGTTCTTGGTCATAAGTCTGTACATCCTTTACCATAGTGTTGTCTGCTAAATAATGTGTGATCTGTACTGTGGCTCTTAGGTATTTTAATTTTTTTTCTGTCTCCTTGTAGCTATTTTTTTCTTTGGCCTGGAAGCTCTAGATTTTAGCTATGATGTTCTTGGAAGTTTTAATTTTGGAGTTTCATGAAGTGACTTAGTAGATTCTTTTATTTCTAGTTTGTCCTCTGGTTCTAAGAGATATGGGAAGTTTTCTTTAAGATTTTTTTTGGAAATTAATGTCTAGGCTCTTTTTTGGTAGTACAGTGATCCTTGAATCTTTTCCCCTTGATCTGTTTTCTAGGTTGTTTGTTTTTGCTATGAGATACTTTAAAGCTTCTTCCACTTTTTTAGTATTTTGGCTTCATTTGAATATTTTTTTGTTTTTCTCATGAAATCATTAGTTTCTGCTTGGTCCATTCTAATTTTTAGAGAGCTTGTTGCTTGGGCAAAATTTTGAATCTCTTGTGCCAAGCCAGTTCCCTTTCCGGTTCTTTCCTCTGTTCTGTCACTTTCATTTCTTTAAAAAATTTTTCCTTCTAGCTCTCTCATTTTATTTATAAAAAACATTTTAAAATTCTTTAACACTTGTAAAAGTTCCAGTTGAATTTGTACCCATGGTTTGTTTTTCTTTGAGTCTTTGCTTGTAGATATTTTGAAGTCATTCTTTTCTTCCAATTTTGTGTCTTGAGCATATCTTTCACCATAATAATCCCACCATAAAAGGTGGGAATCTCTTTTGTTTGTTTGCTCATTCTTTCAAATTTCAAACTTTATATTAGGGTAGGACTTTGTATGTTTTAGGAGGGAAGATCTGGACTGATCCCACTGCTGTTTTCTTGGAGTTATTGTGTGTTATTTTATTCCAAGCTGTTAGGGACAGCTTGGTCTGGGGACCTGCAAGCTTTCAGGATGCACAGAATGATCTGATCCAAGGCAAGTTTCATTGCTGCCCTTCTGATTTGATCTCAGAAAGTTCTTGATCTTGGTTTTGGTCTAAGCATTGTAAGGCTGCTGCTGGATGCTCTGCTGCTTCAGAGGAACAGAGCTGTAGCTCTCCTTGGTCTAGTGTTTCTAACGCTCCAGACTGAGAGTCTGCTTTGGTCCTGGGCTCCAAGTCACATAGTTGCTACTTGCTTTTGAACTTGTTCCTTGCTCAGTACATAGCCCAGAACTCAAGAATTCTCCCTGCCCTGGCATAGTTTGTCTCAGTCCATCCTGGATCAAAGCTGCCAGTTGGTACCTGTTCCCTTACCTTGTACAAGTTCATGGTGCTCCAGTATGGTTTCATTTCATTCATTCATTTCATTTCTTTCTTAGTATAAAGCTACTGGACACTAGACTCTTTCATGCAGCTAGTGTTCCTGGCTAGAACCTGGTCACTTTTTCTTGTATTTCCTAATCAATTTTTAGTCTTGTGCCTTTTCTGTTTCTGTTTAGAAGAGTTGTGTTGGGGTGGGGGAGTAGGAGCTTGCAGTGTTTCTTTATGCTACTCTGCCATCTTTTCTTCCCTTTCAAAAGATGGGAAGATGGAAAGGGAATAATCATCTATTTGGCGTTTACTCTGGAGAAGGAAATGGCAAATATTCCAGTATCTTTGCCCCAGAAACCCCAGATGGAATCATGAAAAGTAGGACATGACTAAAAATAACTGAACAAAAGTGTTTACTGTGTGCCAGACACTATGTAGATGATTTACAAACATCTCATTTGATCCTCACAATAGCTTCAGGAGGTAGGTGCTGTAATTATTCCCATTTTGCAGTTGAGGAAACTGAGTCAGACCATGGTTAAATTGACTTGTCCGAGGCCATATAGCAAAGAAGTGTCTGAGACTGGATTTGAACTCAAATAATTTTAATCTACCAAAGATATCCACTCTTGGAATTCATAGTGGATAGCAAAGTTTGCTAAATATTTTTTCTTCTATATAGATTACTATGAGAAAGATGAACTGATTTTTTTTTTTACAGTTAAGTACGTTGTAGACTGGTAAATCTGTTGCTGCATCTTTTCATATGGAACTAATTGTATGATGTCTGGTTAAGAGTTTAACTCTTTATTTCTCATTATTCTTTCAGCTTGTGCTGCATTTCACCAATTCTCGCAGCCAAAGTACTTAAGGGTGCAGAAGTGACGGTAGGACATGAACAAGAGGAAGGTGGGAAGTGGCCTCACTGTGGGACTGCAGAAGCCATTAAAGCCTTAGGAGCAAAACACTGTGTGAAAGAAGTAACTATATCCTTTTTGGATGTCAGTCAGGAAACAGGACAGCAGTTCTCTGTCTGCTGACAGATCTGCCACCATAAGCAGAGCTTAAGGTGTAGCAAATTGGATTAGCTTTATGTTACTTTGGGTTTCAGGTGAGTAGAGAAAGGAATAAGCATTTATATGGTGCCACTTTGTGCCCTTTTTAAATATCTCATTTGATCCTCTCAATGATCCTGGGAATTAGGTACTGTTATTATCCCCATTTTATAATTGAGAAAACTGAGTCAGACAGAAGTTAAGTGACTTGCTCAGGGTCAGACAGCTAGTCAGTGTCTAAGGTCAGATTTGAAGTCAAATCTTCATGATTCTAAGCTCAGTGTCACCTACCTGCCTAAGTGATAGGATTCTCTTCCTTGTCCTCAAATGCTGGACAACTAATGTAGCTTTCTTAGTAAGGTGACTCAATTGTCACAAAAAAAAAAATAGAGAATTTTCAGTGAAAAATATATTGGAACAGTAGATATAACTGTATTATCCAGCAGTATCAAGAGTGGAGTCAGAGAATGGTTCTGAGATGCAGAAATGTAAATACTTTATATAATTAAATATTATCTAGAGGAGTACCAGATGCATTAGCTCTTTGTTGACTTTTTGTTTTCCATAACTTCTCCTTACGAAGCTCATGTGGACATCAAGAACAAGGTGGTCACAACTCCAGCCTTCATGTGTGAGACAGCATTGCACCTTATTTTTGATGGAATTGGGATAATGGTACAGAATGTGTTGAAACTAACTAAAAAATAAGAACCCAGATTCTCAGTAGCAACAAAAGTCTTGAGTGCTTCAGTTCTGAGTAGAACAGTATCAGACAGAGAGTACTTTGACCTGGTAACCTGTATTTTTTTTCCTCTTCCATCTCTACATGGTGAGAATTTATTTTACTGGGTTTATAGATGTTTCCTACTTAAAGAGAGGTCTTTTTAAGTTGCTAATTTAGAGATGAAAAATTTCATCCTAGGTTTGGTTTGGTTCGCTTGTTAGAGAAGGAGGGACTCTCAAAATTGAGAGCAGTAACTGTAATGTGTTTTTTTACAACATACTTTTTACATTAAAACCTAGACCAGCTTTTGCTGGATGGTAATTGAATACAAATAATATTTTGCAATCCTAAATTGAATGTATTATATCATACTTTTTATTGTTTGGAAGTGGAGGAGTATAATGTTTAACTTCTCATCTTCCAAATCTGAATGTAAATGGAACCAATAAAATAAAAGAAGTAAATACTTTGTATTTGTTTGTGGATTTGTACTGATGTATAAGATGCTATCGCACAAAATCCCTTTAATGAAAGAGAATGTGTTTAATTCTTTAGTGAAAGCACACTTTTAACAGCTTTGGGTCTTATGATACAGTGATAAATGTGGTACCAAGAGTGTTCTTTTAAGTGAGTCTCAGTTCTTCATCATAGATCTCATCCTTTTGTAATCAGGGAGAAGAAAGGCAAATTGTAGGTCTTTAAATCTATTATGCTGGTTTCCTAACCTTGTTAAGATTTGCTGACAGTCATCGTATAGTTGGCTTAGATCTCCAAGCACGTAAAAACAAAATGAAATTCACTGATGCGATTGCTGTTGCCATTAAAATGGCCTCTCTTCTTGTGTTTTCATTTTTGATTGTGGAATCTTCTTTCCATTTTTTCTTTCATTAAAACAGAAATAGGTAAAACACACGTTGGGTGGCTTACCGTTGAGCCATTGCTTCTTAGAATTAAATTTAATTTAATAAACACTTATTAAGCGCCACTACGTGCCAGGCACAGTGCTGAGCACTGGGGATACAAAAAGAGGCAAAAGGCAGACCCTGCCCTCGGGGAGCTTACAGTCTAACGGAGTGGCTAATGTTCATATGGTGCTTGCTGTGCCACAGCTAGGTGCTGTGCCAAGGGCTTTGTGGTAGCTTGTTTTGCAGAGTTGCTCAGCGACTCTGGGAGGTAAGTGCTCTTATTTATCTCCATTTTACAGATGAGGAAAATGAGGCAAACAGGTTATGACTTGCCCAGGGTCACACAGCTAATAAGTATCTGAGACTGCATTTAAACTCGGGTCTTCCTGAAGCCAAGCTCGACTAGACACTCAGCTGCAGGAGCCTCTTGATAATAGGCAAATGCATTTTTTGAAGGGGTACGATGCTTTCGTCTACAAGTTGAGATGGGACAGCCTTTCCAAGGTGCACTGTTTATTGTATGTTTGTGTACCTCCCTCAAGTGAATACCCACTGGTTTGATAGAACGAATTACCAACCCATGGTTAGTAGTGATGTCTTCCTGCTTAGAAAGCAAGCCTTCATTTCACAGGTAGTCATCCAAGTGGGACTTAAGTGGAGTTTTCTTGTATAAACAGTGTTGTAAATGGTGGCTAACTCCTCAGTGCAGTCCACAAATAGATAAAGCACATATTAAGCACTCACTGTATGCTAGGTGCTATATTGGATAGCATCAGGGGTGTGAGTGTGAGCAAGTACGGTGGCCCTAAATGGGGGGAAGGCAGCACACAGAGGGCTTTGGGGAAGTGACATTCCAGGGAATGTGTTCAAAAAGTAGCAAAGAAGCATGCAACCCAGGTGACATTTCTGAAATTGTAAGTACAGGTGGGCTTTCACAAGAATCAGTACTCAATTCACAAGTCACATTTCCTTAGCACTTTAAAGCTTTGCCCACAACACAAAGGAAAAAACTGAGGCTCAAGGCAGTTAAGTAATTTTTCCAAATTCACACAGCTAGAAAAGTGAGTCTGTCCTTCTCCTGAGTACAAGTCCAGCATTAATTCTACTGCACTGTATTCCTCTACTTTAGGTTTTCCTAAATTATGACCTCCATGTGTGTTAAATAATTCACAAACTCATTCTTAATTCCAGTGCCAAGTTCCCCTCCTACCTGCTGTACTATTTGACTTGCCTGGATTGTTTAAGCCATTCTTGGTTTCCTAGAGGAAAAAAATTGGAAAAAGTGAAGGAACAAAGTAGGGGTAGTGCTTGAACAATTATTAAATACCTACTTTCTTGCTGTAGGCAGAGAGGTGAGATAGGAGGTCATTTTCTGTGTCTTTGGGGGATAAACTGGTCCAGAGAAGTAGAATTCCAGAGGTGATCCCCAAACCTTAGTTAATGGGGTATTTCACTTTTCCCACCAAACTTTTTTTTTTTTTAACTAAAATTTTGTCAGGTCATTTGCTTTTTTGGCTTCAGTTTTCTCATTTGTAAAATTAGTGGGTCAATCTAAGTGATCTTTTCCAGTTCTTCCCAGCTCTAAATCTGATGATCCTATTTTTAGTGTCGTGTGAAAAGCATTTTCTGCCTCCAGGGGGTGGTGATAAAAGCAGTTTTGTGGCTTGTAAGACTTCTGTGAGCCTGTAGTCTTATTCCCTGTTATGTTGATGCTCCCAAGGAAACAGACAGTGCTAAGGAGATTGGTCTCATGAGTATGGGAGAAAGACCTGCCCTTTGCAGGGTAAGCCACTCTGTGGAGATGGAAGTTGAGGGGAATTCATAGAGGAGGAAGAAGGGAAGCACATTTAAGTTAGCTGGTTTAAAAAAGAAACAGTCCTAAGCTTCTGTGATAACATTGTTTCAAACTGCTCTCTCTGCATCTTGCTCACACCCGCCTGGGCTCCAAATTGCTCTCTCTTTTCCCTTTCCAGGCAGCCATTGGTCATGGGATCATAGAGCTGAAATTGTACCTGGAATAGTGCTTAGGTAAGATCATCTAGTCTGACCTCAGCAGATGAGGGAACATGCCTAGACAGGTATAGACTTGCCCAAGGTCACATTTGTTGTTATTGTGCAGTCATTTTAAGTCCTGTTCAATTTTCTGTGACCCATTTGGGGTTTTCTTGGCAGAGATATTGGAGGAGTTTGCCATTTCCTTCTCCAGCTCATTTTGCAGCTGAGGGACTGAGGCAAGCAAGGTTAAGTGACCTGCCTAGGATCTCACAGCTATTAGGTATCTGAGGTCAAATTTGAACTCAGGAAGGTAAGTCTTTCTGACTTTAGACCAGGCGCTCTGTCCACTCTGCCCCCACCTTAGCTGCGCATCCAAGGCCATGTAAGTAGGTAGCAAATAGAGGTCAGATTCAGCCATTCTCTGACTCTCAATGTACCACTCTTCATTACACTACAATGTTAATTTTCACCTCATGTCACCTTAATGTGATGGCCGTGGGGAACCACTGTACAATTTGCTTTCTGCCCCGTGCCTCATAAGGTTGGTTCTGGCTTCTCTAGGGGTAGTTTTATTTACCAGTAATTTCTGCTGTGATGAGAAACTCCATTCCCGCTTCGTTTGTGAGTGATATTGAGGCATAGTCTCTAAAGAAATCCTTGCATGTTGCCAAATTTGAGATGGCTTTTCTTGTATAGGTGTCTTGTTCCTGCAGATCCTTCATGTCCTTGGTGGGAAAGGAGTGGGTGGGTAAGTTATGCTCAAAAAGACTGTGGTGGTTGAGCAAAGATGTGTTGGCAGCCTGTTACTGGGGATTTGTCAACTGTTGGCAATGTTTTGTTGCTATCATCTTCCTTGAGCTTAAGGGCAGAATAGTCAGTCACAGAGAAGATAGGAAATGCTTTTACATCTCGCCTATCTCATCCTCTTACTCACTCCCATTTTGTTTTTTTTTTTTTTAGAAAAATGTCAGGGCATACATTATTCAGCACCTTGTGGCTAAAACTAATTTATCATTAGCTTCTTTACAAGTGTTTACTGCTGTCTGTATTATCATCATAAGGAAGTATAGATCTAGGTTGTAGGTGCAATTATGGGTTGCCAGTGCTTTAAAAATCAGAGTGTAAATACAGTTATCTCATCCACATTGTAGGGGTTATGAGCAGTGCCCCTGTGATCTGGAAAATGTGTGTAAAATTTTTTGATGCTCCCTTTGTAACAGAGAAGTCTGAATTTTTTCCTTTTTCTTTTATAGGGTATTTATGATACTTTATTGTAAAATTTGGTTTAAGTATTTGGTCATAGGCTATTATGTAGATCAGTATTAAGTAAAAATACTAACCTTTGTGTTGTCTGCTGGTTTTTGTGTTTTGTGTTCAGCTTCCACAAAACTTCCCCCAAATTCCCATTTAATTTCTTATACTGATCCATGATATGTTGAAATTGTGATGGGGAAAATCGCAACATGGAAGAGATAACTGTACTATTCTCTGACTCTTGGAGGGAAAGCTAAATTTCTGGCCAAAGGAAGCTGAGAGTCAACTCTGCTTGACATATGAACCAGTCTCTAAAATGCTATTAATTATGAGTTATTACTGTTATTACTATTACTCTGTTGGGAAATTGGGAAAACCAATTAGCTAAGGTAATTAAGATTAATGGGGTAATTGTACATGTACACGCATACGCACACATACACACATAATGCTTTGGTTTCAAAGTGTTTTATCTTATATGATATTCACAGTAATACCATAAGGTATATATTTTCTATTTTGCGTGTGTATGTATATGTTATTTCCTTTGATAAGAATGTGGGTCTTTTTCAAATTTAAAATTCAATATTTTATTTTCCCCTATTTACATGTAAAAACAATTTTAGCATTCTTTTTTAAAATTTTTATTTCCAAATTCTCCCCCTTCACACTCCCCCCATCGTTGAGGAGGAAAGCAGTTTGATATAGGTTATACATGTGTAGTCATACAAAACATTTCCATATTAATCATGTTGTGAAAGAAAATATAGACAAAAAAAAACAAAGAAAAAATTTTTAAAGATATGCTTTGATTTCTGCATTCAAATTCCATCAGTTCTTTCTCTGGAGATGAATAGCATTTTTCATCCAAAGTCCTTCAGAATTGTCTTGGATCATTGTATTGCTGAGAGTAACTAAGTTATTCACAGTTGATCATCACACAGTATTACTGTATATAATGTTCTCCTGGTTCTGCTTGTTTCGCTTTGCATCATTTCATGTAAGTGCGGGTTTTTCTGAGAACATCCTGCTCATCAGTTCTCATAGCACAGTAGTATTCTATCACGATCATATACAACTTGTTTGGCCATTATCCAATTGATGAATAGCCCCTCAATGTCTAATTCTTTTTTGTCCTCACAAATCAGGGCTTAAATTTATTATTTTGTTGATTTTTTTAGACTTAAGAAGGTGATGGGGAAAATGTTCATAATGCAGATTAAGTTTAAAAGTGTATCACATTCATTTTTTTTTAAATTCAGAGAGCCATTTGTTAAACCAAATGTCCAGTTCTTTGCCACTACTAAAAGAGCTGCTATAAATATTTTTGTACATATAGATTCTTTTCCTTTTTGTTTTTTTTTCCTTTGGTATTCAAACCTAGTACTGGTAATGCTGGGTCAAAGGGTATGTATAGTTTTATAGTCATTTAGGCATAGTTCAGAATTGCTCTAGAGAATGACTGAATCAGTTCATGAACTCCATCAGCCATGTATTAGGCGTCCCAATTTTCCCACGGCACCTCAAACACGTGTCATTTTCCTTTTTTGTCATATTAGCCAATCTGATAGGTGTGAGGTGGTACCTCAGAGTTGTTTTAATTTGCATTTTTCTAATCACAGTGATCTAGAGCATTTTTTCATATGACTATAGATAGTTTTGACTACTTCATCTGAAAACCTGTTCATATCCTTCGACCATTTATCAGTTGAGGAATGGCTTTCATTTCTATAAATTTGACCCAATGTTTCTATATATTTGAGAAATTAGGCCTTTATAAGAATGTGGGTTTCTTGAGATGAGGGGCTGTTTCATTTTGGTCTTTGTATCCCCAGCACCTAGCTCTGTGTCTGGCACAGATTAGGCATTTAAGATTAAATGCTTGTTCATTAGTTAACTGATTGATTTAAGTTGGTTATGTATAAATATTTCAATTTTACAGAGGAGAAAAACTGGCTCAGAAAGTTTAGTGACTTATCTATGTTCACAGAGTCAGTAAGTATCTAAGTTACTCCAAGTTTTCTGTCTTCAAGTTCAATATAGCATTTTTTAAAATTTAATTTTTTAAATGAACAAAAATTTATTTTCTTTCTCACCCTCTACTAAAGAAAAACAAAACAAAACTCTTGTAAGAAATGTTCAGTCAAGAAAAACAAATTCCTACACTGGCCAAATGCAAAAAATGTATGTCCCATTCTACACCTTGAGTCTAATACCCAATATCAGGAGGCATATGTAACCATTGTTCCTCTGGAATAGTAATTAATAATTCTGTTAATCAGAGTTCTTAAATGTTTCACAGTTGTTTGTCTCCTCATTATGTATCAGTTCATGTAAAAGTCTTCCCAGGCTTCTCAGAAACTGTTTCCTTCATCATTATAACACAATAGTAATCCGTTATATCCACAGTTTGTTCAGCAATTCCTCAATTAATGGGCACTTGCACACCCTTAGTTTCCAGTTCTTTGCCACCACAAAGAGAGATGCTTCAATTATATTTTGTATATATAGGTCCTTTTCCTTTTTTTTCCCTTTTCGGCCTAATAGTGGTATTGATGGGTCATAGGTATGTACTATTTTGTAACTTTGGGGGGCATAGCTCCAAATTGTTTTCCATGATAACTGAACTGATAAGTCAATAAACATTTGTTAAGTGCCTACTATGTGCCAAGCACTGTTCTAAGCACTGTGGGTACAAAAGGAGACAAAATAATGTCCCTGCCCTCAAGGGCCTTACAATCTAATGGGGGGAGGCAACATGCAAACAATATGCAAAGCAAGTTATATACAGGATAAATAAGAAATAATTCATGTCTCCACCAACAGTACATCAATGTGCCCATTTTCCTGCAACGCTTTCACGTCGTCTTTTGTCAGTCTGATGTATTCAAAGTGCAACCTCTTAGTTGCTTCAATTTGTAATTCTCTAATAATTAGTAATTTGGAACATTTTTTATATGGGTTTTCATAGCTTCGATTTCTTCCCCAGAAAAATTGTCTGTTCATATCCTTCCATCATTTGTCAATTGGGAAAAGGCTCTTAGATAGCATTGTTTTTTAACTACACCATCCTGCCTTAACCGGGAAGTAATACTAACTGGCATCCTGTAATTCCTAACTCACGCTGAACCCAGGTATGAGTGGATGCTAGCATCCTGGAAAATTTACAAAGTACAGCCCAATCAGAAAAAGCGAAACCAGAGATCTAAAGCAGTGTCACCCAAAAAAGAGGAAAGGCAAATACTTTAATATTTCTGACTTAAATGTGGTTTATTTTTTATTTTTAAAACTATGTAGAACATGAACAGCTTTGAGTGATGGACCATGTCTTCCACATCCTCTGTAAATCCCCACTGTACCTCATCTGTTTTTTCTTCATGTTAGAAGCTGACACTCTGGATTGTGTTGTTTTCAGTTTTCTAACTGGGAGGAAAAGAAGTCTGGAAGGAGTTGCCTTAAGTGTTGTCTGCATTTTAAGATAGATCTTTGCATTTAATTAAGACAAACATTATATTCTAACTATATGCAGATTACTATGCTAGAAGCTAAGAAGTGTGAACTGGTGAAAAATAGGGTTGACTGATGTAGTGTCAGCCTCCCGGGATGCATATATGTTAAGGCTAATAACCTGGGGAGGCGGAGCTAAGTGGTGCAGTAGACAGAGCAATTGGGCTTGGAATCAGGAAGACTCATCTTCACAAGTTCAAATCTGGATTCAGGCACTTAGAAGCTGTGTGACTCTTGGCAAATCACTTAACCCCATTTGCCTCAGTTTTCTCATCTTTGAAATGAGCTGGAGAAGGAATTGGAAAATCACTCCAATATCTGCCAAGAAAACCACAAATGGGATCATGAAGCGTCAGACATGACTAACAGCAACAACAAAATAAATTTAGACACAGGGCATTACTACCCTCTTACCTCTCTATCTTTCTAATCTCTTACTGGATGGTTTCTGCATCCCTGCTCCTAACTTTTAGGCAATTTAGAAAATAGTCTCATTTCACTGGTCCCCAATTGTATTATTATTGTCTCCTATGGATGACAGGGCAGTCTCTTATTGGTGCTAGCTTACTCTTTGTTTGAAACTTTATATGATGTTGAGTTCTGAGTTGCCCTGAGCCTTTGACTGGAGTATAACAGCTGTTGCACATTTACCTGTCTGAAAGCTACCCCACTGTGTGTTGCCTTCGTCCAAGGGCACCTGGAGGCAGCACACTGAGACTGTTCCCTGTGAGCATTTATTCTCTTCTTCCCCTTGTGAGTAGTGATACAATTTTCTGTCCGAATGACCCTGCTGCTCTTTGTCTGAACTCTACTGCACCACAGAGGGCTCTAAGACAAGATCCCTACCCTCATGAAGTTAGGGGACTGTTACACATAATACTAATAGCCTGTTGTTGTTTTTTTTAAGGCTAGTCTTAGAGTCAGGAAGACCTAGCCATGATACAAAAGAATGCATGTTATGTTCATTAGGAAAATGCTAAAAGGAGAGGACTGAGAGATTCAAGGAAAACTTCTGGAAGGAAGCATTTTAATTGGGTTTTAGAGAATGTGTAAGGATTCAGCAGCAATGGGAAAGGAGGGTGGAAAAACGTGGAGAAGTTTGATTGTCTGGAGCACTGAGCCCACTGATATGAGATAAAGCTGGAAAGGTAGGGGTGGTATTAGATAGTGGAGGAGTGCCAGACAAAGGGGTGTGTGCTTTACTTGGTAGGCTCAAGGGAGCCATTGGAGGGTTTTGAGCAGAGGAGTAACTGTGACCAAATCTGTGCATTTATGGTTCTGCCTTTCTGCCTTTAGAGCAGCTTCACTTATTTTCTCCAAAAGAATTGCTCCACCTCTGCCTCCATGCCACACAACAAATGATACTTAGGTAAAGTTTGTTATTGCTGTCCATGCATCAATTCTGATTGCTTTCTTTTTGGTCTAGAGTTATATTTCGATGCAGTGAAGATGCTTTGTTTATATATGTCTATATATACACACATATATAGTTATATTTAAGATTTGTGCCAAGAGAATATATTTAATAAAAATTGAGCTGACATGAAAAAGTATTAAATTGGTAAGAATACCTATTTCCTGCTTTTGCTTTGTCCAAGGCTTTCACTCTTTGAAACAATGCTTCATTGTGTTCTTTCAGTGATTCTGCTCTGCACCTGACTTCTATAATCAAAATGTTACATATATACATTTATAGTCAATGAATCAGATTAAAAATACAATAAACATATGGATCATATTCTAAGAGAATAAAGCATAGCAAGCAAACCAATTGGATATGGAGGTCATGATCAAATTAATGAGGTTGGTTGTATTTAAAGGGGAATGGGGTCAGTGATCTTATTTTAAGTCAAATGTCTGTTTAAATTATGGAGGAGATGTGAATTTCCTCCCTACAAGAAAGAATGCTAGAATGGAAATTGAGCGATGTTAGATTCAGAGTCCCAGGTTTGCCACCATCTGTGGCTATGGGAAGATCACTCCCCATCTCTGGGCCTCAGTTTCCTTATCTGTAAAATGAGATAATTATACAGAATGAGACAATTATACAAATATATTAGAGGTGACGCAGTGAATAGAGTCCTAGAGTCCTAGAGTCAGGAAGAGCTCAGTTCAAATCTGGCCTCAGATACTAGTTGTGTGACCCTAGGCAAGCCACTTAACCTTTGTTTGACCATTTCCTTGTCTGAAAATGGGGATAATTATAGCATACCTCACAGGGTAGTCATGAGGATCAAATGAGATAAATATTTGTAACGTATTTAGCACAGCACCTGGCACATAGTAGGCACTTTAAAAATGCTTGTTTTCTTCCTTCCTGGATAATTTCCTTGGTGTTCAGTGGACTACATGTTCATTGTGAGTCTACATTGTGATATAGCAGCTATGGGCAGCCAGGTTGTACAATGTACAGAGCGCCAGCCTTGAAGTCAGGAGGACCCAAGTTCAAATTTGGCCTCAGACACTTAGTGGCTATGGTTCCCTGGGCCAGTCACTTAACCCTGTTTTTCTCAGTTCCTCATCTGTAAAATGAGTTGGGGAAGGAAATGGCAAACCACACTATCTTTGCCAAGAAAACCTGAAATGGGACCATGGAGAGTCAGACACTACTGAAACAACTCAACAACAGCAGCAACATGGCAGGTGTAGAAGTGAATGTGGCCTCCTTGGCTCTGGTCCGACCAGACCTAGAGGATTGTCTTTTGTCCCATTTAAAAAGGTTGGGCAAACTGGAATGGGTCTGGAAGACGTTCATCAGAATTGTAAGTGGGCTAGAAACCTTGTTAGAAAAGAATCACTGCAGGGAAGTAGGGAAGTAAACTGGAGAAGGGGAGATTTGGGTGGACATGATAGCTGTCTTCAAGTATTGGGCATTTGGGAAAGAAGTTAAGATGTTTTCTGTTTAACCCTAAAGGTAAGAACCAAGAACAGTGGATAGAAATCACTGAAAAGCAGCGTTAAGCACATGGAAAGGACATGCTTGTGTTACCAGTGAAAGTTGCCGGCAAGTGCAGAGAGCCTCCAGAGGTAGAAGGCAACGCGTCAGTGGAAGATTTCCAGCAGAGGGACAGTAGGGTGCCCATGTGCTGGAGGCTAGAACAGGTGACATCTGAGATCTAACCCTTCCAGTTCTGCTGTTCTGTGAGCCTGTGTCCTCTTTGAGTTCCTGGCATTATCTATCCTTTGCATGAGATTTTCCCCAGCAATGCTGCTTTAGAGATGACATCCTTTCTTGTGCTGACATTTTGGTTAGAGCCTAGTAATAATAATTATAGTATTAATAATAGCTAACATTTATGCAGTATGTTAAGGTTTGCAAGGTTTACATATGCTAACTCACTTGATCCTCACAAGAACCCTGTGGGATGGGTTATTGCTCCCATTTTACAGATGAGGAAACTGAGACACAGAGGTTCAGTGACTTGGCCCGGTTAACATAGCCAGTAAATGTCTGAGACTGTTTTTAGAACTCAGACCTTCCTACCTCCAAGTCCTCTTTACCACCCCATCACAGGATTGTAGATTGAGTGCCAGAAAAAGTTCACCTCTTTTTGGTGAGCTTAAATTCATACATATATATGTGTAATACATGTATATATTATATATGTTTAAATACATACACATGTGCACATATATGCACATATATACCATATACCATATATACACATATACATATGTATGTGTGTATATTTATCTCTTATCTATCTACAGAATGTCAGAGCTAGAAGAGATCTTGTTGAGTTGTTTCAGTCACGCCCCACTCATGGGATTATCTTGGTAAAGATATTGGAGTGATTTTCCATTGCCCTCTCCAGTTCATTTTACAGATGAGGAAACAGAGGCAGAGTTAAGTGACTGGCCCAGGGTCACACAGCCAGTAAATGTCTGAGACCGAATTTGAGCTCAGGTCCTCGACTCCAGGCCCAGTGCTCTATCCATTGCACTACCTAGATGCCCTAGAAGAGATCTTATGTATCCTCTTCTCTAGTCTTTCTCATAAATGAGAAAATTGAATCTCAGTGAGGTCAAGCACTTCCTAAGGTCACAAAGCTAGTTCATGGTATCACTAGACCTGGTGCTCTTAGCCCAGTGCTCTTCCCCTAGATGGTTTGTCTCAGGGATATTCCTGTGCACTTAAGGTGACAGTGACACATCCAGATACTGTGGTCAGTTGGCTACTACCGCTTTTTTGTTGTTGTTTGTTTGTGGCTTTGTCTAGACCTATGATTTCATCAGGGAAGGGGTTTCTCTGCACAGAATCTCCCTCCACAAGTAAAGATCTGTAACTATTCTGCAACCTATGATGTTGGAGAGCTCCCCGGAGCATGGAAACATTGAGTGACTCACCCAGGGTGTCAGAGGCAGGACGAACTTGAATCCAGATTGCTCTGACTCTGGGGCCAGTTCTAGACCTATAACACCAACAGTAATGAAGATAATGATAGTGATGGTAATAAATGGTAATAATAATTCTAGGGCCTTTCCTCTTTTTATGATCTCAAATTTGTCCTGTATGTAGTTTATACAGTTATCCCTTCCACATCATGGGAGCTAGGCATCCTGATAATCTGGAAAAATGGTGTAAAGTTTTTTGGCCTTCCCTTTGTACCAGAGAAGAGGTCGGATTTTTTCCCTCATTCTTTTATGGGGTATTTACAGTACCTTACTGTAAAATTTGGGGTAACTATTTGGTCATAGGACATATACAATGCTATACATATATTTTATGCATTTCTGAGTTTGTAAACTGCTTCTGTGTTGTCTGTGGCTTCCACAAAACTCCCCAAAAGTTCCAGTTTAATTTCTTATGCCATCCCATGATACATCAACACTATGATGGGGAAAATTGCAATGTGGAAGGGATAACTGTGCATATTTGAATGTGGTCTTCCCTACTAGACTGAGCTCTTTGAGGGAAGGGGCTGTTTTTTGCCTTTCTTTGTGTCTCCAGTGTGCAGTACAGTGCTTGGGCACATAGTAGAAGCTTAATAAATGTTTATTGACTGAGCAGTAATAATAATAATAATAATAATTCTAGCTCTCATTTATGTAGCACTTTAAGATTTTCAAAGCACTTTACAGAGATTTTCTCATTTGAGCTTTATAACACACTTCTTCTCACTACCACCTGTCTCCCTTTAAAGCTTTGACTAGCCTTCCCCATTAATTAAACAGCAATCACAGATATTAGATTGAACTCAAAAGATACATCTCCTAGACTTATAATATTTAAGAGAGTAGATAGATATAATTCTAGTCCAGGACCCCCTCTCTCTGAGGGGAGCAGAGTGACAGCCTCTGATCCCACTCTTCTGTTTCCACCCCTGTTAGGAATTAGCCTAGGCTACATATGGGGGAGCACCCCTCATAATATGTGAGGAGAGGATAAGTGTATCTGTAGCACCTATTGAGCAACGCTATTGGAAGGCTCACATGAGATAATGTTTACAAAGCTCTTTGCAACTCTTCAGGTGCTATAGAAATGTTGGCAGCTCTTATTTTTGTTGTACAGTGTAATCTTAGAGAATTCCCTGGGGGAAGTGAGAGGTTAAATGACTTCAAGGCCAAACAGCCCTGTGTGTTAGATGGCACAGATGGCACATACTTGTTACGTGGATCTTACTGACTCCCAAGCCCAGCTCTCCACTGCTCCTCCTTTCTGACTTTTTCCCACTTAAGTGTTTAGGTTAAACTGATTGTACATAAGTGTGTGTCAAATCCAAAGAGAATCAGGGGCCGTTAACTGGTACAGAAACATCTCTGTAGACTGAATGTTGACTTAATTTTAAAATATATTATCTGTTATATTTTTATTTATTTTATTAAGTATTTTCCAATTGCATTTTTGGGGGGAGACAATTGGGCTTAAGTGACTTGCCCAGTAAGTAAGTGTCTGAGGCTGGATTTGAATTCAGGTCCTCCTGACTCCAGGGCTGGTGCTCTATCCACTGCACCACCTAGTTGCCCTCCGTTACATTTTAATCTGTTTTAAGCCACATTCCTGGGGCTTCACGTTTGACATCTGTGCTGTAGACTGTAAAAATAGGTATGATTTTCTGCTGGCAGCTCAGAGCTGGAGATGGTGATAAGGAGGAGGTGGCTATAGGGGAGTGGCCAAGGGGCCCTCAGATGTTCTCTCCTGGTAGTCCCCAGTTCCTTTTGTTCTCCTCTGCCATCTTGGTGGTGTTTGCCATTTTGCCCATCTTGGAAGTGGGAGAATAACTTCCCTGAGGCTGCCTCAGAGTCCTAGGCCCTTTTCTAGTTCTTCAGATTCCTGGGGAATGCTACTGACTATGCTGGCTTCATGGTGCCTGGGTACCAGGCCAGGGCCTTTGTCACCCTAAGGTTCAAGACTGTGTGTTTGGCAATTAACTGAAGCTTTCAAATGAACCCCTTGGCGATTTTTCACTAAGAGCTGAGAGAAGCCACCCTATTTGGCTGACCCTTGAGCTTCTCTCCTGTGTGGAGGGGCTTCAGGGGTCATACCCGACCTGGTGGGCACTACTGCAATGAATAATGAATGACGTGAAACTATGTTGCCATAGATACAATGCCTGGAGAGCATTTCCGTGATTCCCAGGTCCCAATGCTGATGAATGGATTTATCAGACAGTGACTGGCCCATGATGTATGTTCCCTGAACAGCCTTAGCATGGAGCACCTGTGAACCTGATACTCCTTTGCTAGTCTTTCTCTTTTTTTTTTCTTTTTTGGAGGGGGGAAGGTAGGGCAGTTGGGGTTAAGTGACTTGCCCAAGGTCACATGGCTAGTTTTTGTGTCAAGTGTCTGAGGTCAGATTCAAACTCAGGTCCTCCTGACTCCAGGGCTGGTGCTCTATTCACTGCGCCACCTAGCTGCCCCCTTTGCCAGTCTTTCTCACAGCCTCAGTGGCTGGTTCTAGTAGGAGGCCCTTCCTCACACAGGTGCTGACCAAGCCTCCGGGGAAACCCCTGTGATACTGATGAGCAAACTGAGCTCTTGTCTGTAGCTATGAGTTCTGGGAATGCCTGACTTCAAACCTCATTTCTTTTGGGGATAAATAAGTAGCTTCTGGCCAGTGGGCCCAAGCCCTAGGCTTCCCCACCACTTCAGGCCTCATCTTGCTTGATGGCTATATCACTTTGATAACTTTATCTTCAAATGGCAAAATGTCCCATTTGTCGACAAGATGTCTTCAGTGCATAGGATATTTATTTGGAAGCAATCTTTTTTCTTACCTCTTCACAGTGTAGAAGCAATAAGATTTATGGGGTACCGCCAAGGGATTTGCTGTCCATGCTCTGCTGCTATCCATCTCTTCAGCCTTTGGCAGGCTCTTCATTTTCTACACCATTGGGCAGTTTTACCATCATCAGGATTCTATGCCAAGCCTTTACCATTTTTTTTCCTCTCTCCTACTGTGGTAGAGGCCTCTTTCTGGTTCATGTATGCTAACAGACTCCTGAAACAGTTGGGGAAGAAAGTGCCTTCAAATGAGGTTCCAGATATGATGTTTAAAAAAAGAGACATAGTTTCTGGGCAATTTCATCATTTTATTAATAAGGCCAGCAGGTTTATTAATAAAAAGATGGTCATTTTGCTGTCTCTCTTAAACCAAAGGTCCCTCATGGCAGTGGGCTCATAGCTTATATACCCTTGGAAGAGCAGGAGTTCCTGACAGTGGCAATCAACTCTGATTAATGAGGGAATGAATATTATAATGAGAGGCTGGGCTATATTCCAGTGAGGGTCTCAGGATACAGGACTTGGATCATGCAGGTCTTAGTCAAAAAGACTTATCAATTTCCATATCACCTGACTGACAAAAGGGAGGATCCACATTTTCCCAGACCTGTCTGAGTAGACATAATGAGCAGGACTGTACTCATTAGCCCAAACTTAGAATTTCTTTTACTGTCTTTGATTAGATCTCAGTTATCCTGGCTTGGTATATGTTTTAGAATGATTTCCCACACTGATTTTTGGATGAGGAAGTAGAAAAGGGAAAAACCTTGGTTCTGATTCAATAATTAGTTGTTAATATGAGAGAAATAATCATTTCTCACACAGAAGAAGGTCTGAGATGGTAGAGATTAGTCAGTTTGGATTAGACAGGAAATAACACTGTGTCAATGCCTCTTTCCATCACCTTTTTGGGGTTTCCCCCTTTTCTATGGCTAGAGATCAGATAGCATTCTATTTTTTAAAAATTCAGTGCCTTCTGCAAATGCTGGGACCTGAGGGTAACCTCCACCATTGTCTTAAAATTACAAATCCTGATTTTCTCTTTTATACTCTCCACCCTTCATCTTCCCTCAAACATTAGCTCCGTGCTCACTGTTTGGCAAACTGGTATTACCTCTGTTGACAAATTTCTAGGGTTTCTCTCCTTACCTATGATAGCAACCTGACTGTTGCTTATACTAACCCTCACTAGTTCTCCCAGTGAAGAATGGAGTACTTTTTACTCATTTCCCCACTAGACCCAGTTCAGTTCATTCTCATTTACTAGCTCTGTCTCTAATTACCTTCTGAAGACTCTTAGAATCCTATTCCTTTCCTGATAAGAAAAGCATGTACTCTTGAGTTGCTGCTGCTGTTCCAGGGGGTGGAGGAGAGGACAGTGGAAGGTACCCTCACCCAAACACCAAAATGAAACTTTTGGCTTTTAATTTTACTTAATTAAAAAAAAATCTTCAAGTGGAAAAAAGAGTAGGTGCTAATCTGCATTGGGCAGCTAGGTGGCACAGTGGTCCTAGAATCAGGAAGACTCATCATCTTCCTGAGTTCAAATCCAGCCTCAGACACTTACTAGCTGTGTGACCCTGGGCAAGTCACTTAACCTTGTTCGCCTCAGTCTCCTCCTCTGGAAAAGGAAGTGGCAAACCACCCCAGTTTCTCTGCCAAGAAAACCCCAAATGGGGTCTTGAAGAATCAGACATGGCTGAAAAATGGCTGAATAATCTGCATCGGTAGAAGTAGCTTCCTCAATGGGAATTTAAAAAAAAATCAACTTTTGTGTTCCTTGTTCCTTCCTGGAGCATGACTGAATACAAGAATTAAAATAGTTTTATCTTATTGATGTCTTTTGTTCTTACATCATATTCATTTCTGAATATATACCTTCCTCTGCTGTCCTTTGTAACAAAGATTTAAAAAAAAATTAAAAGCAAGTTAGCAAAACTAATAAATATTTTGATTGTGTCTGACAGCACATGCAATTAATAAAAGAGACTCAACAGAGCTGGATACATGATTTTCCAGCCCTGTTTCACTACATCCCTGATAGGGAATGAATCAAATAGGATATCCTCAATTTTTATTTGACAATCTGTGACATTACAAACCTCTCAAGGTAACTGGTTCTTTTTAATATAATACTTGTAAACATCAAAGCATCTCTTTGTGAGGCCAATGACTAAAAGTGAAGATTTTTCTAATGTTCTCTGTATACCCCCTCATGCCTCCAAAGATTAGATTCACTATTCCAGGTGTGTGCTTTGAGAATTGCAGCTTGTTCAGCTCGTACCAGAAGCTGGTCCAGAAGGATTTGGAGAAGAATCTTGCTTTTAGAAAAGGGAAGTGAGATACAAGCCACCCTACTTTATATTGCTTCATATTTCTCCAGTAGACTCGTGCTATGGTTCTCTAAAGTCCCATCCTTGATTTCTTATGACCTTTGAAACCTCTTTATGTGACATTTCCCACCTGTCTCTAAGCAGACACTATACAGTCAGAATATAGCTAGTGCTTGTCTGTCAGAATTTTACCTTGTGATTTTCTTTAGTAATATTAGTCTAGCAGTGGCTGGAGAGAGGAGGTGTTTAACAAAAAAGAACTTAACTATTGCTTTGTTCTGGCTCTCACTTTTGTGTGGGCAAGTGCTGCCTTCAGGTCTGGCTTTCTAGGTACTGCCCCTGATTCTACCCTGAGTGTGTGTGTGTGGGTTCCTTTGAAGCTTCCTATCTTATAGAACAGTGAGGAAGGAGGCTAACTCCTTCTCACTTATCCAAATGAGATATGGGTTCAGTGTGAGACAGACAGACAAATATATACATGAATGATAAAGCATTTATTAAGTTACTATGTTCCAGGTACTGTGCTAAATGCTGGGAATGCAAATACAAGTCCCTGTTTTCAAAGAGCTTACATTCTTTTTAAAAAATATATTTTTTAAAACAATATTTTATTATTTTCCCCAGTTACATGTGAAGACAATTTTAAACATTCATTTAAAAAATTTTGAGTTCCAAATTTTCTCTCTCTTTTCTTCCACTCTCCACAAAGACAGTAAGTAATTTATTATAGGTTATGCATGTTCAATCATGCAGACTATATTAACATATTAGTCATGTTGTGAAAGAAGATAGACCCAAAGGGGAAAAAAATCATGAAAAAAATACAGAAAGTGAAAAATAGTATACTTCAATCTGCATTCAGATTTTACTGTTCTTTCTCTAGAGGTAGATAGTATTTTTCATCATAAGGCCTTTGGAATTGTCTTGAGTCATTATATTGCTGGGGATAGCTGAGTCATTCACAGTTGATCATTGTACAGTATTGCTGTTACAATGTTCTAGTTCTGCTCACTTCACTTTGCATCAGTTCTAAGTCTTTACAGATTTTTCTGGATTCTGCCTAAGAGCTTATATTCTAATGGGAAAGATAGGACACAAAGTTATGCTGGAGGGCAAGGAGGTGTATGCATCTATGTGTGGGTGGTATCTGTGGCAGTGTGGTAAGGAGACAGTATGGAATTGATGTGGAGAGCTCAGCCCTTGAAAGGTAAGATGAAAGCTCCCCCATCAGAGCAACAATATCCAGGGGCAGAGTTCAAGATTCTGGAGAAGATGATGGCCTTAGAGCAGAAGGTGTGGTTGGAGATAGCTAGGAAGAGGAGCCAGATTGAATAAAGGAAAGGGGAGAAATTCCTATTCTGCAATGACTTCATTGTTCAGCTACAGCCTTTTCCTACTGTCTCACCCCTGGTTGGGGCAGTGCCAGCCAACTCAAGGTGCCAGTCTCCCATCCTCTCTCTCTCTCCTTTTGCCCCTTCTTCCTAATGTTTATTTCTTGCTTCCCACAGAATTTCATCACCCCTTGCCTCCTTTGAGGGGATTAGGAAGGTAAGAGGACAATGGTTTTTCTGACATGGTCATAGCCTCAAGTTCTTGAATCAGAATACATCAAGAATTTCTGTCCTGTCTTGCAGGCATCCATCCTAGCTGAGTTAGCCTAATAGAATCTTAGAATGTGGAAGTAGAAGAGACCTAAGTTCAAGATTCACCTTTTACAGATAAAAAAAAATCAAATCCAGAGAGGTGAAATAACTTGTTTAAATTTGCACAATATGTGATCTGATATTCAAACTGAGGTCCTTTTACTGGAAATCCAACAATTCCATTGATCGCTCCATGCTCCAGGATGACAGTCTCCAGAAACACATTATGTCCAGAAGCAGAGACTGCTTATATCATACCTTGTGTATAGAAAGAGCTTCTTTCCAGTGCTGAATCCCCAAAGACAATGTTTCTGAAGTTAGCACCTCAAACCCCATGGTTTTCTTTACTTTGGGTTGCCTGCTCCCTTGTTCACTATGGCCACCTGCTCTCTCACGTGGATTTAGCTGTTTCTGAGCTCCCTGTGGAATGGGACCCAGGGAACTCAATGATCTCTGAAGAGCCTTCTAACTCTGAGATGCTACTTTCCCCTTATACTTGGTTTCACGGTTCTACCATCTCTGAAACAAGCACACAACACTTCTCTAGGTTTCCTCTGAGTTTTTACTGTTTGTTAGTAACAACAGGAAATAAAGACAGGGATTAGAAACAATCAGAGGGATAACTGAAAAGTTTCAAGAAATCTTTATAAGATTAATCTTATATAAAAATCAACTCTAGTCTTCATTAAAATATGTATGTTGTTAGGCCTAATTGTTCTTAGCCCCCTTCTCCCTTGTCTTGGGAGTCACTTCTAACTCTGTCTCTGCCTCTCTCTCTCTCCTTCTTTATTTCTCTTTCTCCTCTTTCTCCCTTCTCTCTCTCTCCCCACTTTGGAGCTCAGTCAATTCAATCAAAAATTAAAAAAAAATATTAAGAGCCTAGTATGGAAAAAGAGCTGTTTTAGATGCCAAGGATGAAAAGATGACCTAGTCACTGTCCTCAAGGAGTATGTGGTCTACAGTCTAATTGGGGATACAACATAATACAAATACATATACCACATAGTAGAATATGGTAAGAGCAAAAGAGAGATCCAAAGTACACCAGCAAAATTTAAGGTAGGAGAGAATGTTTTCAGTTAAGGAGGATCAAGGAGGAAGCATCATCTTGGTTGGGCTATGAAGGAAGAGAAGGATTTCAGTAAGTGGATAGCATAGCTTTTCCATGTGTACAAAGGGCAGGATTAAAATTAGGAAAAATATAGTTTCCAGCCCAAGCATTTTGGAAGTACCTACTATGTACAAAGCACTGTTTTAGGAGTTGAGGATAGATACAATGATAAAATGAAAAATAGTCCCTGCCCTCAAAAAGTTTACAGTCTCATATATATATATATATATATATATATATATATATATATATATATACATATATATAACATAACACTCACACATGTATAGACACACATATATTTATATTTCTATGCAAATATATACATATAACATTTGTGGAGTAGGGAAAGTCCCCTAACAACCGGGGAGTGGGATCAAGAAAAGCTTCCCATATGAAACATATGAACTGAGAACTTTGAAGGAAGCTAGGGCTCCTAGCTTGAACATAGAGTGCATAAAGGGGAATGATGTGAAATAAGGATGGAAAGGTAGGTTGGAGCCAGATTGTGGCTAAAATAAAATATTTTATTTTAGAGGCGTAAAGGAGACACTGAAAATTTTTGGCAAAGGAATCTCACTCATGATAAAGCCTATGTGTTGGGAAGATTATTTTGTTAGCTGTGTGAACAAAGAAAGATTGGATTGGTGAGATGGAAGATTCAGCAGGGAGATCCAAGCTGATAAACCTAGTCTTCCCTCCTTAAACCCTATATTTTCTACATTGGTGTTTCTAGGTCTTCTATTCCTTCCTTTTCCCTTTCCTACTGCCCCATTTCCCTCTAGGGCATCTAGAGTGACCAGGTGAGCTCACAGAGCCTCAGTGGATCTCAGATAAAATTCCAGATAATTTTCATGTTCCGCTTCCCCTGAAGTCTCTTCAGACTTGTGGTAGTTGGTCTCTTGGCTTTTCATTTGTAGAGAGTAGTAACAGAAGCACTATGGCAACCCTGTGACAAGAAGATATGAGTATTTATTGGTAGATGATAAAAACATTTTACATTCAAAGAACTTAGAAGATAGGATCATTTTAGAGGTAGAAGGAACGTTAGAGGCTTCATATAGTCCAACTGCTTCATTTTACAGATGAAGAACCTTAAGTCTAAAGAGATTAATTGGCCCAAGGTAGTATGTGGTAGAATCGGGATTAGAACCTAGACTCTTGACTTTCCAAATCCATCACTCTTTACATTCCTCCACTGTGATGTATAAAGCATTTGAGAGACATGGTTTCTGGGTAATTAATCATTTTATTAATTATTCTAAAGGATAATTAATAAAAGGGATCAGTGGCACTTTAGAATGCAAAATACCCCTCATAGAATCTACTCATATGCCCTTGGAAGGGTGAGTGTTCCTGAGGGTGGCAATCAATTCTGATTGGTTAACAGTTAATGAAAGAACAAATATAATGAGAAGAGGATCCATTCTAATGAGGACATAACTGACCACTCTCAGCCTCTAGACAAAGGATCTACCCCACCTACCCAAGCCTAAGTAAATTATACTGGGTCTCCCCTCTTGGGTGGGGTCTGAACAAGAAATGCTTTCAGGTGGTACAGCAAAATTATACATAGAAGAGGAGATACATCATGATATTGTCTGATGAGGCATGAGATGTGCTTCAGTCACATTCAGGCTGGTTGTTTTGTGAGTCTTGCATACTGTTTTGGGTACAAAACTAATTAAAAAAATTTTTTATTAATATTTATTGTTTTAAATTCTTCCTTAGTTCCCTAATGTACCACTTCCCTTTTCCCTCCTTATAAGAGAGACACAGAAACAATTACAGAGCAATTCAGGGCTCACCCAGAACAACAGCAGAGTGACTGGAGCCATCCATGAAGCTGAGAATAGAGCTTGTGTTCTTTTACCGTTTTCCTGGTCTTTGCTTCGCTGACTCTCTGGCTTTCTTGGGAGAAAGATGATCCTGTGTCTCCCCCCTCTCTCTCTCTCTCTCTCTCTCTCTCTCTCTCTCTCTCTCTCTCTCTCTCTCTCTCCCTCTCCCTCTCTCTCTCTTTCTCTCTCTCTCTCTCTCTCTGTTAAGGGTTTATTTTGTGGTAGCTTTAATTTTAAAAAGAAACATATTTCTCTAATATAAAGTGGTTAACCATTGCATGACTGCATTCAAACTGTCCTTGAGATTTGATTGGCTCTGTGAACATAGTTTATTGGATGCCTGGATACCAAAGACAGCATATGAGGAGCTGGGGCTTATGACCCTAGACCAGTGGTATGAGTCACGTGCTCCTCTGAGTCAGTGGTAATTAAAATCGTTTCCCCTGCTAGGCTGTGTGAGCCTCTTTTTGTTAACTGTTGAATGGATTACTACTGCCTGTTTTTGAGGGCTTCATTTTATTATGGATTTGGACCTTAAATTAGCAGGAGAGTCACCTGTATCAGGCCCAGCCCATAACAAGTGGTAAAGCACACCACAGAGGGAGATGCTACAATTACTGGGGTCTTTTCAGCATGAGGGTTTGAGGGGTCTGGGTAAAAGGGGTGAGAGTATGCCAACCACTGAAGAATGAGTACCAAGTTGGTTCATGTTTGTCCTTTGAAGCCTTTGACTTAATGAAAAGGGCCGTTGTGGTGAACTGAGAAGGATCATGGCATGGGCAGTCTGGGAGCATGGTCTGGAGACTGTGGAGGTGGAGGTGGGTCCCAGTGCTGTACCTTGATATGTGTGGGGACAGCGGGAAGGTAGTAGCTGGAAGCCTCCAAGGGAGGCTCTCCAAGGCTCACCTCCCTCATACTGAAACTGGTACACTGTATTTTGTGTTGCCATTTCCCAATCAATGGGCATTTACTTTGTTTTCATCTTCGTTTCTACAAAAAGGGTCAAAATACTTTTCTTTTTTTTAAAAAAAATATACATTCTTATTGATTGTTATTATATTGCCTAGATTTCCTCTGTCTCTCTCTCTCTCCATACTAGAGATACCTCTTATGACAAAGAATTTTTTTAAATAAAAAGAGGAAGAACAAAAATATAAAACCTAATAAATATGTTTTAAAAGCAGATAATATCTGCAGTATTCCACACCAATGGACCTCCCACTTTGCAAAGGAATAGATGGAGATGTCTTCTCCCATCTCTTCTTTTGGGTGTGGGTTAGGGGAGCAATATTTTTCAAGAATTTCCAAAATGACATCTGATTCCTTTATTTTAGTAAGATAACAACTCTTGACACTTCCACCTCACAATCCTAGTTATAGAAGTGGAAATATGTCTGTGGTCATAAAAGGGAAGAGGGAGAAGGGAGCCGGGAGCTCCAGCCCCTCACTTCTTGACAATTTCGTACCCAGGCAACCAATCAGCTTTATAGTCAGTCAGTCAATATACATTTATTAAGTTCCCACTATGTTCGAGGCCCTATGCTAAGTATGAAGTGTGCCATGTTATAGTATTACCATAGCAGTCTTGCAAGTAGATTCTTTGAGATAATGTGGCTTCTAGATTCTCTTTCATTCCCTATTCCCCAAAAAGGAAAATATTTTTGTTTTCTCCAGGATTTCATAACCCCTACCACATATGTAGTTATCCCAGGTCTTGCACATAGTAAGAGTGCTAAATGAATGTTTGCTCAATTGAATTATGTAGGATTTTGGTACCACTTGGGGGCAACAAAACATTTTGGCAGCTAGTCAGTGACAGGACTGGGAATAGATCTAGGGCCTTTTTGGCCTAATCCCAAGTCTTCTTTCCTATGTACTCTGCTACTTTGGGCACACAATGATGTAAACAGATAAATGCTATTTGTCCATAGGGTGTGGTTTGACTTAATAACTTTCTAAACCTCTGACAGACTCTAGGCTTCATGGCCAAATTATCGTGATTGTATTTTAAGCCCAAGCTGCTCACAGGCCCCATCACTCTACCGATCAGCATGGACCACTGCAGCTCAGAACCCCCAAGCTCAAGAAGAAAGCCACCATCCTCATTCTCCCCAGGAGCTGTGACTGTAGGTGTGTGCCACCACACCTGGCCCACATTATTTTTTCCTGTAACAGGGGCACCTGAGGACTGGATCTTACCCAGCTTTCTTATATCTCAGGAGTCTTCTCATCTTTTCCATGAACTCTAGTGTGGAATATTCTGTGAGCAAGCCTTAACATAGGCAAACCCCAATTCATGGCTGGGATGACATCTCTTAGCTGTCTTAGAGACATGGATCAAGGATGGATAGTCCCAAGTGTCTAGTTTGGGCACAACTAGAACCTGTGAAGGATTATTGGACCTCTAGGAGCACTGATTGCTTCTTAGGCCTGTGATCTTCATGGGAGTGTCCTAGCCTAGGTCTGTATTCACCAAACAAACCTACCAGCTCCAGGCTTTGGCTGGCATTTCTGTTTGTGTCAGGTTGTAGTGTTGATAAGAACTGTTTTCAACTGAGACCAAGAACTGGTCAAAAAAATTAAAAAGTGAAAGGTTTGGGGAAGCTACCATGATATATTTTATGTCAGCAAACATCACTAAACTGGAAAATTTAGCATCATGTGGTATGAGTGATCTGTAATTTTAGGATACAGTGTGATTAGAATAGAATGAACATCAATTTAAGAGTCAAAGATCTATGTTCAAATACTGGTCCTTCCACTCACCACCTTAGAAAAATAACTTCCCCTCTCAATACCCCAGTTTTCTCATTGCTAAAATGAGGTCTGTTGATGTTCTCTGAGGCTCCTTCCACCACCAAAGCCCAACAATTCTTTTTGCTCAAAAGCTGCTCCATCAACCTTATCTAATTTCTTTCAGATCCAGAATCTTGGATCCCTTCTTCACATGGGCAACTAAGCTAACCGTGCTCCAGATACTCTGTACAACTTAACATTGTGATGGTTGAACTCCATCAGCAGATTTCTCTAGGTCTGAAGTCAAAGAACCTGGGTTAAAATATTACCTCTGACATTTACTACCTGTGTGACATTGGGGAAGTCACTTCTCTGGACCTCAAGGTTTCCTTGTCTGTATAATGAGGGGCTTAGACTAGGGGGACCTCAGGTGCCTTGTAACCTTAGGTCTATGATGCCAAGGTATAGTAATTATGTATGAAGCAATACAGGGACTGCTCTGAAAACTCATTTGAAGTTGGTTAAGGATAGATTTTAGTAAGGACATTTACCACAGAGAATGAATGAATAAAAAAATATTTACAAAACAACTCTTATGAACTGCACACTATACTAAGAGCTGGGGTGAAAAATACGGAGGAGAAGTCTTCCCTGCCCTCAGGAAATTTGCACTTCATTAGAGACAGAGAACATGTACAGGGGAATAGTGGCTAGGAAAGGTTATTTTATCTTATTACGAAATAAACCTTTGTACCGACCTTTCCCTGCAGGTGATCATTCTGGATCTGCTATTGATGATGTAAAACTACCTATGACTTCTTAAACCGTTTTGTCATTGTAATATATGACCTTAAATCTATTTAATACTTTAATTATCTCACCAATCATATAATTGTCAGATAAAGTAATTTATAGGTGAATAAAGGTTAGGAGAAAAAATCAATGATTGGAAAGATGAGGGGGATGGCAGTAAATTGGGAATGTGTTAAAAGCATGACTAATCAGAGAATGGATGCTAAGACATGACACTAAGCAGAACCTGTATGAAGTGGGGGCAACTCAAGTGGAGGGCAAGACAGATATTTTCAAAGATACGTTCATATAAACTGCAAAGAACATGGCCTTTTTTTGTTATTATTCAATTGCCATTGGATTTGGGGTCAGACGTCCTGTGTTCCGACTGTTCCTTACTACCTAAATGACCACAGTCAAGGTCCATTCATAGATAACTTTAATATATAGGATTGTGCATGGTGAGTTCATTAGCACTAAATGCTCTGTGTGATATAGTGAAAAATAAATATCCTTTTTGTTTCAGGGAAGGCTTGCTGGGGGAAGAATTCAGCATGGGAGAGAGGACATTCCAGGCCTAGGGAAGAACTGGAGCAAATGTAAGGAGAAAGATTAGCGGAGGGCATATTCGAAAGGTCAAGGGGCAAGTAGTACAGTTTGATTGGAGGGTGGAGTGCATGGAGGGAACTAACTAATCTGAGAGAACACTGCCAACATTAGTTGGTACTAGACTGTGGAGGACTTTGGATGCTAAGGATTTGAATCTTACTTAGTAGGCAATAGGGCAGACCTGTACAACATGGCAGTAGGTAGGGACCAAAATTAATAGAGGCCAAACTTCTTTGGGCTGCAGATAGGTTTTTAGTGGCTCACTTTCCAAGTAAAGGTATAATTAATGATTAAACTATTTTGCAAATAAATCATATTTAAAAAGGGAAAATTTCAATTAATATCAAATAATTATACTTAATAAGATTTTTATTTATCATGAGATCACATTTAATAGTAACAAATTATTTTGCTGAGTGGTACAAGTTTTAACACATTTTCCAGGTTTTCTAACTGTTTACATTTAGTTAATGGGAAATACTATACTTCCTGTCAGCAATCAGTTTATCATCAGCTACACTTTGCTGCACGGTCATACAACACAGATTTATATTCTCAAAACCAGTTTTTTTAAATAAGGACATAATCTAGAAACTATAATCATTAAACATTTCTTTATGAAGGCACTTTCAGTAAAAGACTTCCCAGCAGCAGCAATTTCTTTTTTTTTTTAAACTTTTATTTATTTTAGTTTACATCATTCATTTCCACGAGATTTTGAGTTACAAATTTTCTCCCCATCTTTCCCCTACCCACCACCCCAAAACAGCCATCCCATTGTATAACCCCTCTCCCAATCTCTTCTCTCCTATATCCTCCCCCATCACCCCTCTGACTTTCTGGTAGGGCAGGATGGATCTCCCTACCACAGTGCCTGTGTATCTTAAGTTCCAGTTGGATGCAGTTAATAATAATGATGATAATAATAATAATAATAATAATTGTATATATATATGCATATATGTTTTTAACATTTGATTATAGAACTTTAAATTCTATATTCTTTCTCTTCCTCCCTCGTCACCCACCCCCACTGGAAGGACAAGCAATTAAATATAGGCTATACATGTGTAATTATGCAGAACCTCTCCACAGTGGGCATATTGTGAGA
>CM053580.1:158878762-158900717 GCA_028627135.1 Pseudochirops cupreus
TCTCTCAAAATTATTACTTTGAAGGAGACAAAGGTCATTTATGCCTAAAATTTCATTGCGTCTGTTTGTTTGTTTTTTATGTAGTCTACTATAAGGTCTGGAATTCCCCTGGGTGGAGAATCCTGTACCACCTGCATAACCATGGGGTGAGTTTGATACCAATGGAAGAGGCCAAGAGACTCCAGGTTGATTGTGAGAGTTTAATCAATCATTATAAATGCACAGGAAATCTGGGATGGTTGCTTGACAATTCAATGGATCTCTGTGGCAAAGACTCCAGGAAAGTCCAGTGGTAATTATAGAAATCAAACCAAGTGTGGTGAAGCCATGGAGAATATTACTACTGATTGGTGGACATTTTTGGTTTTCTGCTTAGTAATGAGTTTGGGCATTAAGCCAATGTTATTCCCAAACAGAGGTTTGTGTATTCATTCATATATGGGTCATAAACATATCACTCTGTCCATGTTATGACTTTCACTGGTTATGGTATCTAAGTTATGACTCAGTATCTAAAATATGATTCAGAGGAGAGGGGAGGATGACCCAGGTTTACTCAATGAGTTGCTAGCAGAACATTTCCTGATTCCCTCAGTTGCTAGTGCTCTTCCTCAACTTATTTTGTATTTACTTTGCATATATTTTGTACTTATTTATTTGAGTATATGCTTTTTCCCTCCAATAGAATGTAAGTTCCTTGAGCAAATAGATGGCATTGACTTAGACTCATGGAATATTAGTATATGAAGGGGGCTTAGGAGATCAGAGAAACCTTTGTAGTTTTATTCAAATAAAATGATCAGAGATACAACATATAGAGTATTAACAAGGCATTCCAGGTTATATTAAAGAAACCCAACAAGGTGTCTGGTTTTGTTACATTTTAATCGTCTTATTTTTTCTGTCTCATTTTCATGCCTCTCTGCACTTCCTAGTTTTGGCTAGGGCCAAAATAGCAGAAGTACCAAAATACTTTATATGAGATTCTCATGGTATTTTTGATCTGGCCAGAAACAGGAAGCATTGTGAAACACCTCAGAGGAAGTCTTAGTGCTTAACTGTTTGCTGCATATGCTTTCCTCTCCTCTCCTTTTCTCTCACCTTCCTCCACATCATCTTCCTTACCTTAACATATACACATTTCACATATGTACTAGTATAGAAAATGCCCACCAAAAAGTTTCTCTATGTTAATGATATCATGGATGTACACAATTTATTTCACCCTCTCAACAAAAGTAAAGATCATTTTGACCCTAAAAGAGCTGGACATTTAAACTTATTATATTTGAAAAGATGTGATGAAACTAGTAATATATATAAACTTTAAGAAATGAATATGGTTGTTGATAGCTTTCAGTTCATCTTTTGAGAACTGTTTGATCACATCCTTTAATCATTTAACTAATGAGGAATGGACCTTGGTCTTGTGTAATTCTGTTAATTCCCTATATATCTTGAATATCAGATTCTCATCAGAGATATTCAATGAAAAGATTTTTTTCGCAGTAGCCACTTCTCTTCTTATCCTAAGTTGTGTCAGTTTTGTTCATGAAAAACTTCACTCTTACGTAATTGAAATTTTCAGTATCCTTTGTGATCACTATCTCTTCCTGGTCTTTTGTTTTTTAAGTTAAGAAATAACCCCCTAGCTATAGCTATAAAAATTAACTGGTCAGATTCTCCTCTAATTTTTTAAAATGGATTGACCTTTAATATTTGGGTTACAACATTTTTTGTTCATTATGGCATATTCAGCAAATATTCCTACTCAGTATCTTCTCAGTACTTTTGACTGGGAGAATGTGGTCCTAGTGTCTTTCCCCAAAGACAAATCCTTGATGCCTCATACCCATCCATGTCAGCCCCATCTCTCCATTATCCCTACTCCAATCTTCCTCAACATTCTATTGAGCCCTCTACAATTTCTGTCCTAAATTACTTTATATTTTGTGTTTACCTATTTGTGAATGTTAATTTCATTCCAATTGAATATGAGCTTCTTGAAAGTGGGGACAGTTTTATTTCATCTTTATGTCACAGTGCTAGGCACATAGAAAGTGTTTAATAAATGCTATAAATACTAAAATGATATTGTTGAATTGAATTGAAAGAATGGAAGGATTTTAAAAGATAGAAATGGAAGAAATCAATTTCAGAAATGGGGAATGGTGAAATTGTAACAGGATTGGAGGACAGAGTTTGACTGTAGGCTAATGTACAGTATGAGATAGAGCTGAAAATGTAGATTTATTCAGATTATAGAATGTTTGAATGTTAGGATAAGAAGTTTACATTTTATTTGATAGATAATGGAGATCCTATGAAGGTTTTTGGGTGCAGGAGTTACATGAGCCAAGTGGTAAATTAGGAAGATTACTTAGTGAGTGGTGTGAAGGAAGGATTGTTGTTGTTCAGTCATGTCTGACTCTTTGTGAGCCCATCTGGGGTTTTCTTGGCAAAGATGTTGGAGTGGTTTGTCATGTCCTTCTCCAGCTCATTTTACAGATGGAGAAACTGAGGTATATGGGGTTAAGTAACTTGCCCAGGGTCACATAGCTAATAAGTGTCTGAAGCTGCATTTGAACTCAGGAAGATGAGTCTTCCCGACTCCAGGCCTGGTGCTCTATCCACTGTGCCCCCTAGCTGCCCTGAAGGAAGGATCAGAGAGAAAATAAGTGGAGGTAAGAAAATTACTTAGGAGGCTTTTGTAATAGTCTGAGAAAGAAGAAGTGAGGCCCTGAAATAGGGTATTCGAGATTAGAATGGAAAGGAGAGAATGGATACAGAAATTCTAAGACTTTGGCAATGAATTCAATGTGGAGAATAAGGGATAGAAAGAATCAAGGATGACAGAGTCTTGGTAACTGGGCAGGTGGTGGTAGAATAAACAGAAAGAAAGATAATTAGGGAGAACAGAAGGCTTAAGGGCAAAGATGATGAATTCAGTTTTGGATGTATTAAGTTTGAGGTGTTAGCAGGCTATCCAAGTAAAGTTTTCTAGGAGGAAGTTGGGACACAGGACTGGAGCTTTGAGGAAGTAGGGAGGTTTGGGAGACATCTATAGAGAGGTTAAAGTGAGCTCATATCTGAGGATGAGAAGGCCAAGAGAGAGACTACAGAGATGAGATGAAGGCCAACAGCAGAACTTTTGGTTTTCCATGTTTAAGGGGTTGGAGGAAGTTACAGCAGAGGCTGTAACAGCAGAGTAGTATTCAATATATAATTTCTGTATATCTTGAATCCCCAAGCAAATGGTTTAGCAGCCCTAAAGTGTTATCTAGAAGAAATGGTTCTGGACTACAAAGTCAGAGACCCAGGTTCTAGTTTGAGCTATGCCACTATTTAGCAGTACAATCTCGGGCACTGTTAAAAACACTAATTTCCTCTCCTGAAAAGTGGAAGAGTTGAGCTAGGTTCTTCCCAGATCTCAGAGTTAATCCAGATTGTTAAATCCTTCGTTTTCAAGAGGGCTAGTGACATTATGGGGTGATGTTTTGACTTAAGTGTGAATTGGATTTGTGAGTCAGACTTGCACAAAGTCATTAGCCTGACTTTCCCTTACAGAGTCACTAGAGTCTAGGGACAAGACACAAGTCAAGTTGACTGGCAATGGCCTGGGATGCAGTGGATGATGTTGGCGTTTTTGATGTCTAACCAAGCTCTGAGCACTCTACAGCACCTGCTTCAAGTCACCTCCACGGCCATTGGAACACATTGTTCTCATCTGCCTATTCTGCCAGGGGAAGTCTTCACATGCCTGGCGTAGACATTCCCCTAATACGCTGATGGGTTTGAGGCCTACTGGTTATCTCGGTGTTCAAGGAGCACTAGCACCTCTGGTGTGAGGGCTTGCCAAGGCCTTTTCAGGACTGCTCATCTACCTTTGGTCTGCATCCCCCACCTAACTCTCACCTGTGGCTCCAAGAAGCTGCAGAATGTTCAATGATCATACCCTGCTGAAACTCTCTCTGTAGATGAGCTAATCAGAGTCAATAAACCATCTCTGATCTACATTGATAAGAGCTACTATAAGGGAGGTTCAGTTAAAAAAAAAATCAGGTAAACTGTGTGAACTCTGTGGACAGTATTATAATGAAGATTGAACTTACTTTGATAGTAATATTACATAATGTAAAAGGATAAGCATGTGGTATTGTTGCATTACATTTAATATGCACTTAAAAACTATGTTAATGGAAGTCATGGTTTCATATGTTATCCTTTTTTTGGGTTGTTATTCTTGATATCTTGAAATGTTCATGACTATAAAGTTTATAATTAAAAAAACCTTTGCATTTTAAGAAAAGTATGGAGTAGTATATATGATGTCATAGCCCTGGTGTAATGTTAATGGGATTTAAGATCTTCCCTGTCCACTAATAGGCCTCACATGGAGCCCATTAAAAAGAAGCTTACTTAGGGGAGGCTTACTTGTAGGAAGACTTTCATGCCTTTTGTTAATTTCTAATTTAGCACTGAGTCATGAGTTGTGATGCCCTCTTGCTCTAAAAAGGTTATATACATACATATATATGTATATATGCATATACACACACACACACAAATATATATATATATATGTATATATAAATGCTGAGGTTAGCATTTTGCTTTGGGGCTCACTCATAGGAAGAGTGTTCTTGTGATTTGGACAGATGGGGCTCTGGGTAGCCATTAAGGAGCCTTCCCCCTGCTTTGAAAAACCCAGATGTTGGTGCTTTTCTCTCTGGTAACTATATATGTATTGCCTTGGTCCAGTAGTTGAATCTGTCTGTTGATCTGTGCTAATTTCTCAGACAGAAGCCCTGTCTGTTGGTCTTTATTTCTCTGCTTGTATTTTCTCTATTTTCTTTGTTTGGGTTTTTTCTGAAGTTCAGGGTGCTGACTTTACCCTTGAACTAATGAATGTAATTAAAAAGATTGTTGACCCCCTTGAACAGCTATCCTTCCTAGTAAAACAGATCTAAGAACCTGTGCTAGCAGTCATCCTGTGTATGCCAGTGTGGTTGCTGCTACACCTGGAAAAAACATTCAGGCCTTAACCTTAAATCAAAGAATCAAACCAAACATACATGATTAGAGGTTCTTTTATGTTCTAGCAAATGGTCATGATGAATGGGGGCTCATTCCTGTTTTAATCAGGTGAAGGACATAGTTACATAGTTCTCCTGAGATTCCTTTCTTATTGTTTGTCTGCTGGAGGCAGGGATAAGAAAGGAAACTTTTTTTTTTTTTTACCAATGGAGCTAACAAAACCAACATTATTATAGGTGGCACAGTGGATAGAACAGTGGACTTGGAATCAAGAAGACTTTATGAGTTCAAATCTATCTTCAGACACTTACTAGCTGCATGACCTTGGGTAAGTCACTTCATCCTGTTTGCCTCAGTTTCCTCATCTGTAAAACGAACTGTAGAAAAAGCACTCCAGTACCTTTGCCAAGAAAAGCCCAAATGGGGTTCCAAAGAATCACACACAACTGAAAAGACTGAACAACAGCAACAACTCTAAGTAAAAAAGCTATATCTGAAAAAAGATATATCATGAGAAGTAACACTCACTCTCCACTTTCTCCTCATTCTCCCCACCCCTATCCCAAATAGACATATTTTCCCCAGAGTTTCAGAGACCTAAAATGAATGAGGGGCCTATATTCCTTCTAGTGTATGTCTCTTGCCCTGAGACTTCCAACTGCAGACCTATTTTCCTACTCTGTGTACATACTTCCTCTTGTAGGCTTTGTCTGTATTACAGAGAGTTGAATTAGTGTGGCTACAAGACATTTTTTTTGAGGAAACCCTGAACTTACTCAACAAGACAATCTTTTTTTTTTTAACACATACCAGTGAAGTTTTCAGGCATTACCACAATTATGACTCAGAGACTAAGAGAATCTCAGAGTTCAGAGATCATCTGGTCCAACCTGTACTCAAGGAGGAATCCATTGGCCAGAATCTCTAACAAGTGATTATCTAGGTACTTCTTGAATACCTACAATGATGGGACATTCATTACCTCCTGAAGTAGCCTATTCCATTTTTGGACAGCTTGAATTTGTTAGAAATTTTTTTTTCTTATGTAGTAGGTAGCTGTGTTGACATTTGGGAATCTCAGGGAGCCTTGGATAGATAACTCCTCCTGCTGTCCTTCTCCAAGGGAAACTTTAATGTCTTCCTGAAGGAGAAACAGGAGGTTGAGGATACAGGTCAACCACTCTTCTTTCTTCAGAGAGAGTGGGTAACAGCATAATATTATATCTATTTGCTCCTTTAAATATTACTAGTTTAGGGGAATTTTAAGGTTCAAACTAGTTTTCTTTCTTTCTTTCTTTCTTTCCTTTTCTTTGTTTTTTCTTCCTTCCTTCCCTCCTTCCTTCCTTCCTTCCTTCCTTCCTTCCTTCCTCCTTTCCTTCTTTCCTTCCTTCCTTCCTTTCTTCCTTCCTTCCTTCCTTCCTTCCTTCCTTCCGGCAATTGGGGTTAAGTGACTTGCCTACGGTCACACAGCTAGTAAGTGTCTGAGGCCAGATTTGAGCTCTGGAAATGAGTCTTCCTGATTCTAAGCCCAGTGCTCTACCTATTGTAACACCTTACTGTTGTCCTAAATGGAGCCAAATTGTTTAGCTCAGTTTAAAAAATTATCTTAAAAAGCTTCTTTGTTTTTGCATCATTTTATTTTCCAATATATTCTTCCCTCTGCCCCACCAAGAAAGTCATCCCATTCAACAAAGAAGAAAAAAGATAAGAAAAAGAAAGTCCAGCCAAACTAATGAACACATTGATTGATCAGGTCCAATAATAGATTCAGTATTTCATAATCCACCACAGCCTGCATCTATTGTACTACTTCTGACAAAACAACCAAGACATTTTAAAGTCCTATGCTCAGTCATTCAAATGTGTGATTTTTTTTTTTAAAGAAGAGCTTGAAGATTAAAGTCATATACTTCTCTACAATCTGGCATTTAGTGAGTTTTGTGCTAAGGTTCATGGAGAATTGTGCTCTGAAAATAAGGCATCAAGGATGTGATCTAGTCTCCTCTTGCCCCCCTCTTGCCACCTTTCTTGGCCTTATTCTGGATTCTGGAGACCAGAGCAGACCCATGAGTCAGAATGGATCTGTTCTTAGAGCTTAGGAAGTCCAATCTGGTATCAGAGAAATTCAGAGTCTTAGGTCATGTTGGGGCTTATCTGTAACTTCAAGTCCTCTCCCAAGTGGTGTCAAATATCTTGTTTATTCTAGTATCTGGGAACCCCTGGTATGTACTTACATTCTGGAGTAAGGTAGTATTCATCCTGGTTCTGCCTCTTATCACCTGATGTTCTATGAACCTATCCTCAGGTTTTAACATGCTTATAAACCTGGCTATGCTAGATCATTTCTCTGCTCTGTAGTTCATTTGACCTTTAGATGACTATTTCAGGTTTTTTACCCCTTTTAAACAGTTTATCACCTATTTATTTGGAGCTAAAAAGCATTGCTTTTGGTACTATACCATTAAGAGAAAGCTGTTGGAGATTTCTTAAGAATTATGCATATAGGAAATACAAAACCAATGAGTTTAACCTGGTGTATAAGAGAAGTGGATGGCTAGCTGACACAGTGAATAGAGTGCTCGGTCTGGAGTCAGGAAGACTCATCTTTTGAATCTGGCCTCAGATACTTACGAGCTGTGTGACCCTAGAAAAGTCACTTAACCCTGTTTGCCTCAGTTTCCTCATCTGTAAAAGGAACCAGAGAAGGAAATGGCAAATGACTCTAGTATCTTTGCTGAGAAAAGCCCAAATGGGGTCACTAAGAATCAGATGTGACTGAAATGACTGAAGAGCAAGTAAAAGAAGTGTTGGACAATGTGAAGACTGCATGATGTATCATCTTTGTGGTTTAAGATGAGGAGAGAATATAAGCACAAAAAAGTGGGCACAGATGGTTAATAGTGTCCACGAAGAACCGAATCTTACTCGTGGTCTAGGCCTGTGTTCCATGGAAATGACGGTGTTAGAAAGCTGAGCACCGTGGCTGCACTGGCTGAGGGTGTCTGGGGGGAGGTCACTGTGGAAGTAGTAACGGACTTTCATTTTTTTCTGATTAAGCAACTCGGATTTATCAGTTTCACTAGCAGCCATCAGACTCAGGGAGCAATTCTTTGTCTTAACCAAACTCACGGGACGTTGGTTGGTAATTCCAAGAGCCCAAATTTAGCAATAGAAACTGTCTAAAAACTGAGACTTTCAGAGACATTGAGGTTTATAAATGTTACTTAGTTAGACCTTAGACATGAACATTTTACATACCTTATCTTTCAGAGTATTTTAGATTTAGAGCTAGAAGGAACCTTCTTGTCTAAACCCTCATTTTACAAATGAGAAACTGAACCCAGAGAGGTTCAATAAGCAACTTGGCCCAAAAATCATATGGGTTGTTAATTGGTAAAACTGGGCTTTGAATTTAGGTAATTTGAATCCAAATCCAGATCTCTTTCAACTATTCTCTCAATAAGTTAGATGCTGCAGGTATTATTATTTTCATTTTATGGATAAGGAAACAGAAGCTGAGAAAAATGAAATGATTTGCCATTGGAAATTATTGCAAGTAATTGCTATTACTGCTAAGTGTGTGTTAAAGGCAGCATTTGAACCCAGTCTGACAAGATAATTGGGACTGGTCTTTTGCATAGATAGAGCACCCACGTTTTTGAAAGTTACCTTCTTTGAGAGATCATATTCTACATCAGAATTGCTCGAGAAGTAGACTAGGTTTTTGCCTAGCTATCCAATGTTTGACATTAAAATCAGGCCATCATCATGCTAGAGACACATGAACAAATTCTCTGACTCCTTTATCAAGATTTCATGTGGACCACCAAAGCTTTTCTGTTTGTATTTGTCATTTACACACTATAATTTAGTATTAATGGTAGTAATAATAACACATTTTTTAATGTAGCATGTTATGGTTACAAACCTCACTCCTCCAATCCACCTTAGTATTATTATTCCCCATCTGGTAGATAAGGAACTGAGATTTAGAGAGATTGAATGATTTTTCTGCTCACAGTCTCTGAGTAAGTAAGTGGCAGAGTTACGAGGCAAACCCAGGGCTTCTGACTCCAAATGTAGTAAGTATCCCAGAGCCTCTACTATGGAAATCCAATGTCCAGGATGATGCTTTATCCTGTAGCCTATATTTATGTTGCTTTCTCTTTTGTGACTTTGGAGAAATACTCTGGTGCTTTGATAGAAGAGTTAAAGATCATTCACATGGAGGTCAGAAGAAGCGATACAAGGACACTTTCAAGGTCTCTCTTAAGAACTTTGGAATTGATTGTGTGACATGGGAGACACTGGTACAGGACTGCTCAGTATGGCATGCCTACATCAGAGAAGGTGCAGTGCTCTATGAGCAAAGCAGAATTGAGACAGCTCAAAGGAAACACAAGATGCACAAATTTGGAGTATCCACCCCAAATGTTCACATGGAGTATTTGTGCCCAACCTGTGGAAGAGCATTCCGAACTCGTATTGGTCTGATCAGCCAGAGTTGAACACAACTGAAACTTGATTCTAGCATAGTGATGTCATTTTGGTCCTCTTTGAGAACAAAGGACAACCACCACTTCTTCACAATCATATATCACAACTTGTTCAGTCATTCCCCAGTTGATGAGCATACCCTCAGTTTCTGTTGGAGATTTCTTAAGGAGCACACAGGAAATTCAAAACCAAAGGGTCTAACTCAAGTGTATAAGACAAACATCATGTAAAGGATAGAGATACTCTAGTCTCCTCTGTGGCCCATTTACAAATCATCCTTTATTAGACTGAGTCACTTCTGCTGATGACTAATTTCACCCTTTTGAGGTTAATTCTCATTACTTTCCAGAGGGTGACATTTCTGTCCACCCCCACTCCCAAATTCTGGGGACATTCTGGCTCAGTGCTTATAGCCCCCTTCGGTGCCAAATGACCTCAGTGTCCTCTGGACAGTCTGGTTTCATCCAGCTTTTCCAGAACTACCCATTTGTAGGTTGGAGGCTCTGAAGCAAATGGGAAATCATCACCCAAGATGAGAAAGGTTTTTATGATCATGTCTCCTCATGCATAGCACACTTCTATTAGCAAAATGATTGCCTGTGAGTTCATTAATACTATAGTTCTTTTTTTGGGGTGTGGTTTGCATGAAGTGTAGCACTTGTCCCTGTCTTTGCAGCTGGGCTTCTATCCACCTGCACATGCAAAAGAGCCTAATGAATTCTCAACTGTGGGGGTTTCACAGAGAAACTGGAAGAGTTTCTGGATAATAATAAGAGCTAACATTGATGTAGCACTTTAGAGTTCACAAGTGCTTTATGTTTTCTTTTCACAACCCTAAGAGGTAGGTCCTACTATTCTTCCTGTTTTATAGATGAGGGAACTGAGGGTGACAGTGATGAAGTGACTTTCCCAGTCTCGCACAGCTAACCTCTGATGTGGGCTTTGAAGATAGCTATTCCTTACTCCAAATCAAGTGCTCTATTTACTAATTCAAGCTGCTTTTCTTAATCAGTTTTGCATTTAGCATTCATTCAACAAACATTTGTTAAGCATTTCTAATAGCTAACAATAGTAACAGCTAACATTTACAAATTGCTTAATACACCATAATTATCTTATTTGATCCTTAAAACAACTCTGGGAGATAGGTGCTATTATTATCCCCATTGTATAGATGACAAAACTGAGGCAAGCAGAGGTTACTTGCTGAGGGTCACATATTTCCTACCTATAAAGCACAATACTGGAGATTGGCTATACAAAGATAGAAAAAGAACAGCTCCTGTCCTCAAGGATCTTATAATCTATCATAAGAAACATAGCAAAGTGAAGGGTGATTAGGACAAATGGAAAACCCAGAAAAAGGGAAAATTTGCGGAAGAAGATGTTTTTAATTGAGGAGAATCAAGGAAGGTTCCATGGAACCTTGGTAGATACTGTCTGTTCCAGTTCTAAAGCTGTAGCCTGAACACCAGAGTATTTCTCCAAAGTCACAAAAGAGAAAGGACACTGTAAAGTTATGCAAAATGTAGAAGTCCTTACAGGTCAAGTGGAGGAGTTTGTACTTTCTTCAAGAGACCACTGATATTTTTTGAGCAGGAGGCTGGCAGTTAGATCTGTACCTTAGGAAGTTCTTTTGACAGGCCCATGGAAGATAGATTAGAAAAAGGAGAGATGGGAGGCAGAGAGAATATTACAACAGTCTAGCAAGAGCTTGAATTCAGGTGGTAGCCATAAGGATGCAGAGAAGGGGAGGGATATAGGAAATATGATAGAACTTAATGTTCTCTCTCCTTTCTTAAACCTTCCTTCTAGTCTAGGCGGCTTCTTCCATTAAACTTTAGTTTACTTTTCAGGGCATAGATGGCCAGAGGAACCAATAGATAAGGAGTGAGGAAATCATAGAAGAATGGAGCCATAAAACAGGTGATAATAGGAAAACTTTTTTGACTTCTCTCTAATATGTCATCCTCTACTCCCTTTGTTTACTCCTGAGAGGAATGATTATTAATAACCAATGATTTGGGGAGATCCAGAATTTCCCCTTTTTCTATTATCCTCCTTTCAAAAACTCAGTCTTTGAGGGTAGAACTTTTTCCTCCATCTGATCCCACCCAACTTTACTAGGAATCTCTAATTTAAGGTGAATTTTCACCCATTATGTTCCACTCAATCAAACTTGGGTGGAGGTAGATCCTTTGTCTAGATTGCCCAAGGCTGGGGATGATCTGGGTGTACCGATAATCTGTTAGGCCAAGGTTCACTTAAGTGTCACTCTCAGTCCCTCATAGTAGAGATCTCAATTCTTTATGTACAGTTCATATCTCCTTAATTGTTAACCAATCAGAATAGATTGCTGTCTGCTGGAACACCTCTCATTCAAGGGTATATAAACCAAGAAGTGACCATGCGTCTTCCTCTTTGATCACTGAGAGGACAATGAACCCTTTTTGTCAATTATTTGCCAATTATAATTTACTCCCAAATTCTGTCTCTCAAAATGATTTTTTCCCACCACACTCCTCCTTTCTCATTTGTTATTTCCTCTCCCTACTTACACCTGCTATTTCCTTCTCAAGCTCTACCTTTGGCTCTCAGGGCAAGAGAATGACAATAATTTTCTCTTTTCTGACTTGCAAAAGGTTGTGATGCAATTAGAATTGTGAAAGTGAGAGGTCGAATGGTCTAGTAAATAAAAAGCTGAACTTCCAATCAGATTTGTTTTTAAATCCCCACCTCTGACACAGACTGGTTGTGAGACCCTAAGCCCCTTTGTGTGCTTGCTGGCATTTTAACACCTCCTGGATCACTGCTTTCTTGTGGTGGAGCTCAATGAAACTATGAGCTATTCAGGCAGGGTTACCCACCTAAGCCCGGTCAAGTGGAGAACTCTATATAAAGGTGATCCCCTGGAGAAGGAAATGGCAAACCACTCTAGTATCTTTGCCAAGAAAACCCAATGGACAATATTGGCATGCTATGTCATGGGGTCAAAAAGAGTCAGGCATGACTGAACAAAAACAGGGATTTAAAGCTCTTTACAACCTGGCCCCTTTCTATCTTTCTAGTCTGCTTATACTTTTTTCCCCTCCTTATACTCTCTGATACAGCTACACTGGCCTTCTTGAATTCCTTGACTGACTTTGCCACTGGCTGTCTGCCATGCCTGACAATGTTCTACCGCTTTATCTCCACCCTTGTTTTTCCTGTCTGGATTCCAGGCTTAACTCAAGTTCCACCTTCTTCAAGAGACCTTTCCTAGTGCCCCCACTGGTAGTGCCTTGCCCTCTCAGATTTACTCTGTGTGTATCTTGTATGTACCTAGTCATTTACATGCTGTCTTTTCTAATATAATGTAAGTTTCTTGAGGGCAGGACCTTTGCTTTTTTTTTGTCTTTCTTTGTCTCCCCAGAACTTAGCATGGTGCTTGGCACATAGTAGGCTCTTAGTAAATGCTTGTTGACTAAGACTACAAGTTGTAGAACAGGTGCTGACCTGTATTACTCAATACTCTCACTCAAATGAACCTGTGAGATCACTGATTTAAGAGTTCCCTCCAATAATGTGGACATTAAATCATCCATACCTGTGTATCCTGTAAGACTCTTGCTCATGTCATCCACAAGTTAATCACAAGTATTCTATACAATGAGTAGGAGGCTTTCTTCATTTTTTCCTAACATTTTAAGGATATCATTAGAATGCTCTGGATATCTACCTGTTCTCAATCATTCATGCCAAGTGATCAACCACCTTCTCTATAATTCCTTGATGGCATCCTTTCTTCCTATTCCTTGGAGTTTCTCTCTCTCTCTCTCTCTCTCTCTCTCTCTCTTTCTGTTTTTATATTGCAGTCTGGCCATACCCACCATCCAGTTCTCCCCTGTCCTTTATGTAACACTCAATTTTAGTTTTTCAGAAGTCATTTTGTTCTATGTAGCTACATAGCTACCCTAGCAGAATGATAGTATTTAAAAGATGGGCCCTTGCTTTCTTGAGAAGGTTGGAGTCAGTAAAAGAGTTTTCAGTTTTCTGAAAGCAATTCATCAGATTTTCCTCCTCTTGTTCAACTCTGGGCAAATTTGTTGTTCATCTCTACAATCTGCCTAAGATATTGACAGCTAGCTGATGCAATGGAAAGAACACTGGACCTGGAGTCAGGAAGACCCAAGTTAAAAGCCTATCTTAGTCACTTGAGCAGTGTGACTCTAGGTATATCACTTGACCTATTGAAGCCCCATCTATAAAATGGGAATGACAATAGTATATAACTCTCAAGGTTGTTGAGATGATAAACTGAGATATTTGTAAAGTACTTTGCAAACCTTAAAATGCTTTATAAATGCTACTTATTTTGTACATATTGTTGGAAAGGTCTATAGGTTATCCATTTAAATGCATGTCGAAATATGAGCAGTAGACATTCTTCATCCACTTGGTCTTTCCTACATACCTACATATCATTTAAGAAATTAATGTTGGGATGTAGATGGATATGCCAAACTCCTTCAAGTAATTACAGATCCTTTCCAGTAGGTTCTGCAATTTTCCAGAGCTTAATGCTGTCAGGAAAATGTTATCCCAGTCAGGAGCATTTGGAGAAACTTATCTTTCACAGGGAATCCTTTTTTGACTTGTACTCCCTTTAGGATCTCCTCCTATGTAGTAAAATGAGCCTCCCTAATTATTGTTATCAGAAGGTGTCTGGGAACATTTCTTAAGCATTTACTATCTTCTAGGAAGCTAGGTAGTGCAGTGGAGAGAGCTGGGCCTGGAATCAAGAAAACTCATCTTCATGAGTTTAAATCCCTCCTTAGAGAGAAGCTATGTGACCCTGGACAAGTCACCATCTAGTTCAATTAATTGTAAAATGGCAAAGATATGGTCCACTGTTGAATACTACTTAGGAAAACCTACTTGTTTCCTCCTAATACTCTTGTAATTCATACTCTGAGGTGTTTATCCCTACTTCTACTCACCCGCATGGGTTGGGTCCCCAAAGTTCATATATTTTCCTTGGGATCCTGGGGAAATTTTAGTCATGTTCAATTCTTTATGACCCCATTTTCTTGGTTTTCTTGGCAAAGATACCGGAGTGGTTTGTCATTTCCTTCTCCAGCTCATTTTACAGATGAGGAAACTACAGCAAACAGGGTTAAGTGATTTGCCCAGGGTCACACAGCTAACATCAGAGGTATGATTTGAATTTGGGTGATCCTGACTCCAGGCCGGGCACACTATCTACTGCACAACCTAGCCCTTTAACTAGAATGCTCTGTCCCCATTTGTTGCTCACTGGAATTTAAATCTCTTCCAGATGCTTGAATAACCTGGTGTTGAATGTGCCTTCTATTTTATAGATGCCTGACAGAGCATGACTAAATTTCTTCAGTCAGTCTGAGCTATAATTCATAAAGGACATTTCACACTTAATCTATAGCATCTGATTCATTGATTGACACCTGTTCTCATTGAGTTAAAGTATCAAGGTATCTTCTTACTTGTTGTAAGTGGGATGGAGTCACTTGATTGATTTACCCAATCAACCCCATCCCTTATATTCTCATCTAGAATAACTTTGATTCATACATAAATGACTCTCTTAAATGAGAGACTAGCCATTAGGTCAATAGTTAGTGATGTACTCTTGCTTATTTTTTTAAGGAATTAATAAGGTGTGAAATTTTTTCCTATATCTTGTCTTCACATCTCCTTCACATACCTTGTATGTCAGTCCCTCAGTATCTTCACAATGGCATCACCTTCAGTTTATATCTCTTCCATTGTCCACTTTATCCAGTCTATCTGATTTTCCCTTTTCGTTCTTTTTAGTGTCATTTCTACTTCCTTTATAATCACACCCAGGACTATGATGTTGCAGATTCAGGTGTGGTGGTTCTACTCTCCTTAATGGAGAAAACCATTTGCTAAAATAGTTTTTGCACATTGCTTTCATTTATCTTCCATTTCTAGTCCTTCTTCCATTTTAATACTAAAATGCTTTTGGGATGACTTTGCTTAATTTAATAAATTTAAAAGCTTTCTTTAAAGTGGTCTAACCTTCTATTGCTGCTCTGTACTTTATCATATAATAAATACTGCTCATGATAATATTCCCTGCTTATAATCACAACTATGTGTTGGAGTGGATAGAACACTGGGCTTGGAGTTTCTTAAGTCTACAATCAACAAAACAGTAAACCAAGTCTTGATCTTGGATTACATGAAATGGTGCCTGCACATCCTCACCTTTTCCATCTCTGCATTGAAGCTACCAAGTATAAGAGTGTATGTTTTTTTGATTTTGAAAATCTCATACAATTATTTGTAGAATTTTCCTATCATTTAAGCAATTGATGTTGGTATGTCGACACCAAAAAGAATTATTTTCGTGGTAGTCTTTTTGCAAATTCTTGTCATTAGTACTACGGTATGTGAGGACCAAACAGCTCAAGAAACAATGTTTCTTGTTATCTTGGGACAGATAATATAATGCCCTCAAACGGTTCATTTCTTGGGTTATCCTACTTTTCTGCATTAATAGAGGGAATTTTACTGAGAGTTTCATATGGCAATGAGATTATACTCCTAGACCAAAAAACCAAAAAACTAGACCACCTTCCCCTACAAATAAAAAAAAGCGATGGAAACATGAGTTCTCACTGTGTTTCTGAACACTGATGACCTTGAAGAAGCTGGAATAACAATACAAATAATGATAAAATAGCCAATATTTGTATAGGGCTTCCTACATGCCGGGAACCATGCCAAGTGATTGACAAATATCTCCTTTTAGCTTCTCATCAAACCCGGGGGGTAGGTGCTGTTAGCTTTCCCATTTCGCAGATGAGAAAAGTGAGGTGAATGGTGTTTAAGTGCTTAGAAGGGTCCTAAACAAATGAGATAATATTTGTGAAGCACCAGCAGGGTCTTAATAAATGCTTATTCCTTTTCTTCTAAACAAATACCTCACTTTTCAACCTGTGCAGGCTGCATGTATAAACCCTGCTTCTAAGTGACCTCAAGTGTCCAGCTGACCTATTATTAGTAGGTGCTTAGGATTAAATCAGAAGATGCTTTTTATGTTTATAGTTGTTATTATATATATACACATATGCATACATATACATATATACACACATGTATATATAAGGCTCTTCCATATATGTGCACATATATATGTATATATATACATATATATATATATGTGTGTGTATATATATCTATATCTATAGCTATATCTATATCTATATATCTATATATATATACATATATGGAAGAGCCTTATATGCTCCTATTTCTCAGACAGTATTTTTAAAAAACCCACTAGTTTCATTTTTTTGGTTGATATGTGGATAGCTGGCATAAAGACTATTAGAACTCTAACCATTTACAAGTTATGGCCCTAAAGATCACATATTATCTACTCTCTAAAGCCTTTTTTTTAGCTCTAAAATTTAATAATTCTACACACCCTGCTCTTTTGGTTCCATACTCCACAAAAAATAAATGAAGGCAAAAGTTCACTGGTCTTGTGATTCTGATTCATGTGATTTTCTCTAGAACTATTATGAGTACTGGTTTGCCTAAGGCCCTCTATGATATTAACTGTCGTAGACATTCCCCCTAAAGCTGACCTCTCTAAAGAGGAAAATGATATGAGAAGGTGGAAGGACTGCTAGATTTGAAGTCAGAGAACTTGAATTGTTACCACAGCTTTGCTAGTTGTATTTTTCAATACATTATTTTCTAAATATAATAAGTTTTTAGGAATTAAATGACTTTTTTTTCCAATTAGCAAAAATGTATTTTTCTCTACCTCTCATCCCCAGCCCTGTCTCTCAGCTCTTTTAACAAATAATCATCCAAAATGAATTCCAGCATTAGTTATATCCAAAAAATGTATATCTCAATTTGTGTCCTCTCTGTGAGGCACCAGATAGCGTGTCCTCCATAATTCTGGTTGGTTAATGCTATAGCTTTACTAATTACTACGTGTGTAAACTTTCTAAGCCTGTTTCTTCATTTGTAAATTAAGTGATTTGGAACAGATGACCTTTGAGGTTACTTCTAATCTTTAATTTGATCATCCTATGACTATCACAAATTAAAAAAAAATTTCTATTCGGCTCAAAGCCCTTCATAACTCTCTTTCTCTCTCTCTCTGCTCCCGCCCCCATTCTAGTTTTTTACTCCCTATTTCTTATTCTGTTATCTAGTGATACCAACCTCCTGCTACATTTCTTGACCAAGGATTTTCTCTGGTTGTTCCCTGTGCCCGGAATGCTCTCCCTCCTTCTCTCTACCTTCTAGCTTCCCTGGCTTCCTTCAAGTATCAGTTAAATCCTACTTTCTGCAAGAACCCTTTCTTTCTTAATACTAGTGCCTCCCCCCTCTTGATTATTTCCACATTCTCTTATTGTTGTTGTTCTTTCTTTATTCTTAAAGAGGATGGATGACAACAGGACAGTGATGTCTTGACTTGCAAGTGAATTGGATTTAAGTGAGGCAGGGCTGTGCAGGGTCATCAGCCTCACTCGTCCAGAGTCAACAAAGTTCACCGGGAAGACATGGGTCAGGACAACTGATGATGGCCCCAGATGCTGTGGGAGACCTTGCATTTTTTAAGCTAAGATTTCTTTTTGTCCGAGGCAATGCCCATTCTGTAATTAAAGGCCAGGTTAAGAATTGAAGCAAAAGACGGCCTAGTTTGCCTTCATAAAAGAATTGATCTGGGAGGGGAAGGTTGGTACATAGTTCTTTGAGTGTTCATCTCCTCCATTGGCTTGTGAGATCCTTGAGAGCAGTGTCTATGTTTTATCTTTCTTTCTTTGCGTCCCCAGCACTGAACATCATTTTCAGTCGTTCCTCAGTTGTGTTCAACTCTTTGTGACCTGGTTTCAAGTTTTCTTGGAGTGGTTTGCCATTTCCTTCTCCAGTTCATTTTACAGGTGAGAAAACTGAGGTAAACAGGGCTAAATGACTTGCCCAGGGTCACACAGCTAGTGAGACCAGATTTGAACTCAGGAAAATGAGTCTTCCTGTTTGACACTATTCACTGTGCCGCCTAGCTGAGCATAGTGCCAGACTTATAGAAATATTATAATAAATGACTACATATTGACTGTAGGGTTCCATGATTTCCCCTTGAAATTAGTCCCTTATTTCAGACTAGTTCCTGTGAGAAGGAAGATTGCCAAATATATTGGGTGGAGTCTGGAATGCTGCAAAGTTATAAATTATCCTGAAAGATTGCTGATGTGCCTTAGACCTGGAGAATCAGGTTAACAAATAAGTCCTCTTGGCCCACATTACTTTCTCTTGTGAAGGAAGTTAGTCTTTGGGGCTCTACAGGGAATTTTGAGGGGGAATTCCAAGTCTTGAGACTGAGGGTGTTCAGTGGTCAGCTCTTTATCTGTTTTCTTAGTTACCATGAAGAGTGAAGCTGCCAAGTCCTTTTGAAAAAGTGGCAATGTGCTATGGCTCTGTGCGGCCAGATGTGGGATTGAATAATGAGGAAGGATCCTTAAAAACAAAAGGAAGTTCTCTTCTGACCTTTGAGGCAGGGTGGAGTGAGGGCTGAACTCTTCTGACTTTAAAGCTAAAATACAAGAGTAAGGTCAAGACCAAGTTAAAATAAGTTAAGTGAGCAGGAAAGCTATTTGTAGAAAGCTTCAGACTTCATAACTATTGGAGAGTTTGGAAAAGGGAGTTGTTTCTGGTGGCAAGCAAGGGAAGCTGAAACCAGTTCAGGTAACTTCCTTATCTCTCCCAAGTGCAAAAATAATTGGAAGGTTGGACTAGAATGTTTACTTCAAATGGAAAAGGTTCACTTTGGCCCTTACTCTCCCTAGGCATGTGTCACTATTGTTAATGAAAACCTCCCTTTGGCAAGGCCTTCATAGTGTTATCAAGTTCAACAGTGGCCTAGTATGGATCCAGGCTTCAAGTGCCCCACCTAAAAACCTGTCTGTTCAGAATGTGTGTGTGAACGAGTGAATGAATAAGTGGGAGAGAGAAAGAGAGGGAGGGAGGAAAGGAGGGAGGGAGAGAGAGACAAAGAGAGGGAAAGAAGGAGGGAGGGAGGGAGGGAGAGAGAGAGACAGAGAGAGGGAGGAAGGAAGAGAAAGAGAGAGGGAGAGAAGGAGGGAAGGAGGGAGAGAGAGAGTGGGAAGAAGGGAGAGAGGGAGAGTCATGGGGAGGGGGCAGAGACAGGGAGAGATTTTGAAATTGTTATAAATGCCATTTTCCCTCATGAACTATTTTTCCAAATACTTTTCTGAAAGACTGAAACAGGGTTTTTGGAGATAGTATAGGAGATTCTGTGATTGCTTCCTATTCTAATTCCTTCTCGAGTGACAGTTTAAATATTCTATAACTTTTTTGAGGGAAGATAAATTAATTATTCCATTCATGCTATTCATTATATTAGATCATATAGCTAAAGTTAGAAGAACCCTGAGAGGCCATCTAGTTTAACTTCTTCATTTTGCAGATGAGGAAACTGAGGCCCAGGGTCTTTTAGTGACTTGCCCAAGTAATAAGTGTCAGAGGCTGAATATAAAGTTTGACCCTCACACTCTAGAGTATTCTTGTACTTTCCCCCTCTACAACTGTGTCTCCATAACTTGTTCTAGCTAAAACTAATTGCAATTTAGGTTAACATTTGGATGAAGAGGAATGACCTGCTCTTTGGTTTTTTACTTACTTTCACATGTAATTCCCTTTCTGATTTATCCTCCCTTCCCTCTCCCTGAAATGACCTTCACAGGTTGAATCTCCTGTGGTTGTTTAGTCATGTCTGACTCTTTGTGACCACATTTAGGGTTTTCTTGGCAAAGACACTGGAGTGGTTTGCCATTTCCTTCTCTAGCTCATTTTACAGATCAGGAAACTGAGGCCAACAGGGTTAAGCAACTTGCTCAGACACAGCTAAGTAAGTGTCCGAGGTCAGATTAGAACTTACATCTTCCTGACTCTAGGCCCAGCACTCTCTCTATCCACTGCTCTATCTAGCTGCCCCCTTGGTTCTCCTAGACTAGAGGATGACTAATACCTTGAGGCCAAGGGGCATAACTCACAAGCCCTCATCACTGTATTTACAATTAATTTGGAGGATACAATCAGCTCAAAGCAAAGGTATTTTCTGAGATGGCATTGGAAGAATGGCAACCTCCCTAAACCCGAGGCCCACTGTCCCACAAATACACGCTCTGTCAGTGGGAAGAATGAGCACACACAGAGTACACTGGCAGGGGGGAAGAGGAGCTCTTGTTTCAGATGAGGCGGGTCCTAATGTCTTTTCTCTTCCTGGTGTGTCTCCACATGGCTCCCCCAGTCTGATGTCTGCAGGGCTGTGTAGATCAGCTGGGTATACAGATGGGCAAGGAGAAAGGGTGGAGACGAGAAAAGGAGGAGATAGTGAGGGAAGATGTCTGAGTGATGTGAGATGGAAGAAAGAGGAGGAATAAGAAGAGGACAGAAGAATGAACTCTCAACAAATGAGCAGATGTTTTTCAGAAGGCAATTTCTCAGCTGACAGGGTGGGTGATAGAAGTGCCTTGGGAGGTTTGAGAAGGGATGAATAGATCTAGAAGAGCCCCTGTTGTGAAAGGAAGAGGGAATCATTTAGAACTGTGGCTCTCAACCTTCCTAATGCCACAACCATTTAATACTCGTATGTGGGCATATCTGCATGTGGGCGGACCTGCCTGAAGATGGATAGAGGAGCAGCGTTTCGGTTCCTAAGGCCATCGGAAATATATGTTTTCTCATGGTCTTAGGCGACCCTAAAGGGGTTGTGACCCACAAATTGAGAACCGCTGGTTTAGAAGATGTGAAAGGTTTGCCTTGCTGCAGTGAAGGCCCAGTTGGGATTATGTAAACATACATTCATAGTGGTTTCATGATTTTTCTCTTGCTGAACATAGGAATTAAAGCAGTAAATTGTGGGACTCATCCAAGGTTGAGGCTTGGCAAGATATGATAAGGGGCAAGGCACTATTGTGTAAAGGATAGTGTAGAGTTGAAGAAGTTCAGCTGGTTTACCAAGGTGTTGAGAAAGGGAGGAGAGCATAATCAGTATAGAAAGGATGTTCTGAGAAAGAATTCAAGGAGGAGGTCAGGAGTGAAGGTCGTGGAAAGGGTAAAGAACAAAGTTGTAAGGCAGAGAGAAAGAATGATAAAAGATTATAATCAGGTAAAGGAATTTCAGAGTTTGTAACACTTTGTGGAAGTAAAATACTGGTGGGTGATGACAAAATTAAGGATATGATCATCTTTGTGTAAAGCTGAAGTGGGCTGGATATATAGCTATATGAAAGTCTCTATCTCTATCTCTCTATCTATCTGTATATATAGATATATATTGTGTATACATATATACATATATACACTATATCTATCTAGCTATCTATCATCT
>CM053580.1:158901217-158920005 GCA_028627135.1 Pseudochirops cupreus
TCTAGCTATCATCTATCTGTGTCTAGTGGTAGCTAAGACTGAGGTTGAGGGAAAGGAATAAAAATTATGATAACTTTATTATATATTTAAAAGGAATAGTAAGTTGCACATGATAGATCTTCAGTTTCAAGTGAAATCATCTTTTTTATTATACTATGTTAGAGAAATGCTTGTTGTATTCTGTAAATTAAAAATTAAAAAAAAATCTAAAAAAGAAGTGGCAGTGGGGAACAAGGAGTGTTTCAAGTCTCCCACCAGGGGGTGGGGGGGGGGTATGAGTGAAAGTGCAACCAGAGCTAGAAAGGAGGATCAGGGAGACTGTGTCATCAGGAGGGAGCCAAGTCTGAGTGAGTACCAGAAGATAGAAGGGGTAGGAAAGGACAAGAATTAAGTTAAAGCAAGGTTTTTCTTTTTCCAAATGACAAAAAGTATTTTAATTTTGATATTTGAATAAGTGTTGACTCCTTAATACATGGCCTTTGGCATCTTTTCCAACTTATTCATCAGTTCGTTGCACTGTGCCTCTTTCAAAAACATAGATGCCATCCTGAAATTTTCTGATATCCTTGTTTTTGACTGTGGTGGCTTGTTGGATCAGGGCAGCTGGATTTGAAACATGTTCAATATTATTTCCTTCAAGAATTAACTCATCTTTTTGGCCTTGAGAAACAGCACAAGCAACACTTGTTCTCATGCACTCTTTGGATATATTTTTCTCCCAATAAATTTCTGATTTCAACAAGTGAGCCATTCTCTTGAATAACGACCTTGACTGGGAAGTGAGCTTGTGCAGACCTCATCTTGTAACAAAAACCAGACCTCATCTTGTAACGCCTTTGATCATGCTTTGTACATGACTACAGATTGTGCTCATAGCTGCAAGCTCTTTTTGATTTCCCTACCCCTTGTCCACCTGGAGTCTTTTTTTCTTCTTTCCAAGGAGACTGAGCTCAACATTGATATGGTTGAAATCCCTACAGGGGATTTCTCTGGGTCCCTTCACAATAACTGTCCAACCCTTAAGAGAGATGTCAACATTTTCTGGGATGTCGATGGTCTGGTTGCTCAGAATGGTCTTCTTTCTGGTAGAGAATGGACCAAAGAGAAAAAGCAAGTTTTTAAAATTTAGTGGCACAGTGAATAGTGTTCTGGAAGAAGCAAATTCAAATCTAGCCTCAGACACTTACTAGCTGTGTGACCTTGGGTCATCTTAGCCTCTGTTTGTATGAGCTTCCTTATCTGTGAAATGAGGATAATAACAGCACTTACCTCCTCATGCAACAGTTCTCATCCTGTGGGTTATGTTCAATTTGTAACAATGAAAATACATCCTGCATATCAGATATTTACATTATGATTCATAACAGTAGCAAAATTACAGTTATGAAGTAGCAATGGAAGTAATTTTATGGTTGGAGGTCACCACAACATGAGGAACTGTATTAAAGGGTCACGGCATTAGGAAGGTTGAGAACCACTGTCCGATGTGAGGATCAAATTCAATAATATTTATAAAGCATTTAGCACAGTGTCTGATGCATAATAAGTGCCATATAAAAGTTAACGATATTATTATTAACTATGGAGCAGGTATTCTATAGAATACAGTAGAAAGGGTGGGTAGATAAGAAGTAGAACATTGGAAGGATGGTTTGAAGGGAAAGGATAGTGGGCAGTGGGAGATGGAGAGCAGAGTTTGTATGAATAGAGCCAGGGGTTAAATCTAGATGATAAACATGTCTAGACAATAAGTCAAGTCCTGATTTATTGTTTTTATAAAATTTCTTTGTGCGTGTGTGTTTATGTTTAGTTTTCAACATTCACATCCATAAGTTTTAAATTTTCTCCCTCTCTCCCTTCCCCTAGCCCAAGACAGCATGCAATCTTACAGTGGTTCTCAACCTGTGGGTCGTGACCCCTTTGGAGGTCAAATGACTCTTTCACAGGGGTCACAGGGGTCACCTAAGACCATGGGAAAACATATTTCTGATGGTCTTAGGAACCGAGACACCGCTCCTCTATTGTCTCCAGGGGAGTCTGCCCACATGCAGATATGCCCACATATGAGTATTAAAGGGTCACGGCGTTAGGAAGGTTGAGAACCACTGTGACAGAGGCTTTACATATATGCATTTCTATTAAACATATTACCACATTAGTCATGTTGTATAGAAGAATTAGAATGAGTGGGACAAACTCTGAGGAAAGGAAAAAACAAAACAAAAAAAAGAAAACAGCCTGTTTCGCTCTGTACTCAGACTCCACAGTTCTTTCTCTGAATGTGACTGGCATTTTCCATCATGAGTCTCCTGGAATTGTTTTAGGTCCTTGCATTGCTGAGAAGGGCTAAGTCTATCAAAGTCAGTCATCACACACTGTGGTTGTTACTGTGTACAGTGTTCTTCTGGTTCTGCTCACTTCACTCAGCATCTGTTCATATAAGTCTTTCCAGGTTGTAAATTTCTAAGGTGTAAATGTTTTCACTGAATTTTTAACAACTGACTCTTGTGAACTGGCATAAAGTGGTTCCAGCATACCACTAGGTTAGGGTCTGCAATTACAGACCTCCCATTGCACCTCCTTTGGTATTGCAAATGGGTCTTTCTTATGAGGACCTGACTTTAGAGCAGAAGCTCTCAGGCTTATTTGATCTACTGTCCCCTTTTAAAAAATAATAGTCCCTCACCCCGAAATCTACTTTCTTCATCCCTTTACTGTTTTTTTCTTAAAATTGCATCATTAAAAAAATAAATATTTTTTAAAAATTGCATCTTAAATTTAATAATTTATTGTAAATTTGTGGGGTTTTTCTTCATTGAAATTTTGATGATGCAATATTGTGTCACATAACATATTGTATTGTAAACAAGTCATTACACACACATATTTCTGCTGATGAATGCTGGACTTCCCAACTATGCATGACATGCTCGCCTGCCAACACTTGCTTATTAAGACCTATTGGCAGACTTGCATTTAACTTGCATTTTGTGTGTTTATTTGGAAAATAATGTAATCAATGTGACTTTAACTCTGTTACATAACAGATGAAACATGTATGAACGGTTTTTCAAAATTTTCTTCTCTTCTTTCTATATACTCCCACCATCACCTTGTTTTTGCTGAATGCCTCCCAATTGTACCTGAGGCTACTACTGTTCCCCTGGATAGTGCCAGCACCCGCAGGGAGTGGTATAACCCTCTTGGGAACCTGTGCTTTAGAGGATCACCATTTTGTTGTGTCATCAAGAGGCTGGCTTGCTGCTATGGAGGTGTGGACAATTGGTTCTTAGTGGCCATTCATTCAATAATAGGGGATACTCTGAGGAAGAGAGATCTTGCTAAATACTCCCTGTTGGTGTAGCTGCAAGTCATGTGGCTGGTTTATGAGAGAGCTTTGAGGGATGAGACCAAAAAGATCTTCACCTTCGCTGACTCCTGGGTGATAGCCATGGGTGTGGTCAAGAGGGCTGAGATATTGAGGGGACAAGACTAGACTATTGTAAGCTTTCCTCTTTAGGGTTAGGAACAATAGAGGAATTTTCCTGAAACCTTCTCTCAAGAGTTTTGTGGGGCATGCCAGAGACATCATATCTCTTACGCTGAACTGAACAACCAGGTCGATACTCTCAGGAGAATGGGGAGTGTGTCTAGCACTAATTCAGACATGGGACCATGTTGTTGCATTGGGTGAAAGGTGTGATAATTACTTTTGCCCAGTGGTGCTCCTCTTTGGCATGCCCAAATATTGCACTTTGCTCTTGACCTGCTTCCAACTTGCAGATTGCTTAAATTGACCCTCCCTTCCCCTACCTTAGGACATGAGGTTGTCTAGGCTAAACAAAAGCTTTAACATCACTCCCCTAACTTCTAGGGTTGTGTGTCCTTGTCCATAAGAAAGTAGTGAGAAGGAGAAGGCAGGGTCCTGGTGGTTGAGGATACCTTTCTGGTTTAGTGATTTCTTTCATCTGCCCTCCAGGAAGACTAATTCAGTATGGACAAACTTCCTGTAGACAGTTTCAGTTGACCCTTTCCAGCCCCACTGCTTTCTAACTCCTGTGCAGAGTTATCTTGATTAAGGGGCCCCGGTCCTTTCAGAGGGGTCCATACACATTGGAGGAATGGCTTAGGTTTCTTTTGCCCTTGGTGATTTGGATAACTTATTTACAAAGAGGGCTTAAAGAACAAAAGGGAGGAAATATTAGTAGGTGCCTTACTTTCTGAAAACGCAGGGAAGGTGAAAGTGTCTGTATAAAAACTGGGAGGGTGAATTTAACTTGGAGAAAGGAAACCTTTAGCCAAGTTGGTGGCAACCCTGGGTCCCTGAATTAAGATAAGGGAGAGTTCTTATCCAGCCACCTTGAAAGAGGGAGCAGTATCTCAACAGAGGTACTTGAAAGGGGTGAAGATTTGATATCACTATATTATATTCATTGTTACTGCTTTATTATATCAGGAGATCCACTGTAAACTGCCCCTGACATTACCCTAATAAGGACCAGAAGGTTGAGATCTAGGACATAATCCTTCCAAATGGAGGAAGCAGACAGAGGTTGGGATTTCTGGGGCTTCTCACTCCCGCCAGCCCCACCCCAAGATCAGGGCTGTCCAGAATTGGAATTTAACAGCACTCAGGCTACGAAAGTAGGGAAAGTCCCTTAGAAGACCTTTGGAATCTTGCTAACTGGGGAGCGAGTTGTTATTCTTATGATAAGCTATACCCAGTGCCTAGAATATTTTCCCTCTTCCTCTTTGTCTATTGATTCCTCCCCATCTTTTTTAAAACTTAAATGAACATTAAATGCTAGCTTCTTCAGGAAATCTCTCTTACCTTTGACTGGCCTGCCCTACGGGAGACCAGGAATGTGACTGGGGAGGTAGAAGGAATAATGACTACCTTTTGGTCTCAGCTCTATTTCTGTGCCCTCTCCTTACCCATTCATCTATATGGGAGAACACAAGAGTTGTAGTGTTGGAAAACTTGGGAACCTTGAACTCCAGAGTGGTTTGGTAGTTCTGGGGTGAATACCCATTATAAGGCATGTAAGGTTCACCTTGACTTAGAATGAAGTTGTTCAGGAAAACCCCAAGTACGATAACCAAGAAATATTGTCCAAAGTAAAGGTTAACCCTCAGGATCTTAGTTAAACTTGATCTTTGTTATAAAGAGTTTTTTTTCTGGAGATGAGAGCCTGAGCCAAGACTATAAAGGAAACAAAGATAGGTCATTCCACAAGGGAGACAAAAAGGCCAGGAAGATTTTCCCCCCCCAGAGGTTTTTTTGTTTTTGTTTTTGCTGTTCTCAGGCAAAATTCTTGCTTTTCTGAAAGAGCTATTAAAAACCCTCTGCTTATAACTGAAAGACTATATCAGAGGCCAGAACTTCTTAAAATAAGAAACAGATGAAGGTTTCTAATGAACCATAAAATGGATGCAAAGAGAAACTTCATACCTGTGTGCATGGTAGGACCATGCCTGACAGCATCTGGAAGGACACCACAAGCGGTGATGATTTAATGAGGACTAGGACCAGCAGGAGTAGTGTGATGATATCGCCAGAAGATACCACAACTTCACAAAACTGACAGGAAGTCCTACAACTTCAGAGTCTTAAGGCTGAAGTCTGTCCTCTCTAAGCATACATGTGCAGTTTTCTATGGTTGCTATCGTCATACATGTTCCCTGCATGTATATGCCTCTCCTTGCATGTTCCCTACATGTGTCCATTCTTCTTCAACTTTTCAGATTTCTATTTTGGATTTTAATTGGGGATTTAAAATTTATCTTTCTAGTTTTTTGTTCATTACATGCCCAATTTACGGATATGTTCTTTCTCTCTTTTATTGATATACACATTTAGTGATGCGAAATTTCTCTCAAGTATTGCTTTTCCTGCATCCCATAATTTTTTATTCATTTTGAATCTAAACACAAAAAGTAAACAAAACAAAACAAAACATTTCCATCAACACAGCACAGTACAGAGGATTCAGTAAGAAACCACGAATCTCCATTTCACAGTTTACTTTAAAAAAACACAAAACTATGTAATAAATACCTCTCATTGTTTTCAGTTACCCTGCTTTTCTGTGCTTTCTTTTGAGTTTTCTTTTGTTCTCTGCTGTGCACTTTTAATTTTTTCTCCCTCCTTCCCCACTAAGTGCTGGAGAAGGCCAGCATTAGAAGCAGATGTGCGCGCACACACACACACACACAACCATGCTATACATACTTCTTTTCATCAGTTCTTTCTCTGGAGGTGGATAGCATCTTCCTTCATAGGTTCTTTGCGGTTGATCTGAGTATTTATAATACTCAAAATGACTCAGTTGTTCACAGTTCTTTGAAAAGTATTGCTATTACTGTATACAGCATTCTCTTGGTTCTGCTTATTTCACTCTTCATTATTTCCTGCAAGTCTTTCCATGTTTTTTCTAAAATCAACCAGTTCATCATTTCTTATAGCACAGCAATATTCCATCACACTCATATACCACAACTTGTTTAGCTATTAGCCATTTGATGGGACACCCCTCATTTTCTAGTTTTTTTAGAACATGTAATTTTTCCCTCTTTTTTCCCTAATCACCTTGGGAAATAGACCTAATAGTGGTGTTGCTACGTCAAAGGGTATACAGAGTTTTATAACTTTTAGGGTGTAATTCCAGACTGCTCTCCAGAATGGTTGGATCAGTTTACAATTTCCGATTTATTAATGTACCAATTTTTCTGCATCCCCTCCAACATTTCTAATTTTCACCTTCTATCATTTAGGCAATCTGATAGGTGTGAAATGATATCTCAAAGTTGTTTTAATGTGCATTTCTCTAATTAACAATGATTTGTGTATTTTTATATGACTATATATAGTTTTGATTTCTTCATCAAAAAATTGCCTGTTCATATCCTTTGATAATTTATTAATTGGGTAATGACACTTCTTATAAATTTAATAGTGTTCTTTATATATTTGAGATATGAGACTTTTATCTGAGAAACTATCTTCAAAATTTTATTTCTTTATTTAGTATTTAATTTTTTCCCAGTTACAGGTAAAAACATTTTATTATATATATATTTTTTAAAACTTTGAGTTCCAAATTTTCTCCCTTCTTCTCTTCCCACTCATTGGGAAGGCAAGCAATGCTATATAGGTCATACATGTGTAGTCATGCAAAACCTATCCACAGTAGTCATGTTGAGAAAGAAAACACAGATTAAAAAAAAAACTCAAGAAAAATGAAAGAAGTTTAAAAAAGGTATGTTTCAATCTGTATTCAGACACCAACTGTTGTTTCTCTGGGATGGACAGCATTTTTTATCCTAAGCCCTTCAGAGTTGTCATGGATCATTGTATTATTGAGAATAGCCAAGTCATTCATAGCTGGTCATTTTACAACATTGCTGTTACTTTGTACCCAGTACATTTCACTTTTCATCAATTCATGCAAGTCTTTCCAGGTTTTTTGGAGAACATTATGCTCATCATTTTTTATAGTACCATTGTGTTCCATCATAATTACAGACCACAATTTGTTCAGCCATTCCTCTATTAATGGGCATCTCCTCAATTTCTAATTCTTTACCCCCAGAAAAGAGCTGCTGTAAATATTTTTGTACATACAGGTCCTTTTCCTTTTTTTTTTTTAATCTCTTTTGTGATATAGACCTAGTAGCGGTATTGCTAAGTCAAAGGGTATGCATGGTTGCATAGCTCTTTGGGCATAGTTCCAAATTTCTCCACAGAATGGTTGAATAAGTTCACAACTCCAACAATAGTATATTAATGCCTCATATTCCCCACATTCCCTCTAACATTTGTTATTTACCTTTTCTGTCCTATTAGCCAATCTAATAGGTATGAGGTAATGCCTCAGAATTGTTTTTAATTTGCATTTCTCCAATCAGTACTAAGTTAGGATGTTTTTATATGGCTATAGATAGTTTTAATTACTTCATCTGAAAACTAATTATATCTTTTAACCATCTATCAATTAGGGAATGGGTCTATTTTTATAATTTTGACAGAGTTCTTTATATGTTAGAGAAATGAGGCCTTTGTCAGAGAAATTGACTTCAAATTTTTTTCACAGTATTGCTAACTATATTTTGCTCCATCCTATTCCCTCTACCCTTGTTTATTCTATTCTGTCTCTCCTTTCATCCTGTCCCTCCTTAAAAGTATTTTGCTTCTGACTACCCCTCAGGTATCTTATTTCCCCAGTTACATGTAAAAACGATTTTTAACATTTGTTTTAAAACTTTGACTTCCAAATTCTCTCTGTTTCTCCCTCCCCACACCCCCTCACTGAGAAGGCAAATAATTTGATATAACTTATACATGTATAGTCATGCAAAACACTTCCGTAATAGTCATGTTGTGAAAGACTAATTTTATTTTCCTCAATCCTATCTTGCCCCCCATTTATCCTATTTTCTCCTTTCACCCTGTCTTTTCTCAAAAGTGTTTGCTTCTGATTACCCCCTCCCCCAACCTTCCCTCCCTTCTATCATCCCCTCCTTGTCTTGTCCCCTTCTCCCCTACTTTCCTATAGGGTAAGATAGATTTCTATACCCAATTCTATACCCATTTTCATGAGACCAAGGTCTATTCATTCTCTGTCATCCCCCTCCTCTTCTCCTCCACTGTAAAATTTTTTTCTTGCTTCTTTATATAAGATAATTTGCCCCATTCTACCACTCCCTTTTTCTTTCTCCAAGTACATTCGTCTTTCCCCCCTTAATTTTGTTTTGTTTTTTAGATATCATTCCTTCATATTCAACTCACACCTGTGCCCTCTGCCTATATATATATATATATTTTTTTTTTTTAACTCACATATATATATATATATTTATATATATGTATGTATGTATATGAGTTACAAATGCCACTTTTCCATGTCAGAATATAAACCATTTAACTTTAATAAATCTCTTACGATTTCTCTTTGCTGTTTATCTTTTTCATGCTTCTCTTGAGTCTTGTATTTGAAGATCAGTTTTTCTATTTAGCTCTGGTCTTTTCTCAAGAATGCATGAAATTACTCATCGAATATCCATTTCCCTCCCCTCATGGATTATATTCAGTTTTGCTGGGTAGTTGATTCTTGGTTTTAATCCTACCTCCTTTGCCCTCAGGAATATCATTTCCCAAGCCCTCTGATCCTTTAATGTAGAAGCTGCTAAATCTTTTTAACCTGCTTGTGGTTCCACAATACTTGAATTGTGTCTTTCTGACTGCTTATAATATTTTCTCCTTGACCTGGGAGCTCTGGAATTTGGCTACAATATTCCTAGAAATTTTCCTTTGGGGATCTCTTTCAGGAGGTGATTGGTAAATTCTTTCAATTTCTATTTCCCCCTCTGTTTCTAGAATATCAGGGCAGTTTTCCTTGATAATTTCTTGAAAGATAATGTCTAGGCTCTTGTTTTTGATCATGGCTTTCAGATAGTCCAATAATTTTTGAATTATCTCACCTGGATTTATTTTCCAGGTCAATTATTTTTCCAGTGAGATATTTCATATTGTCTTCTATTTTTTCATTCTTTTGGTTTTGTTTTATAATGTCTTGATTTCTCATAGAGTCATTAGCTTCCATTTGCTCCATTCTAATTTTGAAGGAATTATTTTCTTCAGTGAGCTTTTGGATCTCCTTTTCCGTTTGGTCAACTCTACTTTTTCAGGTACTCTTCTCCTCGTTGGCATTTTGGATCTCTTTTGTCATTTGGTCTAGTCTATTTTTTAAAGTATAATTTTCTTCAGTATTTTTTTGGGCCTTCAAAAGCTTTTGACTCATTTTTCATGATTTTCTTGCATCACTCTCATTTCTCTTCCCAATTTTTCCTCTACTTCTTTTACTAGATTTTCAAAATCCTTTTTGAGATCTTCCATAGCCTGAGACTAATTTATATTTTTCTTGGAGGCTTTGAATGTAGGAGCTTTGACTTGATTTTCTTTTTCTGAGTGTATGTTTGATCTTCCTTGTCACCAAAGTAAGTTTCTATAGTCTGAGTTTTTTACATTGTTTGCTAATTTTCCCAGCTTATTACTTGACTTTTTAACTCTTTGTTAAGGTGGGCTCTACTTCCAGTGTGAAAGGCAAACTGTCCCAAGCTTCAGGGGTTTTATGCAGCTGTTTTAAGAGATTCTTCTATGGACCTGTAAGTTTTCAGTTCTTCCAAGGTGGTATGGTCTAAGGAGAGGTGTTTACTCTCCTGGGCTGTGCTCTGGCTTTTGAGCAACCATAAGTACTCTTTTCTGTCTGGAACTGTGAGAAGGGTCCCTTCTCCATTGCTGCCACAAGCTCTGTTATGCCAGTGCTCCTTCTTGCCCCAAGATTGCCACTCAGGACCATGACCCAGATCCAAGTGTGGGCAAAGCAACAAAGTCCTGCCTTAGTGCTAGCAAAGAGACCCCAGTAATCTCCTTCTGACCAGTTGTTTGATCCCTTTACTATTTGTGGATTGAGAGGTCCAGAAACAGCTGCTGTCACTTCTGCTACTGCTGATTCAGTTGTTCTCCAGGCATGCTCCTGGTTTTCTGGGGCCAGGGCTGGACTGTGCTCCTCTTTCACCTAGGCCTGACAGCCCTTTCCTACTGACCCTCTAAGTTGTCTTTGGCATTTGTGGGCTGAGAAGTCTGGAAATCACCACAGCTGCCAGTGATTCAGTCTGCTGAAGCCTGCTCTGAGTTTGCTGGGGCCCCATCTGTGCTGGACTGTGCTCCTATATCACTCTGGTGCAACAGACCTTTCCTGTTGACCTTCCAGGTTGTCTTGGTCTAGAAATTTATTTCAATCTGTCTTTTTATGGCTTCTGCTGCTCTAGAATTTGTTTAGAGTCAATTTTTTTTATTGGTATTTGGAAAGGTTTGGGGCAGAGTCAGGAGAGTCCCTGCATTTACTCTGACATTTTGGCTCCACCCTCGCTTTCAGTGTTCTTTCAAAAGAAAAAAAATGCCTACAAATTTTTTTTTCCCTCAGTTCATTCCATAAATTTTAGTATATTGTTTCATTGCTGTCATCTTTTTAATGGAATTATTATTTTTATGATTTGTTCTTTGATTCACTCATTCTTTGGGACTAGATTTTTTAGTTTCCAATTAGTTTTTAATTTATGCTTCCAAGGCCTTTTATTGAATGTAATTTTTATTGCATTATGCTTCAAAAGGGAACATTTAATATTTCTGCTTTTTTGCATTTGGTTGTGAGGTTTTTATTTTGTTTTTATTTCATTGAAAGAAGGTATACTTCTTCCAATTCCTATTCAATTTTCTCCAGAGGTCTACAATATCCAATTTTTCTAAAATTGTATTTGTTTCCTTAACTTCTTTCTAATCTTTTTTATAGCTAGATTTATCTCACTCATATATGTTCATATATGTTGTAGTAATGATGTTAGTTCATTGTCTAGAGTGCCTTTTATCAAGATGTAGTTTCCCTGCTTATCTCTTTTAACTAGGTCATTTTCGATTTTGCTTTGTCTGAGATCATGACTGCTAACCCCTGCCATTTTTTACTTCAATTGAAGCATAGTAGATTCTACTCCAGTGCCTTATTTTAACTCTGTGTATGTCTTTCTTGGATTCTGGTTTCAAATTTATTCTGCTATCTGCTTCTGTTTTATGAGTGAATTCATCCCATTCATATTCACAGCTATGATTACTAATTGCACATTTCCTTCCATCCTATTTTCTTCTGTTTATCCTTCTCTTTCTCTTTTTACCTTGTCTCTCCTCAAAACTCAGTTTTATTTGTGACCGTTGCCCCTCTCCTCTGCCTTCCTTTTTATCATCTCCCTACTCCTTTCTCTTATCTCCTTCAACTCTTCCTTTTTGGGTAAGATAAATAGCTATACCCATTTGAATGTGTATACATATTCTTCCCTCTTTGAGCCAATTTAGATAAGGGTGTTTCATGCATTACATCCCCCATTACCTCCCCCCCATTCCCTCATACTTCCTTGCACATCTCTTTTATATGAGATAATTTCACTCATTCTTATTCTCTCTTCCCTCTTCTCCCAGTGCATCTGTCTTTCTTGCTCATCCATTTTTTTGAGATGTCAACATAATTGACTCACTCCTGTGTCCTCTGTCTATGTAGAGTCCTTTTAGCTGCCCTAATAATGATGAAGTTCTTAGGGGTTACATGTATTATCTTCTTATATAGGAATATATGTGGTTTGATCTTATTGAATCTCTTGAGGTTTCATTTTTGTGTTTACCTTTTTATGCTTCTTTTGAGTCTTGCATTTGAAAATCACATTTTCTATTCAATCTAGTATTTTCCTTAGGAATGTTTGAAAAATCCTCCATTTCATTAAATATCCATTTCCCTCCTGAAGGATTCTATTCAGTTTTCCTAGGTAAGTTATTCTTGGTTGTAATCCTAGCTCCTTTACCTTGTGGAATATTATATCCCAAGTCCTCTGTTCCTTTAATGTGGAAGCTGTTAAAACTTGTGGGATCCTGCCTGTGATGCCTTAGTATTTGAATAATGTCTTTTTGGTTGCTTGAAGTATTTTCTCTTTGATGTAAGGGCTCTAGGATTTGGCTATGACATTCCTGGGAGTTTTCATTTTGGAATCTTTTTCAGGAGGTGATTGGTGCATTCCTTCAATTTCTGTTTTACTGTCTGGTACTAGGATTTCAGGGCAGTTCTTTCTTGATGATTTCTTAAAATGTGACATCTAGGCTCTTTCTTTGATCATGGCTTGCAGATAGTCCAATAATTTTAAAATGATCTCTCCTCAATCTATTTTCCAGGTCAGTTGTTTTCCTTCTGAGATATTTCATGTTTTCTTATTTTTTTTATTCTTTTGATTCTGTTTTATTCTTTCTTGATGTCTCATGGAGTCATTTAGCTTTCAGTTGCCCAGCTCAAAATTTTAAGGTATTTTCTTCAGTGAGCTTGTTCCACTTGGTCAATTCTGCCTTTTAAGGAATCATTTGCATCAGTGAAATTTTGTATCTCTTTTAACATTTGGACAACTGTTTTTTAAAGTGTTATTTTTTTCAGTATTTTTTGTTCCTTGTTTACCAAGCTGTTAAAACTTCTCTTTTTCTAGTTTTCTTGTATCTCTCTCATTTCTTTTCCCATTTTTTCCTCTACCACTCTTATTTGATTTTGAAAATAATTTTTAAGCTTTTCCAAGAATTCTTGTTTAGCATATGTCCAATTTACAGATTTCATTTTTCCTTCAAAGCTTTGTTTATAGCTGTCTTGACATCATTGTTTTCTTCTGGGTTTGTGTTTTGATCCTACCTGTCATAATTTTTGGTAATCAAATTCTTTTATGTTGTGTGCTTATTTTTCCAGCCTATTTTTTTTACTTTGAACTTTATGTTAAAATTGAGCTCTGTTCCCAGGTTTGGGGTGGGACACTGTGTTAAATTTCAGCATTTTTTGAACCTTTTTCCAAGGTTGTATAATTTGAGGAGAGGTGTGGTCACTGCTCTCCTGGTCTACACTCTAGTCCTTACCCAGGAAGACCACTTATCCCTTGCAGCCATGAATGATACTCAGAGACCATGATACCTTCCCTGTAACTGCTACCCCGAAGTCTATATGGATAATGGAGTTGCCAAACAATCTCAGATCCTGCACCCAGTGCTAGCATAAGGGTCCCCTCTAATTTCTTTCTGACCAGTTGCTCAATCCCCTCACCATCTCTGGTTTGAGATTTCCTTAAGGCACTGCTGTTTTTATCACTGCCTCTATAGCTGGTGTTGCCACCATGTGGGCCCCAGGCTAGCCCTTACCCCAGTGTCACAGACCTCTCTGTCTGACCTCAGTTGTATTAAATTAGAAAAAATGTCTCACTCTGATTAGCTGTAGAATTCTATTTGAAATGCTATTTTAAAGTCACTTGGAGGAGAATGTTGAGAGCTTGTCTATAGTTTTTCCTTTACTCTGTTTTCTTGACTCTGCCAAGTATTAAAAGTATTATTAAAATGAATCATAATTATATGTCATTAATATAATTAATTACATGGTCTATAATACATAAAATAATATAATTAAATATAATAAATATAAATAATAAAATGACTATTTATTAAAAGCAATAATAAAAGTAAGCACATTAGTAGGGGCTCATGAGTTACAGATGTTAGGGTCTGAAGACTCATAACGTACCTTGCTAGAGCAACTAATCTGTGAGAGACCTATCCTGTGATTTAGGGAGTTCCCCTATGTGCTATATATATGTATGTATCATAACTGCCTACTGTGTTTTAAGGTCCATGAGGGAAGGTGCCATTTCTTATATAAACTTTGGGTCTCCTATAGCACTTAGCCCAGTTTTCTGAAAATAGCCATTGCTGAATAATTTTTTGTTGAATTGAAAAGCATTCTACCTCTTTCCTGACTTGTTCCTCTAAGTATCCCAAGAGCAATCAGGTGTAAGGCATAAAAATACAGGCAGCTCTTAATAGACTTTCTGTATGGCCTCATTGAAAGCATAGGGGTTCTCTGGGAACTGTGCTCCCTTTATTATAGTTCTGAAAGGTTAATTTAAAAAAATCTCTCCTATATTTTTTTTCCCTTTACCCATGTAATTCTTATGAAAGAAACTCTCATTCATTATCCAATTCTTATCTGTTCCATAGTTTGTTCCCATGTGGTCAAAGCCTGGTATTGCTGGTCAAGATCTAGGGCAGGAATCTGAAACTTTTTTCGTGTCATGGACCCCTGTGACAGTCTAGTGAAGACTACAGATGCCTTTTCAGAATGATATTTTTGGTGAATAAAATAAAACACATAGGAGTACAAAAGAAACCCCTCCTATTGAAATACAGTTATTAAAATATATTTTAAAAACAAAACAAGTTCATAGACTCCAGGTTAAGAACTTTGGTTCTAGGTGCACTGATGATTAAGAAGACATAATTTAGTATTAAGTGGAACCGTAGAAGTACTAGTTCATAGAAGCCATAATTCAGCCCCAGTTTAAGAGAAGCTAGAACAATCATTAATTTTATTCCAGGAGTTTTAAAATTAGTGCGTGTTTTAGGAAATAGCCATTATCATTGCAATGGGCTTGCTGAAACCAAGGTTTGAACTGAGTTCCATCAGGCATCACTCTTCCTCAGTGACAAAGGGAAATGCCAAGAAGTCAGGAAAAATATCTCAAAACTGGCTGGCAACCATCTGTGGCAGAGGAACCCACTGACTGGTTAGACTACCTTGGGGCATTTCCTTACTGTGCTTTCTTTGTCAGATTGCAGATTCACTCATCTATTGTTTCAGTCATGTCTGACTCTCTCCATGACCCCATTTGGGGTTTTCTTGATGAAGATACTGCAGTAGTTTGCCATTTCCTTCCCCAGATCATTTTATAGATGAGGAAACTAGGGCAAACAGGGTTAAGTGACTTGCCCAGGGTCACACAGCTAGTACATGTCTGAAGCCAGATCTGAACTGATGAAGATCAATCTTTCTGACTCCAGATCTGGCACTTTATCCACTGGGTCAGGTAACTGCCCTCTTTTGGCACTAGAGGTTGTTAAAAAAAAAATCCTACTCCTGAGGGAGGAATGAGATGAAAGAAAATCATATTTCCTAAAAGAGAAAGAAGGAGGAAAGCTTTTGAGTCAACTTCCTAGTATCTTCTGGTTTCTTGGAAGCTGCCTACACCTGTGAATTCTGAAACTAGCCAATGGTGCCTAACACTAAGAGGGGAGTGACCAGCTGTTTCTGCACAAAAGGAAAAGGGTTTCTGCTGTGGTCTGAGATTTTGGTTTATAGAATGAGGGGTTTAAAGATTACAGGAGATAGCCAAGGAAAGTTGTGGTATCTCCATTGAAGGAGATAAAATGTAGGATATAGAGCAGAAAAGTAATGACCTTAGAGATCAATTACTACAACTCTATCCTTTCGCAGAAGAGGAAACTGAAACTCAAAAATGTTAATAACTCAAACATGTGAGAAGAAGAACTTTAAAATCAAGGCTCTCTGATTCTGGATTTAGTATTCGTTTTGATTTATCACACCATACTTACCGCTCCTTTGAAAGAAGGGATACCCAGGTGTCTTGTCAGAGTGATTTAAATGTATCCATCCCACTCTAGGAAGTTCCTAAGGATTTGTTCATTTTTTCTGTATTCTGCATTTTTCCCTCTATTGCTAGAAATAAATGGATCATCGGCTTAGACATCTTTTTGTGGTTAATGTATTTTGTTGTAATAACAAGAGAGGCATCGTGGTATCATGGAGAGAACACTGAGCTTGGAATCAAAAGACAAGTTCAGTCCTAACTCAGATATTTACCCGCTGTGTGGTCATGGGCAAGTCCCTTAACCTCTCTGAGTTGCAGTTTCCTTATATGTGAAAATGGGACAATAATATTTGTGTTATTTATTCCTCAGATTTATTATGAGAAAATAAGTTCTATAAACTTCTACATATAAATGTGAGCTACTATTATTTTTCTTCTAAAAATTTTTTTCCAATTACATGTAAAAACTATTTTTAACATTTTTAAAAAACTGAATTTCAAATTTTTCCTTCACTTTCCTCTCCCCTCCTTGCTATGACAAGTAATTTGATACAGGTTATACATATGCAGTCATGCAAAACATATTTCTATATTAGTCATGTTATGAAAGAAAACATAGACTAAAAAAACAAAAACAAAAACAAACAAATCATGGTTTAATCTGCATTCAGACTCCACCAATTCTTTCTTTGAAGGTGGATAGCATTTTTCATCATAAGCCCTTAAGAGTTGTCTTGGATCATTGTATAGCTGAGAAGAGCTAAGTCATTCACAATTGATCATCACACAGCATTGCATTTACTGTGAGCACCACTCTCGTCTTGCTTATTTCATTTTGCATCAGTTTTATATAAATCTTTCTAAATTTTTCTGAAAGAATTCCGCTCTTTATTTTTTTTTTATAGCACAATCATATTCCATTATAAACATACACCACAACTTGTTCAGCCATTCCCCAACTGATGGGTATCCCCTCAATTTCTAATTCTTTGCCACCACTAAAAGAGCTACTATAAATATTTTTGTGGGCAGCTAGGTGGTGCAGTAGATAAAGGGCTGGGCCTGGAGTCAGGGAAACTCCTTTTCATGAGTACAAATTTGACTTCACACACTTATTTAGCTGTGTAGCCCATGGCAAGTCACTTAACCCTGTTTGCCTCAGTTCCTCATCTGTAAAATGAGCTGGAGAAGGAAATGGCAAACCACTCCGGTATCTTTGCCAAGAAAACCCCAAATGGGGTCACAAACAATAAGGTCATCTTTCTTTCTTTCTTTCTTTCTTTCTTTCTTTCTTTCTTTCTTTCTTTCTTTCTTTCTTTCTTTTTTCCTTTCTTCCTTCCTTCCTTTCTTCCTTTCCTTTCTTCTTTCTTTCAATACAGACCTAGGAGGGGAATTTCTGGGCCAAAGGGTATGCATGGTTTTATAGCCCTTTGAGCATAATTGCAAATTGTGGGGCTACTGTTATTAATATCAGCAGTAATTCTTCTGAAGAGAATCATGTGTACATAGCACGGGCCCCTGTGGCAATTTCTTGACATACTGCTAAGAGAAACAAAGGCTTTGCTGTTTGGTTTCCTCATTCTCAGTTTCCTCTTCTCCTGCCAAATTTATTTAGCTTTGATGAAACAGATGACTTCATATTATTCAGAAATCATTGTTATCATTACTATTAATACAGATATACTTTTTAAGACGTACAAAACCATATATATGTATATTTATATATACATATATTTGTATATATGTATGTAATCTTATTTGATGACTTCTTTCAGGAATTATGTATCATATGTATATAAATTCTTTTTAGTTTTCCATTATTGAAATTGGAACAGATGCCAACACTTTTCAGCAGAAAAACAAAAACTTAAAAAAAAATTTTTGGAAGGAGCAGCCATCCTTCCCCTCAAAAAAAAAGAATCCTCCCAAACAACATCCCAGACCTAACTAATCTGCAAGCCATGGAACGTTCAGAGTGAGTTATAGATCGGTTTATGAGGACCTCTCTCCATTTTAATTCTTTAACAAGGGTCCTCTTTAACTTTTGCTTTCTTTTGAAAGGTGTAGTGGAAAAGATGGTGTACTTGGAGTCAGGAGGCCTGAGTTTAAATGTCAGACTCTCTACTAATTGTTCTGTGCATTTGGGCAAAAAAAAAATTGTCTTCTCTTTGCTTTAGTTTCCTCATCTATAAAACAGGGATAGCAATCCTTGTCCACTTGTCCCTTTACTCTGTTGGAACCTTTCCCATACACTTGTAACAGTCTAATTTGAATGATAGTTATCTGTGTATTTTTCTCATTACTTCCAATACAATTACCCCAAATAAGTTCTTGGCACAGAGTTATTGAGAAAAACTTTTGTAAATCTTGAAGAGCTCTCTGTCTGTCTCCTCTGCTCCCTTCCCTCCCCTCCCCTCTCATCCCCACCTCTGTCTTCTCTCTCTCTTCTGTCTCTATGTCTCCTCCTTGTCTCGCCTGGCCTGAGTTATATTCTGCTCTATTCAATTATAAAATGGGGATGATAACACACTAGTACCAGAAGAGTTTGGCCTCAGGATGTGAAATTAGAAAATATATGTGAAGTACTTTTTCACCCTAAGGCCTGTATAAATTCAACAGACACTTGCTAAACATCTGCTCTAAGCAGTGTTCTGTGTCAGGTACTACGAATATAAAGATGAAACAAGGCATAGTCCTTTCGTATCTTCTGTGCATGAACAGTCTCCATTAGCTTGCTTAGCTGATAAACCTTTCCCAAATGTGGAAGTTGGGAAGCCTGCTTTGCT